>CM067218.1:149966618-150576617 GCA_034190945.1 Octodonta nipae
GGCAAATTTTTATCAAAACTGCAAAATCTGAGGCCAGATGAAGTACTTGAGTCCTATCAATTTTTGGTTGCTAACAAGCTGGGTGAGTATACCGATATTTGACAATACACTATAATGAATGAACCCTCAAAATATACTACAAATATGTGGCATGTATATAATTTTACACTGATTGTAGGTAAACTGTCTGCACACAATTTGCCATAAATATGATCAACGTTTTTATTTTCAGTGGTGCTGTACAAAGATATGATTAGAATTTTTATAGAAGGATTCTGTTTCCATAATATGGAAACGGAGCTGATTGAATGTATACACGATATATATGCATTCAATGTTGGTCCTGTGATTGAAATGCTGAATTTGATAATCACTAGTTTATCAAAACTCGGTTTTACTCTTCATGAAGCTGTTGAGAAAATCATAATGTTGGTTGGCCTTCGTTTACCGAATTTTGGTAAGTATAATTTATTAATTTGATATGCCTGAAAAAATGTAAAAATATCTTTTGAAATGACAGGCAGGGTGTTAAAACATTTTTTATAACGCCTGGATTGAAAGTTCGATTTTCAACTGCAATTTTAGGGATGAAAGTGCCATATTGCCTCCCGGCAAAACAATGAATTTATTGAAAGCGCATGCGTCAACTTTCATCCCTATTCAATTATATTACTTCTTATATGTCAAAATTATGACAGATCGTACCGTTTAACTTCACAATTTTTTGGTAATAATCCGCACACATCTTTACTTGTTTATAACCTAAACACTTATTACTATTTTAAAACATTAATTACAACCGAACTTTCAATCCTAGCGTTATAAAAAATTGTATACGTTACACGCGAGGGAAGTGAGACATCGCAACCTCGCCGTCGGCTCGGGGAACAAAAATCCGGGTTGCAATGTCTCACTTCCCTCCCTAGTAACGTAATATACTATTAAATAAATCAAGGCGTTTAGGAAAAAAAATTTTAACCATATTTTAATATTTTATTGCGAAATGAATTCGGACATCCAGAAGTTTCAGGAATTCATTTAAATGTACTATATATATATATATGGTTTCCGGGAATTCATCCGCGTAGTTGATAACTGATCCCTGCCGGGATCGATGGTAAAATGACGACGTTTCGGCAGAGTCACATCTGCCCTCTTCAGGTCGGTTCGCATAATTCTCGTAGCCTTCTGCTTTCGCTTCTAGTTACTCGAATACTATGATTTTCAGAAGCGCTCGCGCTGTTATATAGTCGCGGCTCGGCGCCTATTGGTTGGCACGGTGAACGGCTGCGTGTGATTGGCCCTGGGCGCTCAGTGGGCACGCCTCCCGCCTGCTGATTTTTTATCTCCGGTTGAGTTGTTATTGGACGGGTCCGGGCCGGTATGGTGTTTAATAGAATTTTCCAACACTTCGATAAGTTCTGAATTTCATTGCGTGCGTTTAGACTGTGAGGCCGCCTTTTCGCTATTTCAATTGCCTCTCTTACGAGTCTTGATTTCGGGTGTTCTATATTTGCCAGTACTCTGGTGTTCTCAAAGTCTATTCGGTGTGACATCGTGGTGGCGTGTTCCGCAATGGATGTTGTTTTTTCCTGCTTTCTTACAGCGTTCTGGTGTTCATCACGTCTAGCTTGAATTCTTCTATTAGTTTGCCCCACATAGGTTTTATGACAGTCTGGACATAGAATCTCGTACACTCCCTGTTCTAAAGGGATCCTCGTCTTCGGAGTCCTCAACACCGTGCTTATTTTTCTGTCTGTATTGAAAATAGTATCGATATTGTTTCTCCGTAGAATTCTTGCAATACTATCCATGGTCCCCTTGACATACGGTAAATAAGCCTTGGTTATTGGTGTCTCATGCTCCTCGTCTGTTTGTCTCAGTTTTGACTTTAGGGCTCTTTGTATATTTCGCTCTGTAAATCCGTTTTGTCTCAGAGCTGTTTTTAAACTGTCCATTTCCTGTTTGATGTTATCCTGGTCAGCTAGTCTTTGTGATTTGGTTACTAAAGTCTTGACGACGGCTTGTAGTTGGGCTGGGTGGTGATGAGAATTAGCATGAAGGTATCTGTTGGTGTGAGTTGCTTTCCTATATACTGTATGGCCAAGGGTTCCATCTTCCTTCCCATTTATGAGAATGTCAAGGAATGGCAGTTGATTGTTGGCTTCTACCTCCATGGTAAATTTTATTTTGTGATGGATGCCATTAAAGTGGTCTAAAAAAGTAGGGTGTAGAGGTGTTCCCTCCCATGAAGCCAAATCACAAATGTATCATCCACATATCGCAACCATAAACTGGGTTTAAGAGCTGTTGTTCTTAGTGCCAACTCCTCAAAGTTCTCCATAAAAAGGTTCGCTATAACTGGTGAGAGTGGCGATCCCATTGGAGCTCCTTCCATTTGTTGTTGTATCGTTGATTCTCGTAAACAAAATAGGTGTTCATCAGACAGTGCCTTGTTAAGTCTACAAGGTGTTGAGGTGGTTTGTATTTTTCTATTATGATATCCAAGGCTTCGTCGATAGGGGTGTTGGTGAAAAGGGACACTACGTCAAAACTTACAAGAAGACACTCTAGTTGTAAGACCGTTTTTCTAAGTATTTCGATGAAATGTGGAAATGTGTCGAATTTTACACATATGAGTCTGCCTCCTCTGCAAACGGTTGAAGTTGTTGGGCGAGATATTTGGCTAAGTGTTGTGTTGGGGATCCAATTGAGCTTACTACTGGCCTCAAAGGTGCACCTTCTTTATGTACTTTTGGCAACCCATAGAATTTCGGACATCTCGATGACTTTTCAAGCGGAATGAGTTGTAGTTGGAGATTTTTGTCGATCCTACTTGCTTGGATTTATATATATATATATATATATATATATATATATATATATATATAAAAACGATTATTCGAGCATTCAATCAATTGAGGGTAGCGCAACTGATGAAGGTTCTCGACTAGAAACAATATATTGTCTTGCGTTCAATGGATTGAAAAAGTCGAAAAATTAACGATTAATAATAGAATTTTTGCTTTATTTTACCAATTAACTTCAGTTAATCTTTTGTCTGAATTTTAGGCTGTTGTTTGGAAGATAAAGAGGAGAATGGGTAAAATTTTAAATAATAAATTATTAAATCTTTAAAAAAAAATTTAAAATACAAATAAAATACATTTGTATTTTTATGATAATGATTCCTTTCATTTGATACATTACATAACGAGTGTACTCTAAAAATCAAAAATTGTATTTTCCATTTATGTTTATAAATTACTATTAGAACTTGTATTTTACCTTTCTCGACCCATTGAATTTTGTATATTTTTTAAATAAATTTTGAACATATTATTTTACAAATATGAAAAAATTACTTGTATTCTTCATTTTTCCACTTGATATGTTACGTGGTGCATTTGAAAATATATTTTTTTATTTTTCATTTAATTCTGTAATTTGGCTCCCAAACTTAATGTCAGGGTTTTCTATGTCGTGTTTTTTTTTCAAAATTTTATGTCGTGTAGTTTCTGAGAATTTTTTCTTAATATAATTTAAACAAATAATTTTAACAATATGAGAAAGTTCCAGTGATATTATAAAGCTTTCCGTATATTGGAAATGCGGAATCCTAGAAATTGAGTAAATTATCGGAATTTCTCCGTCAAAATCTAAAATAAGAAAATTCTAAAATACACAAAACATCAAAATTGCCAAAAACTAACTAACTAAAAATGTCAACATCAACGTAAATGTGAGAAAAACTAAAATTTCAAAAATGCTAAAAAAATCAAACACTTTAAAAATGTAATATAGTCAAAAATGCCAAAAACGTCAGAATGTGAAAAACTTTTAGAACGAAAAAAACCTAAAAGGAAAAAGGGCAAAACCAGAATATCAACTGCCAAAAATCTCAAAGGGATCGACATAAAAAAATACACATATATATTTCTTGTATTTTTTATATAGTTTGTTTAGAAGATTTTGATTTTAAGGAAAATGTTTAAAAAATGACCCATTCTCACCTATATCTCAAAACTCCTGACCCTACAATTTAGAAAAAATAATAATATAGGAGTTCCCTGGAAGGTAATAGGAACAATATCGCAAAAAAAACTGATAGCAATTTAGAAAATGAATTTTATCATGTAACAAACAAATGAAGAGGTTCGTTTTGAGAAATAAAAGTGTCATTTTTATAATTTTAAAATACATTTTAAAAGATTATAATTATTAATTTTAAAAAGGAATGCAAGAAAACCTAAGCAATTTTTGAGGTTAAAGTGTATGCTAGTCCAACTGGTACTTGAACAAATTGTTTTTTCTTTCAACAACGAAGTAAAATACGAAAAAGATTCAACAAACAAAGAAGTTGTAGTTTCAGTGGCTTGTTCATAAAGAAATCAAAACAGTATCCTATTTTGCGACAGATAAGTCTTTGAAAAATGTATATGAAGAACAAAGTGTAGTAAGGCAATTTCGTAAAATTTCCCAGATTACTGCCTGTCTGTACAGAGATTCTTCCTCACAGTTATTCTGAGAGAAAGAGATCTCTACAAAATGATCAACCAGTATTCCTGTATATAAGTAATGTATTGTATATGGCTGGAGTCGTTCATTTTTGTTTTGTAACCCCTGACGACCGTCAGTGCAGAGTGCTAATATTAATTTATAATATTGGTTCATTCATTAAATAAAATATAATAAAATTTCATTATTTACGTCCATACTGTCAACGCCAAACAACTGACAGTGCTGCCTATTTGATCTGTGGTGCCGCCGCCAGACGGTCAAAACTCAAAACATTGAGTAATTATATATGAAGGGAGCGATCGTTAGATATATTCTTAGAGCATATACTTCTGAAAGTGGCATGCAAGCGTTGTTATTGTTTAGTGGTAAAATAGTCACTGTAGTAGATCAGTATTGATTTTTCGGACGCGTTGCAGTAACTTTCATATTAAATATTCTGTTTTTAATGTGAATTTAATTATTTGATTAATATATTATTATCACAACCTTCCCGAAGGTGTTGTGTAAAAAATTATCAGACAGCGGATAATAGAGAATGTATTAAATATTTAATTTCTCCTAGGGTTGTTGGTCCTCTCTTTTGTTTAATATTCCTGAACTTGATTGAAACCGCAAATGACGAAAACTTTTACGTTGCAAAGAACAATCTTCCAATTATTATATCGAATATTTTGCCAGGAGCGGTTCCAGCCGCAAATTTGGGGGTCATTCATTTGTCAAAAATATTTCGAATACCGATATTTGATTTCATTTTTATTTTCTTTTTATTTCAATAGATTTGTCAATATGAGTGAACAATTTTGGTCATTACATCTACTTATCCGATTTCTCCACAATTCTGTTTCTTATAAAAATATACTTTTTACAATTTTATGAAATAGGGTCGAATTTCGACCACTGGGCGACCACTAGTGTTCATAATTTGGTTGTCTGTTTGTGTTTGGTTGGTATTAGTGGTGTGTTGGTTATTTGTGCTGGTTTTTTGTTGCAATTTTTTTTCTAGCCGATTTATAGTTTTATTTATAAAGTCTTAGGGATATTTATTTTGAGTAGATATTCTTTGCTGATATTGACTGCGCCGTTAAATATTTGGGTGGATGAAGATATTTTTTTGCACTTTACAACACTTGGTTGTGGTTGGAGTTAAAATTCAAATATCTATTAGTATTCGTAGGTTTTCGATAAGTGCTGGTCCTTATTGTGTTGTTTGTTCTATCTATAAATACATCAAGATAAGCAAGTTTATGCAAATTTTCCATCTCCATTGTAAATTTTATTGCTGGGTTCTTGACTATTGATGGTAAATTTGCATTTGAAGTCAATATTATCACAGAACATCTACTTCAAACGACTTTATAAATAAATCTATAAATCAGCTAGAAAGAAAATTGCAACAACAAACCAGCACAAATAACCAACACACCACTAATACGAACTAAATACAAACAGACAACCAAATTATGAACATAAAGCAAATAATACATTCCACTCTATTCTCACACATACCAAACCATATAACGCAACTCAAAATTGAAAAAAAAATTATGTTCAGTGTTTTATTTGACTGTGGCCACTCTTATACCAGTAAAACTTCAAGACCTTTAGAAGTAAGAAAAAACATATCATTTCGAGAAGATATGCGGACAAATCAAAATTGGCCAATCATGTATTAACCAACACCGACAGTCATAAGATAGACTGAGATAAAAAAAGATTTTGTTGAAAAAGGAAAATTAAAAAAAATAATAAAACTGATTTGGACTGGAAAAATCTAATGCTAACAGAGCAGAAAAACGGTATCCTCGATATCAAGTGACCGCCAAACGACAAATTTGTCACTGTCAAATATTTTGACAAACAACAAAATCAACGTCAAAGCGAAATTTTTTAGAAAAATAAACTTGAAATACAACACTAAACGATTGACAAGGACTCCATGCTCGGAGTTGAAACGTCTCCAAACACAGATAAGTATAATATAATATACAATACATTACTTATATACAGGAATACTAGTTGATTATTTTGAAGACATCTGTTTCTCTCAGAATAACTGTGAGAAAGAATCTCTGTACAGACAGCCAGTAATCCGGGCAATTTTACGATTTTAAATACTTATCTGTTGCAAGAAAAAAAATTAAGAGAGAAAATCCAATGAACAGGTAAAATAATTAAAGACCTCCTCAACAATCTTTTCTAAAGTCTTATAGTATGCATTATTGTTTAACAGCCTGTATTTATGAGGCGTTTTAACCGGAATGCTAACCGGACCTTCAATTTAATAGTCCAGGAGCCAGTGACATTTTGAGGTCAATCTTTTCCTCTCGGCCAATACTTTGTGAAAACCTTTATTTAGTTATCCTATGAAGCGCCGTGAACGTCAGCTGGTGCCTGGTGCCTGGTGGGTGAGTTGGGGCATGGGAGCGACCCAATCCCGTAAAAAAAAGTATTTTAATTTATTTCCATCCTGTTGAAAATTTGTCAAACAACAGTTGGAACAATACTCTAGCGAAAAAATAAAACGTCAGCTCGCTGCAACGTGGTGGATTTCAGGTTAGCTGCTGATACGAACGTGAGACAATAAAAAAAATCAGTCATTTCCTCTCACTTGAATTTTTTTTTTGTGTCAGCTGGCTATATGTCGTCAGCGGGATTGGGGCGCTTCCATGCCTCAACCCACCCAAGGTACTAAATCTGACGTTCACGGTGCTCATGGGATAGCTAAAGAAAGCATTCCACGAAGTATTGAACAAGAGGAAATTGGTCGTTCAATTCTGTCACTGGCTCCCGAACTATAAGCAGTGTTCGCAACATTGCGTTTTAAAGTTCTGAAAGCGATATTTGAAAACGCTTTATAAAGGTTTGTCATGTCTTTCAAATTATCATTTGAAAACGATGTAGTTGAACAATTTCTTCAATTTATCTATTAAAACCATATATTTTAGCCAGCATCCTACTATCCTTAATATCAAAGGTGGACGTCTCCGAAAATTGGGATATTATAACAAAGATTATCCGAACTGTCAAGGTTTCCCCAAAGTCAATCGACAAACTTTTGTATTCAGCCACTCGAAAATTGCCTTTGGATAAACAATTACTGTTGAAAATATACGAGGAATTTCGCACCTCCAAGTGGATTGATATATCACAACTCAATCAAGAGGCATGGAAACCTATCGAAACGTTATCCGTTTTCAACAAACCTTCCCAGGAAACCTACGAAACAGCTGAGCAGTTAGAGAGCGACAGACATAGCCAAAACAAAGAAAGGAGACGTTTTAATTTGAAATCGGGTGCGAGTACCTCATCACGTGACAGCAGCTCGAGTAGCTCGGATACTAGCGATCTGTTCCACAGATCACCACCTGTTACTGTTTCATATAGAAGTTCGAGATCTCCAACTCCTCATTCAACGGCTAGCAGTCGTTCAACATCCCTATGCCTTGACTACAGTTATGTACCCGAACACGTGACTCAAGAGCCTGTACCTCAACAAGTGTCTTACGGGTTTCTTCCCCAGCAAGTATCTCAGGGAGGTCCTCCTCAGCAAGTGTCTCAAAGACCACTGCTCCACCATGTCTCTCAAAGTCCACTGCTACACCAGGATGTCTCAAAGTCCACTGCCACACCAGGTGTCTCAACGGTAAGTCACACGATTTTAGGAATAAGTTACTGTTTTGATTAACGACTATAGGTCTAGTCATATATGAAATTTTTTTTGTTTTTCCTCAATTTCCGCCATGTTATTCAATTAGTTCGAACGTGTGACTAATTCGGCGTGTATTTTTTTAAATATTTTTTGTATGTTATGTTACCAAATTTCTTCTCTTTTGTAGGTAAATTCACTGTTAGTATGAACGTCGTCGTCGTGGTGCTGTCGTATGCTTTACAATAATTTCGTTATCATATCGAAATTAGTGATGTGTCGATTCGATTATTTCAGAAATCGATTAATCGATTATGCATATAACAGTAATCGATACATAATCGATTATTAATCTACTATGACTTTTGAAGAAAGCGACTTCGTAAATCGCAGTTCTCACTAAATAAAACTACTGAATTTTTATTTTTGCTGAGTTCTTCGGAAATAAAAACTGAGCAAAATAACACACTACCTTTCTTAGACCTCTTAATAACAAAAACAGAATCGTCATTTGATACACAACTCTACAGAAAGTCGACTCATACTATCAGATATCTCAATTTTAACTCTAATCACCCAAATACAATAAAAAGGCATCATTAAATCTTTATATGATGTAGCAAAAATCAACTGTTCTGATATGGATAAATTTAATAAAGAAAAAATATTTATCAAAAATTAATAGATAAACTTGAACACAAAACAATAAATAACATTCAACACCAAGCTTCTCCAAACAATACTAATACCCTTGATAACCACATTACTATAACAACCATACCATACATACATGGTCTTTTAGAAAGACTGAAAAGAGTGGAAAACAGATTTAATATTAAAACAACATTCAAAACAAGAAATACACTGAAATCAATTTTATCAAAAACTAACCAAATAACCCAACACAAAACCCAAAAAAACTGCATTTATAAGATTCCTTGCGAATGTAACAAATTTTATACTGGAGAAACCTCTAGGTCCATAAATGTTCGAATAAATGAACACAAAAATTATATAAAAAAACGACAATTCGAAAAGTCGAAAATTTGTGAACATGCCTTGAACCTTCATCATAACATACAATATCAAAATTCAACCATATTACACAAACAAGAAGACAACACAAAAAGAAAGCTGAAAGAGTCAGAGTTAATTTTATTAAATGAAACCGATTTTATAACTAGTACTTCTATAGAATTCAGCCGTTCCTGGTTGCCAATAATCAAGGATGAAATTAATAATGGTAGTTTCCTTTTGAACAACCCTATATCAGGATAGTTCATAAGGTTTTTCCTAGGTTTTCCCTTATGACTTTAATGAGATCTCTGGAACATCAAAATTTCTTTGGTCTCATTTTTGGCGAATGCACTATCTTATAACAAAGTCGTACCTAGGAACGTCACATGAAATTCTTCCAATTTGAAAGAAGCTTTGTTATTTCACATGATCTTTACAATTTTTTGTACTACCCTGTATACAGGGTGTTCCTAAATTGGAGGTACAAACGAAAAGGGGAGATTCCTTGAATAGTTTTAGGAAGAAAAAGTCCCATAAACATGGGTCCGCAAACGTTTCGTTTTCAAGATACAGAGTGTTAAAGTTTCAATTTTTTTCAAGTTTTTTTCTCATAGTATCTGCACTTCACAAGATATTCAAATGAAATTTGGCATAGATATTACAATTAAGAGTTTACACCTTGTGACATGCCAATTTCGATTGTAAATCTACAGGGTGATATTTTTTCGGGAACACTGTCCACTGTTGTCCTTCAGAACTTTTTTTGGTGAGCCACTGGTACTTTCAAAAATTGCAAAGAAAAGCTTTGTTGTTATACCAAACTTTATGTTCTCTTGTAGTTTTGTCGTATCTAATACCGATTTCGAGAAAAAAATTTTGAATTATTAAACTAGCAATGATTCTTAAAGATTCGATAAACTGGTATAATCATCAAAAAAAATGTATTACTGCAAGAAACGTACAACTCAAAAATTAATCATAATAAAAAAACTAAATAACAACAAAGGAACTAAACTACAGCAATTGTTGAAAATGTCCTCCCCCAACCCTTATACAAGCTTCTGTTCTTCTTCTCATAGACGATCGAACTCTTTCAAACACTCCTGGAGTATTCCTAATTGTATCAAACGCGCCTATTATACGATTTCTCAGTTCGTCTACGGTATTCACTGGCGTTATGTACACTAGAGATTTCAGATGGCCCCATAGAAAGAAATCTAAACTATTTAAATGTGGGGATCTGGCGGGCCATGGCTGATGTCCACCTCGTCCAATTAAAACACGTGTTTACATAATTTTCGTTCAAATACCTCCTAGCCAAAAGTGAAAAATCGTTCTCTAAAAAATGTCTGTATGATTGACCAGTAAGTCGCCCTGGCAAGAAGAAAGGACCAATCAAATAATCGCCAATATTACCACCCCACACATTTAATGAAAATTCCTCTTGAAAATAAGCTTCTGCAATTTCATGTAGATTCTCCTCAGCCCATTTGTGTTAATTATGAAAATTTATGATTGAAGTCCTTGAGAAACAGGCTTCATCAGTGAATAGGATTTGGCAATCAAAATGAGGAGGATTGTTGAGGTACCACTGACAAAAAATAATTGATGGATGACAATCTCGAGGCACGAGCGCCTGCACCCTCTGAATGTGATAAGGATAGAGCTAAGAATCCCGCAAGATCCGCCAAACAACTTGATGACTTGTATTTAAGGTAACACTTTTTTCTTGTACTGGTTCCTGGATGTTCTTCTATTTTGTTCAGGACTGCCTCTTCGAGTCGTGGTGTTCTCACACTTCGTGGTCTACCTGCATTAATATTTTTCGCAGAAAAAGATCCAGTTTCTGAAAGACGCCTGTGAATATTAGAGAACATCTGATGACCAGGCATCACTCTATTGGGATAGCGTTCCATGTAAAGACGCTTAGCTTCTCTTGAATTACCATTTGCAAGACCATACATGAAATGCATGTCAGCCATTTCGGAATTCGTAAAATTCGGCATGTTTTGATATTAAAATGCAACCATCATTAATTTTCAAAACACAGGAGTTTAATTTGATATGTCAAAACTAACAATAAATTTATTCATTCACCACAGCCTACTAGGTAGGTAACTAGATTTCTATGACAATTCGGAATTTTCTGAGGATTTCAAGAAAATCATTCAAAATTTTTTTCTCGAAACTGGTAGTAGATACTACAAAACTACAAGAGAACATAAAGTTTGGTATAACAACAAAGCTTTTCTTTACAATTTTTGAAAGTACCAAAAAAACGTTCTGAAGGACAACAGTGGACGGTGTTCCCGAAAAAATATCACCCTGTAGATTTGCAATCGAAATTGGCATGTCACAAGGTGTAAACTCTTAACTGTAATATCTATGCCAAATTTCATTTGAATATCTTGTGAAGTGCAGATACTATGAGAAAAAGACTTGAAAAAAATTGAAACTTTAACACTCTGTATCTTGAAAACGAAACGTTTGCGGACCCATGTTTATGGGACTTTTTCTTCCTAAAACTATTCAAGGAATCTCCCCTTTTCGTTTGTACCTCCAATTTAGGAACACCCTGTATATCAAATTTGCAGTAAATTGCCTTAGTTACATCAGTTTTATGTCAAACATTAATGTCAAATTGTGATTACATGTTTGTCACTGCGAATCCATTAATTCCTTAAAAAAAATAATTTCTTGTTCTTTTTGTGTTAATACCATTGAAAACGGGGTCTGATTTAGAACTTGAAACGTTTGGACTTTTGAAATATACAGACTTTCAAGTTTATATGGTTCCCAAAGAACTCAGAAAAAATAAAAACTCATTGTCATTTAAAAAAAAACTACTGAAGTTTTAAACAGTTCTTTATAAAAATAAATAAGTGATGAAATGAGATTTATTACAAGTTGTCTTTATATTAATATCAAGTGAAAAAATATTAATGAATAAAAAAAGTAACGATTAGTACTGGGTACAAAATCAAAAATTACAATTATTAGTTCATTTATACGTTTTCCAGTGGGGACCAATTACTCAAGTCAATAGAGTGACATAAAATTCAACAGCAAATCGCAATAATAGTTTATAGGCTTATATATAACTTTTGATCGCAGCATTTTTCATAAAGAAAATCTGGAAAAACGGTATAAAGTGAGTGTTTTAAAAAACATTCATAACCTGCTTGTAATAACAGCTGGACCTTAATCGGCCTTCTAATGATAGCTTATAACGTTGTAATTGATAAAGCTGAAGATCGATCTTGTCAGTTGTATAATCGTTATAAAATTAATTTCACACTGAATGACACTGTTTTGACAATCCATTGTACTTGTAAAGAATGCAACCTAAACCTCTTTTAAATAAGGCAAAGGTCACATAAATTAAAGAAATCCATTTGTGTTAACATATGGCAACGATAGGCCTTGTTATACTAAACTCATTTTGTTGGTATAGCTGTTGTGAGAAAACTCTGGAACCTTTGGTATGTCACAGACATATAAACACAAAGTTTTGTACCCTAACATCAAACCTTTATTTTTTCATTGAACGTCGTTTCAACAGCAAGGCTGTCATCATCATGGAGTAAACCAAAGCTGAAAATATTTACAATTATTCCTAATATAATACTATGAGTAAATTGGCATAGAAAACCTAACCTACCAACATAATACGGGAATTGAGTTATTAAATATGTAAGTTCGTAAGAGATACAAATGTCTAGGAACATTTGTCGTAATTCATAAGGTTATTATTTTTTTATAATTTACTGTCATACAAGTCCAATTCCTTACAATTATTGGCAACTAATCGTAACGAATTTAAATCTATAGAGTGACTATGTTCCAAAATATTATGTTCTACACTAGATTTGTCACATCTCCTGTGTTTTATGTAAGCGAAATGTTCTTTAACTAGGGTTCTGCGTGTTTGCTCATAATATTTCAGATCACAGTCATTACATTTGATCTCATATAATCCCGACTTTTCGAAAAGTTACTTTACAAAAAATATTGGACAATCCTAAAGATTTTGTAATATATAGGAAATATTTATGTATAAATAAATATATTTCTACAAAAATAAACTAGTGGAAAAAATTAAAGTATCAAAAAAAATCCAAATTTTTGGCGTTTTTCAAGTGACTGTATTTCCCTCGAAAATGGTCGCACTGGAGTTTTTAGGAAAGCATTTTAAAGATTGAAGTATCTAGTTTTGAGAGATGAAAGAGTTTTTCAAGCAATGTGTACCGCTCAATCCTTACGAATACCAAAAGAATTTTTTTTTCAAAATTTTTTCGGTTTTTGTTTTGGTCTACCAACTTATAATTTTTTGAATTCAACCACTATATGGATCGAATAAGATGTTCATTCATGATCTTTTTGTCTTTAACCATCAATATCTCAGGTACCGCTGCTCGCACAAGAAAATTGAGGAAGCTTTTGAAATCTTGAATAAAGGAGTTTTGAAAATAAATATTTTTTAATTCTTTTCATTAATTTGAAAAATCAAGAAAAAAGGTCTTTTGGTGTCTTGTGATCATCAGACGCTAAATTGGAAATATCGAGAAAACCTGTAAGGTCAAGTGTGCCTTTTACAGTTCGATATGCCCACAAAAACACCACAAAAGTTTCGTTTTCATCAATCGAGCCGTTTTTTTTTTGTTTTTTTCGATCAAATTTTTGAAAAAAAAATAAAGGATCACGATTTTGACTTTAAATGATCATAACCTTTAAAAAAATGCCAAAAAAAATTTAAACACTATCAATGCATAAAAAACTGGAAAAATATATTTTTTGTATTTTGTTAAGTCAAAATCGTAATCCTTTATTTTTTATCAAAAATTCTATCGAAGAAAACAAAAAAAAACAGCTAGATGGATCGAAACGAAACTTTGTGGGGTTTTTGTGGGCATATTAAACTGTAATTTTTTTCTTGATTTTTCAAATTAATGAAAAGAATTTTTATTTTCAAAAAACTGTAGCTAATTTTTGTGCGGGCATTATTCAAGCTTTCAAAACCTTCCTTAACTTTCTTGTGCGATCAGCGGTTGCTGAGATATTGATGGTTAAAGACAAATTGATCAGTTTGCATTCAAAGTTCGATATCTCAGCGAGAAATGGTCATATTGAACTTTTCAAAAAAGCAAATTAAAGCTCAATGAACAACTTATCCGATCCTATTGTGGTTGAGTTAAAAAAATTTGTCAAGTTCATAGGCCAAAACAAAAACGGAAAAAAATTGGAAAAAAAATTCTTTTGGTATTTCTTAGGAATGAGCGGTACATGTTGCTTGAAAAAATGTTCATCGTAAGATCTCAAAACTGGAAACTTCAAGCTTTAAAATATTTTTTTAAAAACTAGAGAACGACCATTTTCGAGGGAAATACAGCCACTTGAAAAAATGTCAAAAAAATTTGGAGTTTTTTTGATACTTTAATTTTTTCCACTAGTTTATAAAAATTAATTTGGTCAATTATTTCTACAAATTTAAATCAAGTGATGTAATGTAAAGGGATAGCAGAGGTCTAGCCTACTATTCTGATCTCGCCTCAACTTTATCTCTTACAGAGATATACTGTTTGACAAAAGAACCTCAATAACGTTCAAACTTAAAAATTTAATGAAGTACTAGTTCAAACAAAAAGTGCCCGATCGTTCACTCATGTTTTCAACATGACGTACGCGTTTTGCCGAAACTACTCGTCAAAAGTTTTATTTTCTTTTAGTAAATTCTACTATGTTATCCTTTAAAACGTAATGAAGTATTTGATATGTTCCTTTGTTTTTAGGGAAAGTACAAGATTGCCAGTGTATCAGTTATCGCCCTCACCACCAATTGTGGGTAAAACGAGGCTTCCGGAGAACTTTCAATTTAACAAATCACTACATTATTTATATCCCAACGTTGTTAAAGAAAAAACGTCACTGGATGAAGAAGATTATGTTCAAATAAGAGAGGCTGTTTTGCAAACGGATGGCTCAACATTTTTGTTCTTATTAAACAAATATAGAATTCCAGTTACCCTAGAAGAATTTATCATTCATATAGTTAATATTTTGAGAAAAATACCAACAGGTATTGTCGAAACTTTAAAGACATTACTGAAGAATTTGGGTAAGTAACAACAATACAGCATCAATTCATTAGTGATAAATAATTTATAACATACCAACATTGTTAAAGTATGAGGACCGCTTAAATAAATTTTAACGCAAAGTGAATGTCGACATCTAGGAGTTCCTGGGGAAAGTAGCCCTCAGAGATCCCAAATCGGGAGTCCTTCAGTGTGTACAGCCTTTTGCAAAAAATATTATACCTTGCTTTTTAGTTGTGTTCCTTTGAGTTGTTTATGACAGATGATCAATACTAGGCTATGTATATAGTACCTGAAGGTGGCGCTCTATGCTCCGATCGCGTTACCTAATTTGCCTGGATGTTCAAGAATCCCTTGGAGAAAATTCAAACATTACTCTCACGTCAACACATTTCTTGAGTGTGTTACATCCTGTTTCTTTTGCTTATTCAGACCGTGCCATAAAGCGTGAGAGACAGGATATAACCCGCTCAATCAAATTTAGTAACGCGATCGGAGTACCGTGTGCCACCGTCAGATAACATAAGCTCCATGCAGTTTCTTCTTAACTCAAATAAATTTAATCAGGTATTCGACCGAAAATTTGAAACATAACTTCGGTAGAATTTATTTTTTGTTAGAAAAAAATAAATTTTATATTTTCTGGAAAACAAATCACGAAATTGTGGATAACCTATTAGTAACACAGAATAATGCAAACAATATACTGGTTAACATTTTTCAAGGGCATCTTTCTAACTCAGCCACAATAAAATGGTTACCTCGTTATACAGGGTGAGTTTTTTTTTGATGATCAGTATGGGGATCTCAGAAACTAGCGGAGATAGAGCAATGGTTAAATTGGGAAAGATTTGCAGTTCTACTGGCCCAATTTAATGACACTTTCCGATTTTTGTAAAAAGTCATGGCTTACTAGATATTTTGAAAAAACGAAATTCTGTCGATTTAGTCAAATCCCTCTAGCTCCTTTGTTTTTGATTTTATAAAAAAAGTGTAAATATCAAAATTGAAGGGAATTGTATCCCGAATATGATTGTCAAGTCCTCGTTTGCGTTACAGCTGTCGTTTTCGAGATATGACACAAACTTTTTTTGAATGGAAACCATAGTTGGCTATGACCTCAAAAAATCAGACATTTTAGAGCTATATAATACTCGATATAGTTATTCATAAAAATAACGGAGTTATGGATGCTTTTCTCTTATTTTCACTTTTAACGTAGGTGGCCATGAAAAAGATTGTTTTCACTTTGACGTTTCCTCTTTTGAGAGAAATTCCATTAGTAGTGCTGAACTGACAGTCAAGTTTTAGTGATAAAATGGAATATTCTAACGAAGAAAAACTGAATATGGTGAAATGTTATATCATATGCCATAAAAATTCAGTTCATGCAGCTGAGGAATACTTTCAAAGATATTTTAATCGTCGTCAACCTGCTCTATGTACATTTAAGAGGCTTTACGATAGTTTACGCAGATATAGAGCTTTTACTAAACCACCAAAGGAACGTAATCAAATTACTGAAGCAGCACAAATAAATGTTTTGGCAATGGTAAATCAAAATCCATCTACATCAACTCGTGAGATTGCGGCAGAAGCTGGCACATCTCAACGAACTTTAGTTAAGGTACTGAAAGCACACAAGTTCCACCCATACAAACTTTCAGTTTCTCAAACTTTGCATGCTGGTGGCAACATCGACGTATTTTGTTTTGTACATGGTTTAGAGACATGTGCCTTGACAATCCACAATTTCCATTAAAGGTGTTATGGTCAGATGAAACTAGGTTTACTAACTGCGGTATGTTCAATAGACACTATGAGCATATCTGGGCTAAAGAAAACCCTTTCTATGTAGAACAAAGACGACCCCAGATAAAATTTGGTTTTATTGTTTGGTGTGGTATCATAGCGTCTACTATTCTGGGGCCTTTTATCTATGACGAATCACTTACTGTGGAGCGCTTCTTGCATTTCTTGCAATACATTTTTTAAGATATGTTGCATAATTTGAATTTGAGAACTCGTTTAGAAATTGAGTGGTTCCAACATGATAGAGCACCTGCTCAAAAGTCGTTATTAGTAAGACAACACGTCGATAATATCTATCCAAACTATTGAATAGGAAGAAATGGCCCACGCGAATGGCCACCCCGGTCTCCCGATTTGGCAGTTATAGACTTCTATTTATGGGGTGCGCTAAAAAACAAGGTATACAAAAGAAAGTATGAGACAGTTGGTGACCTAAGGGAGACGGTATTACAACCAATTGAAGAAATTGATAGGCGGTCTGTGAGGAAAGCGGTAATGTCAATCTTAAATAGATGCAATTTTTGTCTAAATAACAATGGTGGAGTTTTCGAACATAAATTGTAACCATTATTATGTACTATAATTTCTTAAGTTTTTAGTAAGTATCTACTTATTTAGTTTTTTCGTTATATCTGATATACCTAATAAAAAAATCGTTCAATATTTTTTGGAATGGTTATTAATAAATCAATCTATTTCATGGCTAACTACGTTAAAAGTGAAAATAAGAGAGAAAAGCATCCATAACTCCGTTATTTTTGTGAATAACTATATCGAGTATTATATCGTTGAAAAGCTCTAAAAATGTCCGATTTTTTGAGGTCATAGCTAACTATGGTTTCCATTCATTTGTGTCAATCTCGAAAACGAGAGCTGTCACGCAAACGAGGACATGACAATCATATTCAAAAACAAATGAGCTAAGGGTTTCGACAGAATTTGTTTTTTCAAAATATCTAGTAAGCCATGACTTTTTACAAATATATCTCGAAAACGCAAATCTTTCCCAATTTAACCATTGCTCTAGAGTTTCCGAGATCCCCATACTGTCACGCAACTTGTAATTAAATACAACTGATTAATTGACATGACAATCATACAAGGCATTCTTTGCAGTTGTATTTAAAGTAAGATACAACTTAATCCGTAACAAGAAAGTCCCTCATTAATTTTGATATTTATCTTAATGATTGCCTTTTTTAACGGATCTAACGGAATTTATCAAAAACAAAGGGGCTACGAGGGATTTGACATAAATGCGACAGTTCAGTATTCGTTACATTTTTTTTTGAACAAGACGCTAAAAACTCTCTTCAATACTCTAATATAAATGGAGTACTCTCATATAATGGGTTGAAACCATGACTTTTTACAAAAATCAGTGGCGAAAGGTCATGTCAGATTCAAAATTGGAACGTACCTAATCCACAAATATAAACATATTAAAAGATTAAAAGATGTGCACAATAACAAAAACATTTAGTGGCTTAATTACTAATATGTAATGTAACCATCAAAACAAAAATGTAATTATTTTCTTAAATGACCTTTTGTAAAACTCATTTAACACGTTTATGATTGACACTTACGGTGAGAAGATAATTCGGCAAAAATATGCATGTGGAGTTTTTACAATTATACAAAATAATCACGGATTTCAAAAAAGTTTCAACCAAAACACTTTAAAAATTATCAATTACGAAGTTAACCTCAAATCGAAATGTAAAAGCAAAATTGCCTGTTGGACATAAACGGCACAAAGATCGCCGAGGCGTTCAGTCTATGCGTAAATATAGATTTATGTCTTAGTGGTTACATGGAAAAACATAATCCGGCAAATCTTTCAACCCGTTTTTAATCCAAACAGGCAGGTCCATTTATTTTAGATGACTCTCTTCAGGTCGAGGTATTCTTTTGTACGCAAGACAATATATATATAATATATATTGTTTCTGGTTAGGGAACCTTCATCAGTTGCGCTTCCCACAATTGAAGTCCTATGAACACTTCTAATAAGTGAAGACGCTGTTCGTTGATTAAGGAAAATGTTGGTAGAGTTGGCAGCACTGCTTGCGCCTAATAATTTCCATTTTAATGATCAAATTACAGTAAAAAGGTTGACACAAATCATATTTTTTTATATTTCTAGATGTGGATAATATGGAGGTGGAAACTAGAAAACTTATTAAAATAGTCTTTGAAGTAGCAGTGATGAACATTCTCATAGAAATGGAGAAGAAATGCTGCTGGGATGAATGCGTTCAGCTACTAAACTATTTCTCTGATTGGGACGGACTGGCTTCTTCCCAGGTAATATTATTTCTTATATTTCTCACTAAGATTTCGCTGGCATTGTATATTAAAGCATAAGTATTCATGGATCATGAATAACTTACAGAAATCTACCCAAAATGTCAGTACCGTGACTTGTCTGATTTTCTTGTTTCAAACTAAATGTAAAAATTTCTATAGAGTCGTCTTATTATCTACAGTTTAGCTTTTATAACTAAAATCCATTGTATAATTCATCAAATTAGGCTGTAATTATACCCCAATATTGATTGGTACAAAGGAATAATGGATTTTAGAAATTTTAAAGATTGTTAAAATCCAGAAAGAAAATACCGTTAATGTCACAGGATGATTATCAAAGTCCTATAATTTATCATTTGTTAATTATTTTAAGAATTTAAATAAATTTATTAGGTAAGTATATTGAATATTTCATTTTGGTGTCACATTTTGGTGTCAGTATCGTGGCCGTGAAATTTCTAATTTTTGTTCTGGTTTCTTTTCAATTGAAGTTGTACAGGCTTAATTTTGAGCATAATAAAAGGCCAATGGCACCCAGAACACACGTTTTCAAGCATTATGATTTTCAAGAAATTATTTTAGAATCAATATATGGTTCAAGTACGGCATTATTTTTTTCTGTAATTTTCATTTTGCCTTTATGATTGATTATCAGCAGAGGCTGTCTGATTAGTAGAACATGGAATATTAACAAAAGCACCTCAAAGAGTTCTAATTTAATATGAATATATATTTCACATAAATAAAGGCAAGGACCGTAAGTTTCATTAATCTTAATTTATCTAAAAAATACATTCTGCGAAACCCAAGAACTAATGAACGGATTTTCATACTGTTTTCATCAATGGACAATTGAAGAAAAAGATATATATGTATAATTCATTATTGTTTTGTGTAAATTGATTAAAATATGACGGTAATTGTTGAAGATGTCTATTTTGTAAGGAAGTTTCTTTGGACCTGCATCGTCTTGAAATGATTGATCTCACAACGTTTCAATATTTTTAGATCTGCTATCGTCATCAGGTTAATGATCATTCAATTAATGACGATAGCAGAAGTGTCAGTATTAAATCTCTCTAAAAGTGTATGTGCTTTGAATAATAGCATTTAATAATCGTCCTTTTATAATATTGTATTGTGTTTTTTTATAAACATGTTTTAAATTTGAGTAGTTTTGTTCCGTTTATACAATATAGACTTTTACTGTGGTCTTGTAAAGCATATACTGATTGCTTCTGAATCACTAACACGTTGATCTAGTTTTCGATTTATTGTATTGTTTTGTCTTATATGTCCAGTTATTACAGACATTGGGGAGCAAACACTGGACACACATGGGAAGGTACCTTTACATAGCAAATCTATTTAATAAAGGTGGGAAATTCTATTACGCTTACCGGATACTTTCTTGCACTGGTAAGTAAAATATTTACACTACATGTTCACAAAAATCCTTCGTTTTTACTTAAAATCTTTCCATTTATAAAGTTGCCCTTTATTATAATATTGTTTTTAACTGTTGTATGTGTCTTGCAACAATTTCATCGTTAATTTTAGCAGTGTAAATAGAGACAAATGCAAAAACGAGTTGGGGCGAAAATTGAAAGAAAAGAGAAGACACAGATAGACTTAGCACGACATAAAACCACAGAAAGAACCGAAAAAAAAAACAAAGAAAGCCTAGAATAACCCCGTCAATAGAGAATTTGTTTTTATGTGCGTTGGCTTTATAATTGCAAAATTCCAAGGGTTGAACAAATAAAATAATAAGACTAATACTATCACCTTGGGTCCTATACTCTGCTGTCAACTCAAACGGCCTCAAAACAAGCATCCGTGTCTTATATGGGATTCAGTCGTTCAAGAATTTTTTGGTCGTCTCTGGTCTGACAGTTAGATGGTATTCGACTTCGGAATCATTCCAACCCTACTTTTTACATTATCCAGTTTTCGAGACGACCATTGTGGATGCTTTTTTATTTACGCGCGTTTTTATTTCGTTTTCATAATGTTTTTATCAGAATGAATTTAGAAGATTTCTAAATTTTTGGAGGCGTAAAATTATTTTTATAACGATATAAAATGTTAGCTGTTCTATAAAAATATACAAAAACGAAAGTTGAGGATTTTGTTGAACCCCTCTCTCCGTTAAATGGCAGCTCTTGGGATTTACCGGACCCCCCCCCCTACTCATTTTATAGCAATGTTTTGCAGAACGCACTGTATTAACCACGATCATTCTATCGATATCTTGACATTGGCAGATCTACCCAGTGAACAAAAGTAATTTAATTAATTACATTAACAGGTAACTAAGAGCATTAACATAACCAATGGAAAAATTGACCCATATACACAGATTATAGATGGGTAAGTATAAACCTAATAAACTGTGTAGAAAAAAAATATGTTTAACTATTTTCTTGGCCTAATAATGGAAATAGAAATGAGACAAATTCATGGGCATTATATGAACTTTCAAAATATTTCTGGTATATCCCTATGGGACTAGCCTGGTTATTACGGTCACCTTTTGCAAAATATATCTCTAACTTATTTAGAGTTTTTCAAAAACTGCTCACCCGCCAGTATCCATATTGAGCCAATATAAACTTTACGTCATGTACTGTTTGGTTGAAATTAATTTTACCAGTAAGTTATGATTTTTTATCCACTTTTTTACTGTGTTTCGACCTTTCTCAGTGAAGGCTATTTCAGTCAGGCATTAAGAAGGATTTCTGATTATTTAGAACTTTCCATTGACTATTTTTGAAGCTTATTTGTAGCATCCTTTAGTTTTGTTTTATCTGACTTCCTTGTTAATGGCATTAAAATCTAAATTATCAAAATATTGGTAGCAATAGAAGCTATAAATAAAATAAATCCATATTAGAATGACACAGAGAGTCTATGAAAAGCACTCAAAGACACAGACAAACAAAAAGAACACAAAGACGCAGAAAGGAAAGGAATACACTAAAGGACAAAGAAAAACAGAAAGATATAATGATTGACATACAGAGAGACATTAACACTCAAAGAAAGAAAAACAATGAAAGCACAGAAAACCAAAAACGAACATGGAATTACAAAGACACAACAAGAACCAGAAAAAGAAAGAAAGGTGCAGGAAATAGAAAGACAGGCATACTTTTTTCAAAATCAAGATTCTTGTAATTTTCCCACAATTTTTAAGCTAGCTGGTCAAATTTAGCTAATGAACACCAAACATTTTTTATGAAAAATTGCTCAATTATTTGAAAAAATATGAAATTTCTGTAACAAAATTAAGTAAAGTATTCAGCCAGTGCCATAAATATTAAACATCTCTTTTAGATCATTGGACATGCCAGGTCTACCTCCCGATTTAAATATTTTCGATTTTTGCATTTTGGGTTTATTTTTTGTTTTCTTCGTAGATATTGTTTTTTAATTGAATTTCTACAAATTTTTATATACATATTTAATTTTGAGTTCATAGCTTTGTAAAAGCTTCTTTAAATGTATATTAAAGATGTTTTTCTGTTTTTAGAACTTCGTCTAATGTATGCTCCACACATGTGGCCTTACTTTAACCAAAACTGTGATTTAAATTTTCGAAACAGCATTTTGGATGAATTTCTTGAAAAGGGATTTACGACTTATTTATCGGGAGCTCTGCATCTGCACAAGTATATGCTGACGTCATCAGATGTATATGGCTATAGTAAGTAAATTCATTACATATGGTTCAAGATAATGATGGCCGTCTTTTAATTTATTTACCAATTACCATTACTATTTTACTAAATTTGCCATTTGTTTAATTAATTAAGGATGTGCCTACTTAAACATGCAATATGTGTACACAATTGGCTATTTTTACATGTGGTTGCCCAATGGGCGAATTTCCACTATAATTAGTTTGACGTTATTAGGGTTCCATTTACCAGATTATATGGAACAATGGTGTCCTCTAGCGACCGAAAATTTAACAGTAGTAGTGCAGCTACAATCGTCAAAATCTGATACACTAATTTCTGAATGTTAATTAATAATAATAGTTTCTAGTTTTTTTTTACAGAGTGAGGTTAAAATTCTGCACAAAAGATTCGTAAACATGACTATTTTCTTATTCTTCATGAATCGAAAATATTACAACCTTTAGTCAAACGCAACATCAGCTGTTCCACTACTGACTGGCTCCTGCTGTGCGGCCGCATTTAAATCCTATCCCAGTTACTCTCAATTGTTCTCGCAGTATCCTTGTCTATCTACCGTACATGATGACTATTTCTTATATCCGCAATCATAAAGACTAGAAATACGTTTTTGCTAAACGTTTTGTTTATTCGGTAAAGTAGTTTTTATTACGGTGATAAATTTCGAGTGAATTTCTCTATTAGTAATGTCTAATTAAACGTTGTAACAATACGTATTTGCAGTTGGATATTTATACATAGTATAAGTGTCCTTTGGGTTCACTTACACACAGTATAGACGTCTTTATTCGCACCAAAATAAATCACAATATGTTCCACTTATTTACATCAACAACAGTAATTCATACTGAACAGATAATCGATACGATGCTATCTAGTCAACTTGTATCCTTCGATCCGTCACCTGCCTTTATACCCTCATAGTTATTCTCGATATTTCTGCCTGCTTCTTGTATGCTAACTGGTATAATTTCTAATTCCTGAATGAATTCGAAATTTTTGTCGACATTGTTTATTTGAATGGTTTTTACAATTGATTTATTCACAAGTTAATTTTTTTAAGATGATTTAAAATAAAATGTTATAACAATACTCTATGTGATAACATTTTATTTTACTCTATGTAAGTATATCTACAGTGTGTAACAGCCAAATGGAATAAATTCGATAACGAATAAAGGAGGGCGTGTTGGGAAAATCGCTTGGACACGTCGATTTGTATTTTAAAATGCGCATTTTTTCAACAAAAAATATATAGGGTGTGTCATGTGACAGTGGCCAATACCAACTTTCTTATATTAACTGCAAGCCCCTGTATATTATTTATCTTTTAGATTCTCCAGAAAATTCTAGACATCATTCATGTACAATGTCCTACACCTATCTTCAACTGTTTCGGAAATATTAAGTGTTTTCAGATTTATTACAAAAATTAACATAAAAAATTAATTAATTAAAATAAACAAAAAAACATTAATGTGAATGTAAGAAATGTTCAAATTGCTCACTGCCAACGTCTTGGCAACATGCTAATCTGGTCTAGAAATGTCTTCTAACGCTGCTCAACATCTCAGGCGTGACTGGTCTAATCGCAAATGTGATTCGTTTTTTTTAGGTCAAAATGTAAATTGCAATTTACATTTTCATTACATATTTTAACGAAGTCAGAATCGACTTTGAAACTTTTGGTATTTTCTTTCAATATACAACTTTTTAATTTCGATTATGGTGTTATTCCCAAGAAAACTTAAATATAAACAAAACATCTTCTAATTGGATCACATTGTTATCTAACCTTACCATCATTTGTTCAGAGAAATACAATCTTCTTTCGAAATCGTCTTCCATGTGCTCCTGAGACGGCATCATTTTATAGGGATGCATTTTACTTTCCTTTAATACCCGAAAAATTTATGTGTAGCTAACATTGAACAGTGGGGCTGCTTTTCGACCAGAATTATGTCAGTTTCTTGAAACTCAAACATAATATCTAATTTCGTATTATCACTTAGAGCATTGACAGCTACTTTTTTTATCTGCATTACATGACCAAGCTCGCGAAACTGCTTTTCTATTTTGCTAATTGTTCCTTGGGATACAGGCTGCAAATTTGGAAAAATTTCGTAAAATAAGCGAGAAACTTCCATTTGTGTCCGTGTGTTATCTCCATAACCAATGTCCTGGCCAAGGTTCTTAATTCTGTAAAACGTGCGCATTATAAATTCATTCATGGCGCCAGTCCATTTCATGCGCTGTCTTTTCAATCCCGCTTGAGTGAGCGCTGGCTGTTGATCCTGCGCAACACTTTCTGCGGGTGGAGTTCTCATTGTCATTTGACTCCGTTGGTGATGGTCACCTTGTTGTGACTGTATTGGTTGTGGTTCTGGTGGTTCTTCACGATTATACCCGACTTGACCATACAATGTATGGTAGCACACACCCTTACCTTTAGGGGAAAATTCACTAAACCCCAGATATACTACGGATCAAAAGGGTTTAGCTCTGTGGGAGCCATAACCATTTATTTGTAGAATGATTATTTTGTGCATTTCTGTTAAATGAACCATTTTTCTGGTATTATCCCTGGTTAAATGGTTAATGTTTTTATTTTCACACTCGGGTTCAGTTCAGTTCTTGGATTTATTTAAGAACACAGTCCAACTCACTCTAATTTATTTCCACTACTTTAACACAATTTATATTCACAAGAACTATTTACATTTATCTTAACTATACAATACGACCGTTGAAAACTGAATGAATCCCAGCGCCAGCTGTCCGTATTTATATATTTCTCTTGGAATTATTCTTGCAACTCAACGAACTATCGGGAAACTACTTTCATGTTGAATAATGTCCCTTCCACGAATTGGTTGATGGTCGATTTCACCAACTGTCGGATGAATTCTCATAACAATATTATTATTACGAACAGTTTACGAAATTCAAACGACAATAGCACTGACACTGATCACCACTATCATGCAGGAAGACAACAAGATGCTAAGGCCATGAGTTTTGACGAATTAAAACAAAACTGTTTTTTTTTTCATATCAGTAAAAAGGAACGCAGGAATGATTTTTGGTTACTATCTTAATATCAAGAGCTAAAGGGGAATTAAGTAATGTAGTGAATTTGTGAAATAAAATAATTTTCTTTTTTTAATGTTAATTTTTGTAATAAATCTGGAAACACTTAATATAACCGAAGATAGGTGTAGGACATTGTACATGAATTATGTCTAGAGTTTCCTGGAGAATCCAAAAAATAAATAATATACAGGGGCTTGCATTTAAAATAAGAAAGTTGGTACTCGCCTCTGTCACATGACATACCCTATATAATTTTGTTGTTGAAAAAATGCGCAGTTAAAAATACTAATCGACGTGTCCAAGCGTTTTTCCCAACACGTCCCCCTTTATTCGTTATCGAATTTATTCCATTTGGCTGTTTCACACTGTATGCAATTGACTGTTTACACGTACTGATAGTACGCGCTTTTAATGCAACCCATTTTACCTTTATTAAAGTGAACATGGATTAAACATTTTAGGTAGACATCATCAGCAACGCTATCTAAACCAAATGGTCCATAAGCTGGTGGAAGATAAACAAATATCAAACCTTTATCACTGCGTTAATTTTATGTCTTACTTCTATAAAATATTGGATAAGGATCTGTTAAGGTTGTTTGCTAGAGCCGTTGGTCATCGGCTGAACCCCTCCGAAAAAGTTGTAATTTATGAGATGTGTTGTAAAAGGGATATTTATGATTTATACACAGTAAGTAAACCATTTGAATATTTAATTAAATGAATTTTGGTGGTGGTGTAGTCAGCAATTTTTACTAGAATACGCATCATGCAAAAACGTCAACATTTCTGAAAATGTAAAAGTTGATATAATTGCCAATATACACCAGTCAATAGAGATTTTTGGGTGACATAAAATTCAACAGCAAACCGCATAAGTCATCACCTAAATAATAGCTTATAAGTCATAACTGACATAATTTTAACAGAAAACTCGTAGAAGTAAATTATTTGAGTCTTAAAAACCCCATAAAATATTGGGTATTTTCGTTTTTTGCTTACAGTGTAAAAACTAATTATTTATTCATAATGCCATCCATAGAAAAATTCTAGAGGATCAGAAAATCTTCAAAATGAATGTTTATAAATTTCACTCCCAGCATTTTTCATAAAGAAAATTCGATGTAAAGTGCGTGATTTTAAAAAATTCATAACTTGGTTGTAATATCAGCTGGAACCTTAATCTGCCTCCTAGTGATAGCTTATAATGTTGAGATTAATAATGCTGAAGATCGATATTGTACCTTAAGCAGGTCTTGCAGAATTGAAGTAGTTTGCAGGATGTATCGCATTAACCACGATAGTTCGATAGCGATATGCAAAATATATTTTGAAAGCTTATAAAATGCAATTCACTTCTTGGATTTTTATCATAGTGCGGTAAAATATAATACTGCTTTTGAAATTTGGCTCAAACGATGGACCCTCCGATGTTTTGACAGTGGCAAATCCAATCAGTGGAAAAAAAGTCATTTAATTTATTTCAGTAAACTGTATATAGGTAACCATTAACTTAACAAACCAATGAAAACATAGACCAATATGAGCAGACAGTAGTTATGTAAATAAAAACTACAAGTTTCCATAATTTTCATCTCGTGAAAATTACAGATCCGTCCATGTGCCTTGACAACTATTGTCAGTACACCGCTGGCTGTTTGTCACATATTCGTACATTTAATGCAATGTTTACTATTAGTTTAAACCAATTTTTCGCCATTATAAAATCCAAGATAGGCAAATTGAAGAGGAATTTATGAACTTTCTTTAGTATATCCCGGTCGAACTACTCTCGTTAATACGGTGAGATGCGCAAAATAGCTCTCTAAATTATTTAAATTCGAATTGTTCAAAAACGACTTATTCAATTATATCCATTAGGAGCCCATATAAACTTAATATGATAAATTATCGTTTTGACGATGACTAATATTCCAGTATTAGTTACCAGAAAGTTATAGATTTTTGAAAAGAATCCACTTTGACCAGTTATTCTGAGTTTACTCGGTAAAAATGATCCAATCAGGATGTATAAACACTCATTAAGAAGGATTTCTTATTCTCTACAACTTTCCTGTAGACGGCGTTACGATACCTCTATTACTTTTCATTACATAAGCAAAAAAATAAATAAATTCGTATTTTTGCGGGTATTTATTATTTAAATCGTTTACTTCTACAAGTTTGCTGTTAATATCTGTAAACTGTTACTGACGTTATGGTATAAGCGAATTGCTGTTGAATTTTATGTCAGGAAATGAGTTAAAGTTTGCTCTATAAACTGGTGTAATATTATCTAAAATATCAAAACAAATAAATGTCAAAAATGCAATTTAAAAATGATCATATTGGTTAATACTAAATCAGCATTTGTTCTCGCCCGATTTGTCTACCCATAAAGATATAATGTAAATATATAGAGTACTTCATTCCCCGAAAAAAAAACATTACGCACGGTTAGGAAAACAAAGTGAACGTATCTAACCCTTATAATCAATGAAACAAATTAACTTAGTATTATATCAATATATTTATACTTTTGGCTATATGCCATTATCAAATACAAGCAAACTGATAAATCATTCATCAGTTGGCTTCTGTTTACGATTTACTAGTCTATTAGTTAGCGTTTTGCCAATAAAGTAAAATCGGAACTTTCTGTGACATTTAAGGCGTATTTAAAATTTTATTTTTTCGTTAATATTTTTTAGATATTAACTAGGGGACCCGGCAAACTTCGTACCGCCTAACAATCAATGAATGGGGTGTTAACTTTTAGCGGAACTTAATTTAGGGTTTTATTAATAAATGAATACAAACATTGGATTAAGTTCAATAGTTTGTTACCGACAGACGTTGACCTGTACACCCGTCTTTAATTCTAAAATTTCAAACTTTTGAATAAGCTGGAGAAGATTTATAGTATACTGTCTTCGAGGTGTCTTTCTTTTTTATGCAAGACAGTATTATATAATATATATTGTTTCTGGTTAGGGAACCTTCATCAGTTGCGCTTCCCACAATTGAATGTCCTCTCGAACATTTCTTTATGTATTTGATACATTTCGTTAAATTTGAAGACGCGAGATGTAAAGACCGACATCTAGGATTTTCGGGGAAACCTCTATGTGCTAGTTTAAAATTTGTTATTTAAGCATAAGCAGTTAGGATATTTGAATAATATAATTAGAGATATGGGGTGAAAATATTTTAAAGCACTTACATGTACCGGGTGCTTGAATTAAATGGTAGAGTAAAATTATAGACATAAAATGTGAATTTTGTTATATAGGGTAGACCATGAGCAGTTTCATAAATAGAATATTAGACATATGGCGCGAAGTAAAATCATAGTTATACAGGAATACTTTTGAACAATAGAAAAATAGAAACAGTCTATAGACTGTGGAGAGGATTTATATTTATCCAGAATGGTTTTAAATATATGAGGACCGTTGCAATATTCTGTGGAGTTGAACTGTAGTTCTAGAGAGTGGTTCAGAAAATGATTAGACAAATTAGTTATATAGGGGCGACCAATTCACAGAAGCATATACAGTCTGGATGCAATATAGGGTGAATTAGAGTTACATTTATAGAAGATGGTCAAAATAATAAAACAATTTAAAAAAGTTAAAGAATATTCGATAAATATAGAAAAATAATGCAATTTAGAGAGAAAGAGGGAGAAATACGCTAAAATATTTAATACAGTTGATTGCACACGGTTTCTAAACGGTTTTTATTTTAAGTTAGCTGAAGTCGGTTCTTTTTTAATTATAAATTATTAATTAGGTACTAGACAACATTATATTTTGAAGGTTTGTGTGTTCAACAAAATTTTTAAAATGTTGCTGTACAAACATATTGTTTTAATAATATCTATTCTTTTAGGGTGAAGAAATTGCTGTTACCATAATAACTGACCATTCAGACAGCGAAATAGATCTAATTTTCAATTTCATTCTTTCGAAACGGAAACAATTTTCGATAGCGGATCTGGACGTTTATATTAAAATGCGGGAGAATTTCAATGGAACATTGTTTCGGATTCGAAGCTTTGCGGAGGCTAATGAGGCCGTGAAAAATATTTTACGGGATAATTTCAGTATCCTAGTTAATGAATCGAAAAGTGATATTAACCACTTGAATATCCCTGCTCAAGAACTGAATGACAGTCTAATTCGATTCGGCAGTCTTCATTAAGTGAAAGTGAGTGTTCGTTAACAATTACACAGGACACAGACCAACAAAAAAAGTTGTTTTGTACTTTTGATGACATATGTTTATTCTCATGTATTTTAGAATGTTTCTTACCATTCTTACCACAACGTATTACCAAAGACGTGGATTATAAAAAAAATTGTGGAAAGAATTGTACGAAATTTTCAAAATTTATTGTCTAAGATCCCCCCGTAAAATTACCTACTACGTTCATGTGTTAATAAATTAATATACGTTTTACTAATAGAGGAATACGTTTCTGTTAGGTTGACACGTCAAAATATGGCACTATTAACACATTTTCTCATATACTTCTTCTAAATACTTTCACACACATCGTATTTTAATGAATTATATATTAAATTAAGGCCTTTTTTCCAAATATACTTTTGCGTCCTGATGACAAAAACTCTGCCACAATTTTGTCTACAGTCACAATTTTTTTAAACCTCAAATAAACATGAAAAAAATGTGAAATTCTGACGACTCTCCGCTAGTTTATTTATTTTTTTGGACGTATAGGCCAAATTCTGACACCGGATTCATAATCAGGGTCTAAAATACTTCGGAATTCGTGTTTTGCAGGTAAAGTTCACATAACTTTTTCTTTTTTGTATGCTGGTGTAATTAATAAAATTCTGAGGTAAAAAAATAACCAAATTAAGAACCTCCTACTTTAGGCAGTTGGTTAAAAAAAAAACATTTTGAAGCATCTTATTTCTAATATTGAGAAATTTTGAGTGTCAATTTTATTAAAGATATAGGTTTTACGAAATCCTTAGCAATTGTCTTCTAAACGTTGTTTGTGGCAAATTCTTGATTACTTTTATGTTTTTTTGGCAATAACACCACAATAGAAATAAAACGACGTATATTGCAGGAATACCAAACGTTCTGACTTCGTTGTCAATGGCTTTATATCTATTGATGTAGATTGCAAAATTATATATCAAATTTTCATTTTGCAATCTACATCAATAAATATAAAGCTATTGACAACGAAGTCAGAATAGACTTTGAAACGTTTGGTATTCCTGCAATATACGTCATTTTATTTCTATTGTGGTGTTATTGCCAAAAAAACATAAAAGTAATCCTTAGCAATGTGAAAAAAATATTTACAAAATTTTTACTTATAAAAAAACTCCAATTTGATTGTTTAAGGCGACCATTTTTCTCTCTTTCGGCACCTGTGCATTTAAAAAGATCCTCTTGTGTTTGATTTTTTTATGTTCTATGAATTGCGTTGCAAAGTTACTCAATTATTGATTTGAATGAGAACGTAGGTCTTCGCGGCCAGAGTCATAGCTGATTCTGCCGTTTCCGGATTTGGACCGCGTCATTTATTCGAATTAATTTATTTATATACCTAAACCGGAATATAAACAAAGTTTTCCTACGTTTCGCCCACACTTATAAGGGGCTTTTTCAAGGATGTGACAAAAAACAAAACAAATGTTACTTACCTTGCGGCGACTCCATTCATTTAGTCTTTTCCTCACAAACACACTTTGAAACTTCACTTTATTAAACTTCTCACACTGACGCAGAAATGGTAAATGACTAATAGGTTCTTTGGATTTAGCCAACGAAGAAATAATTGTTCCCCCGAAATTCAGGTAAAAGAAGTGTAGGAGGCACTTAATGTTTTATGGTTGTGATGATATGTTTGTATACCTTTCTCCTTATTAGTAGGTAATATATGTGATTTATTTTGTTGATGAGATTTATGTTGAAATGCAGAGTTACCAGATGGGCGAAAGTTCAAGTTCTTTGTCTCGGTTGAAATTCTTGGGATTTTTGGCGATTTCAACGGCCCCACGGAATTTTCTGGTGAAATAATACGGAGATATAGCGACGACAGAGGAGCTGTCGAAGAGGATTTGGTGGCTCATTTCGTGATGATGTTAAGCTACAGCAGAGTTTGAAATTAGGCCCGTTTTCAAATAACGTTTGTGCTCACATAGACGAGCGTTTATATATATTTATAGATCGACCTAGTTCACCGATGTATGGTGTATTACTCATGTTGATTGAAAAATGTTTTACGTCAACTTATTTTCTTTTCAAAATAAATATTACATACAAACTTCTGATACCCCCACCATGGGTTCTCCGCTATCACCGGTAGTGGCAAATATCTTTATGGAAGCCTTTGAAGCAGTGGCTCTGGGGTCTTCAAGCCACAAACCCAAAATCTGGTTGAGATATATCAACGAATATAGACTCTTATAGAAGCGCACGTCTTATGGAGAGAATGTCCTTTGTTTACATGTTAGTATGTTACCCACGTGATGGGGGCGCTGGTAGTTCAGTTAATGTGTCATGTATATACAATATTATTGAAATACCAAACAGTAGAAGTGGTAGCCGAGCGCTTAAAGCGTCCGGTCACTAATCTGATGTTCCTGGGTTCAAGACCCAAGAACAGATTTTTTTTTGGTTTTTAGACATATGTCTTTATTAATTAATTTGATGAATCAATTTTATGTACCACTTTCATTATTTGCATTAACATATTCCGTTAATATTGACAAAAAGATCATATGAAGTATTTAATAGTTGCAAGTTGGTAGTCTTTTAATGAGAGCGCAAAAATCGCGCCAAACCATTTGTTTTTTATTGGCAGGTAACAAAACTGCATATCATTACAGTTTATATATTGTAAAATCTTAAAATAGAGATTTAATATTTACTTAATTCAAGTGTAGATAGATTTCTTCGACATTCTAATATTTATTTAGATGAACAAACGCTTATTCAATATCTATACTTGAATTAAATAAATATTAAATCTCTATTATAAGATTTTACAATATATAAACTGTAATGATATACAGTTTTGTTACCTGCCAATAAAAAACTGTTGATTTGGCGCGATTTTTGCGCTCGCATTAAAAGACTACCAACTTGCAACTATTAAATACTTCATATGATTTTTTGTCAATATTAACGGAATATGTTAATGCAAATAATGAAAGTGGTACATTAAATTGATTCATCAAATTAATTAAGAAAAACATGTTTAAAAACCAAAAAAATATATCTGTTCTTGGGTCTTGAACCCAGGAACATCAGATTAGTGACCGGACGCTTTAAGCGCTCGGTTACCACTTCTACTGTTCGGTATTTTAATAATATGGTATATACATGACACATTAACTAAACTACCAGCGCCCCCATCGGGTGGGTAACATACTAACATATAAACAAGGGACATATTTTACTTAAGGCGTGTCCTTCTATAAGGTTCTATATTCGTTGGATATATTGAGGACACTTTTGTCATCTGGCCACATGGACAAAAGGCTCTCGGATTCAAACATCAAATTCACAATGGAAATTGAGGCCAATGGATCCCTGCCCTGCCTGGACGTGTTGGTTTCACGGTTGCCAAATGGTCGCCTGGGTCACTCTGTTTACAGATAACCAACACACACCGACAAATATCTTCACGCCCGATCCCATCATCATCCATATCAGAAACGGTCGTGAACTCCCTGGTGCATCGAGCTATATCAATTACCAAACCCAAAAATTTGAGAGAAGAGAATTAGCTTATGTAGAGGGCAGCCTACTAAACAATGGCTACAGTAAACGAGAGATTCGTAATTCCATTTCTCGTCACCAAAATCTCCTTCCTAAGAATGAATTTTTACCTAATAAATTAGTAGCATATTTGCAATATATCAGTAACGCAAAGTGTGTTTGTGAGGAAAGACTAAACGAATGGAGTCGCCGCGAGGTAAGTAACATTTGTTTTGTTTTTTTCTCATTCTTGAAAAAGCTACTTATAAGTGTGGGCGAAACGTCGGAAATCTGGTTCAGATATATAAATAAATTAATGACGCGGTCCAAATCCAGAAAAAACAGAATCAACTATTGATTTGTATGTTAAATAACTAACAATCAATCAAGGATAAGTATTATTCTATGAATACGAAGACATATCTTGAATTAGCTAAATTGAACAGAAACTTAAAAATAAACGAAAGAAATGCTTAACACGAAGTTTCGGATTCAGTCAAAACTTCAACAGCCATGGATATTTTGTGGTTTCGGTGAAAAAGATTTTAATTGTAGTGTTGGACAATTCTTTTACACGCTAATGAAAATAAACTTACTAATATTAAAAACTACCCTTGGAATTACAGGATTATGAATTTCAGAATTAACTGTCATGGAAGAAAAACAGTAATTATGTATGTTATTTTTAAATAGCATTACAAGTGCAATTGTCGAATACAATGCTATACCGAGGATATTCCAAAACTAAGGTCCTTTCGATCATAGCAAATAATATGCTCATGAGAAAAGATTTCCCCCTGAAAAATTAACTATTTGGTAACGAGAGTCTTGATTTGATCCTCGTTTTGAAATCGCTGTCCATTCAACCCCTTTTACAAATCTAGGAACAGTCTGGACTAACAAAGGGCCTTCAAAAAGTTCCCAACTAAAATCTTGAATGTTCTCCTTGGTTAACGTTTCACAGTATACTTCAGCTGTATTGTTCAACTTACCGTCAGTGAAATTAATCAACAGGACGCTTTTTTTCTCTCTTAAATAACGGAGATTGTTTAAAATGTTTTGATTTTATTGAACTTAAATGATGCCACTACACTGACTGTTGTTTCGACTCATAGTTGGTGCACGATATGTCTGAAACCAAATCAGCTCCATATTGTCTATAGCGCATTTTTTGGAACCCACCTTGCACACAGTTTGTAATGTCCAAATCGTTCAGTGAGACTGATGTACATTGATGATTGATTTGGTTCTGCCACTCCTCTGTTCATCGTACAGTATTTGTGAAATTCTGCACAGCATTTTCTAACTTGTCATTCATTTCAGCTCTACTAGGCATAACTGACTAGATGTCAGCAGCTGAAGATTTTTAAATACAACTGGCGACTGACAAACGACTGCTGAATCAAAACAACAACTGCATTCCTTTTCAAAAACGTTGGTAGCACACTTTGCATACGTAAACTTTTTTCAGACTTACCGTTAATAAAAAAATGGTCGCTACACCTCAGAATTTCGCTTTGATCAAGAAGGATTATTCCTTTAAAATAATTGTTTGTGTTCACCATTTTTTAATCTTGAATTCGATATAATAGTTTTTAGTTAATTTATATTTTGTATCAAAAAATTATGAAAAACTCTGGATATGAAATAGGGCTTTGTTTAAATACAATGCCTATGAATTCCAATTTTTGTTTCAAATCCAATAAAGAATCTTTTTTATTTCTAAGCCATTAATTTGTTAATGTTATAAATAGTTTTTTAAATTGAGATAAATTTATATTTTAGAATGTAAGGTAAAAATTATATTTTGAATTGATTGAGACTTAAGTTTGTACATTAGGATTTTGTTATTTTTACCTTTTTAAACTTTTAAATAAAAATGTATAGTTTAAGTTGCTATGTTTTAATCACAATAATGAAAAATATTATATATCATAAGTTTTAATATCGGAATATTTTAGTGAATTGAAAGTGATTTATTTTATCTTATAGATGAAAACTGTGATTAATTGTCAGGTTAATTTTTTAATTTTTTTTTTATAAAAAAGGTAATACTGATAATAATTGTTGATCTGGACCAAACTCTTATTATATAAATTCTATTTATTGTAAGTTTACTTTGTCCCATTTTATTAACATATTACCCTGTCACACTTTGTGAATCTTCAAAATCTAAGTTTTTATTATTCATTTCTACTCCAATTGTGTTCTGTCTGGTGGGATGATTTTTTTTTTTTTTTTTTTTCGTTTGGAATATCAGAGATGTTTTCGCACAAAATGTTCACATATTAAAAGCTTAAAAGCCTATTTCAAAGCATAGCGTAGGGTAAAAAAGTGAAATCAGTATCATCATCAAAAGAATTTATTTCTTCTGGTAGGTATAGAATGGAACGGCAACAACAAATAAATTCATTATTTCAGATATTGTACAGGGTGGTCAACGAACAATGTGAAGTGCTGTATCTAAGTAGGTAGGTATTTCCATTGCAAAAAAATTACCATGAATTTAATTAAATCTGAGGCTCCTTAGTCAAGGTCATCTGAACCGTCATAACTGAATGTAAAAATTTCCGTTTTTTTTTTCATTTCCGGGATCACAATTAGGAGTTTCCGTTTAAACAAATTAAAGTGACCTTAATATATTCATTAAGGTTATTTTCCTGTTGCTACTTTTTGGACAACAGGTATATACAGGGTTATTCACGTATTACGACACGGAATATTATAACTAAAATACTCATTTTAGACGATCTTTTTTATGTTGATATATATCCTTCAGAAGAACATTTTAAAATTATTTTCGTTTTATACAGGGTCTCCCAGAATTGTGAAAAGTATCTAAGTTTTATTTTTTAAAATTGAATGCCCTGTATATTATTACATTTTGGTATCTACGATTAAAATGATAAGGTGTTTCATAAAAGCTTACTATACCTATTACCTTACTATTTTATCAAAATGTAGTGTTTATTTAAAGGTTTAGTGTCTCGGGATACTCTTTTCTTGTTTCCAACGAAATTTCGACTTGGGGTCTCCTGAAGGATAATACTTTCTGTTGCATTTATATTGTATACAAAGTATGAAATAACTACCAATTAATTAACCAAAATTTCAAATGGCAATTACTTCTTTAAGTTTAATGAAACACCCTGTATTTTATGTCACTAACAGTAGTAGAATTTTATTCTTTATGCGACCGTATAACATTCCCCTATACCTAACTACTCACGTTTCCATGAAAAACGGAGATTCACAAAATATAGACGAATTTTAAGAAGATAGCCATGGGAATTTGGCAGTTTTCATTTAATAATTTTCTACATATTATGCAGACTATTTTTTTTCAGGAAAATAAAAGATGACAGGTTTGAGGCCAAAATATTTTATTAACAATAGTTGCTGGGTAATTCATAAAGTAATTGTGGGTGTAAAACAATAATATCGGCTCATAAATGTTCGATATGTCGTCCGTCTAACTCTAAATATAAATGTATCATTTTTTCAAAACTTAGCAACATTTGCCAACATATCGCCTATGCTTTGGAAACCTCCTCCAAGCAGTCCTTCATATCATCCGGTGTTGGAGGCGTGTTATCGACAATTCCTTTTACGTTTCCCCATATAAAAAGTAATCCGGTGAGTTCAAGTCAGGGGATCGTCGACGCCAATTCTGAAAACAATTTCTTCCAATCCAACGATTTTGAAAATGAACATTTAGAAAATGTCGCACCTCACGATGAAAATGTGCAGTAGCCCCATTCATTTGTACCCACATTCTTGCTCTTATGTTTAATGGAATATTTTCTAAAAGAATTGGAAATTCGCTGATTAGGAAGTCCAAAAATGTTAATCCATTTAAATTTTCTTCAATGAAATAGGGACCAATTGAATGGCGACCCATCATTCCGCCCCACACATTTAGTGACCACCTGTGTTGATTATCAATTTTCCGAAACTGATGCGTATTGGAATCAGAATAATAATGGAAGTTATATTGATTAACAGATCCATTATTGTGAAAAGTACATTCATCGGTGAACAGAACAAAATTAAAAAAGTTCTCATTTTAAGCCACTTTATCCAACACCTACATACAAAATTGGACTAGATTTTCAAAATCATTTCAGTAAATTTCCTGATAAATTTGGATTTTGTAATCATGATGATTATTCTTGTTAAGAACACACTGGCTTATCTGATATTAACATTTCGGGAAATTTGGTTCTGCCCTATGTGAGGATTTTCGATTACAGAAGCTATAACAGTCAACTCGATTTTTTCGTTTTCTGTCACAGGTTTTTCTTTTATAGGTTTTCTGTATTCAAAGCTCCCAGTTTGCCTGAAATGGCCCAACAGCCTTACAAATGCTAATTTATTTGGATGAATTCTGTTAGGAGATTTCTGAGAGTAGACTCTAGCAGCTAATAAACAATTTTGCAGGCATTCTCCAAGGACATAAATTATGTCGATTTGTTCTTCTTTGCTATAAACTTTCATTCTTATTAATTAATATTTACAGTAGTCACCGATTTTTACAACAAAATGATTCATAAAGAAGTTATCCGAAAATATTAAATGAAAACTGTCAAATTCTCATAGCTATCTTGTTAAATATTAAATAAGTTAAAATTCGTCTGTATTCTGTGATAGACCAATCAATAGAGCGAAAATTAACTGATAATTGTGTAAAAAATACTATCAGAATACCGACTGTGCCATCACATTAACAAAGATTCCCTGCGATATTTTGCTATGTTTTCAACTCGCAGCTATAGTTTTTTACTTTGTAATAAACAATTGAAGCAAGAAAATTACGTTTTTTTTTTCTTAGCATGTTTATAAAATCAAAAATAAACTAATTTCAATGGTGTCAACAGATCAATGGTAAACCATGAAAATACCAATGAAATGAGCCCAGGCTCGATCCGATTGGATCATTAGTAACAGGGAAAAACAAAAAATACTGAAAAATGTAGGATTTTTTTTAAAAAATCATATCTTCGTCACTTTAGAAGCTGTAGAACTGGGCTTGTAGGAACTGATAGTAATTTACATCTATTTTATGTATGCCAAAACCAGGGCGCTACCGGTTTATTAGATTTTGAACAATTGTGATATAAAGTTTTCGGTTCACTATTTTTGCATTGTGCTCCCATGCGTCATAGATAATCAAATTTCAATTTTGAAAAAAGTTGTTGAAAATAGAGGTGTCATTCTACAAAGCCTCTGTTCCCATTTTTCACTAAATGTCTGTGAAATATCTGAAAAATGTTAGCAAACATGACAAAAAATGGGCGAGCGTATGAATGTATCCAAGGAGTGGGGGAAACACGGTTGTTGAGGGGAAGCGTATAGTAATATATAGTAGAGGCACATACATAGATCGTTTTAATATTTAAAATCCTCACAAGTAAGAATTTTTTAATGACCGCTCTCCTTCGATATTCCGTAAACCCAAAATTCACAAATTAAAGCAAAAACGTTTCCGAGAAACCATTGAGATTAGTTTATTATTTTTCATTTTAAAAACATGCAACGAAAAAAAAACGCAATTTTCTTGATTCAATTGTTTATAATAAAGTAAAAAACCATAGTTGCGAATGGAAAAGGTAGCAAAACATCACTACAAATCATTCTTAATGTGATGGCACAGGCAGTATCCTGATATTTTTTGCACGAAAAAATCTCTATTGATTGGTCTATGAATGTGCGTTTTTGATGGCAACATGAATAGTTAGGTATAGGGAAATGTTATACTGTCGTATAGAGAATAAAATTCTACTATTGTTGGTGACATAAAATACAGGGTGTTTCATTAAACTTAAAGAAGTAACTGTCATTTGAAATGTTGATTAATTATTTGTTATATATTACTTACCTTGTATACAATATTGGATTTTCCACAAGTACAACACAAAATATTATCCTTCAGGAGACCCCAGTCGGAATTTGGTTGGAAACAAGAAAAGAGACACTAACCCTTTAAATGATCACTAAATTTTAATCAAATCGTGAATATTACAGAAACTATGGGGTTTAGATATAGTAAATGGTAGATACCGAAAATCTAATAATATACAGGGCATTCCATTTAAAAAAATTTAACTTTGATAGTTTTCAGCTTTCTGGAACACCCTGTATAAAACGGAAAATAATTTAAAATGTTCATCTGAAGGATATTTATCAACCTAAAAAAAGATCGTCTAAAATGAGTATCTTAGTGATAATATTCCGTGTCTTAATACGTGAATAACCCTGTATAATTCGGTAAATAACCACTGATTGAAATTTTAGTAAACTGTGAGAATAATTAAGGCTACTAATTGCTATTTACTTCATATCTATTAAGAAGTGACAACTTGTTTTCTTCAAATATTGAAAATAATCTTATTCTAAAATAATATTAATATATTTTTATAAAATTGAATCTCCCTAAGATTTTATAATATACTTGTGATAGAATTCTGCGAATTCATGTTGTTGCATATGATAAATGTTTTAATAATATTTCTTCTGAATTTAATTTAAAATATGTTGATTTATTGAAATATATTCTTATATTAATTACCAGAAGATTTATAATATTTTTATTGTATTTTCTCTATTACGAGAAAACTAGTTTTACTAAGAGAAAGGTGTTATTTCAATTTTTTTTATTAAAATATTAAAATTTATAAACATAGAGATGTAATGTCATGACATTGTTTAGAACCTGTAAAAGTGGGTTTTTATATTATAAACAACATATTTTTTGAAGTATTGTTTTTAATTTTCTATAAACCTTATCCTTCCTTATTTCTTTATATCTGCATATTAATGTCGGTAATGATTTTGTTTTATTTTCGATTAAAAAAGAATGAAAATAGTGTTTGGATGATCTAAAAATTGTTTTTTCATGAATTATTCAGAATAATACTTATTTATTCTGAATTGTTCAGTTTTTAATGTTATGAAGATTAAGACTGAGAGGTATACAACCTTTTTATCTCAAATGTAGTGTTATTTATCCAACTAACCATATTAAATATTTTTTGCTGTCTTTAATCAAAAACAAGTTGTCCGTCTTGTTGCTTACCAATGAAGATCTAAGTGTGCCTGTCTTTCATTATTCATTTTACATACACTAAAATTTTACTGCACCTTATTTACATTGTGTACACTTAAAACTGCTACTACTCTACTACAAACCAAAATACGCCTTATACAGGGTGAAGATAGTACACTACTATTTTTTTTTCTATTAAACAATGCAAACACAACTAATTCAAACTTTATGTTCGTTGATATTGCAAAATCTTTTTAGTCAATTTGCAGTATGCTCAAAACTATTCAATCCAATGACTACTAATATAAATGGACCAGCCCGTTTACATTAAAACGGGTTGAAAGATGTTTGCCGGAAAATAGTAAACAATGCCAAACTTCTTTCCATTGTAACCACTAAGACGTAAATCTAGGTATATGTGCGCATTGACTGAACGGCGATACTTTAATGGCGGCACTTCACTTGGTGTTAGCGTATTTTTGTTTTGTATCGCTATATTCGTCCAAATATTTGATGTATTCGCAAATATTCTAAACGTGCCATCCACACATAGCGCAAAACACTCAAACATGCCAAATATGTTTGAATACCAGTAAATGTGACACATGACTCACCGTATTTGACTCCTTTGAAGTGCATTGAAAACCGACAACTGGACGGTAAGCCGCACGTAAGCCGTATTTGCTCTTAGCGGTATTCGACTTATTTGTTCAAATAAGGCAAACATAGCCGATAACCTCTCCACACATGACCGTTTTTAGACAAATATAGCAAATAGACGAATACGCTACACCAAGTGAAGTGCCGCCATAAGCCGTTTATGTCCAGCAGGCAATAGCGCAAGTTTGCTTATTTACATTTTGATTTGAGGTTAACTTCGTAATTGATAATTTTTAAAGTGTTTTGGGTTTGAAACTTTTGGAAATCAGTGATTATTTTGTGTAATTGTAATTTCAATAAAGTGTTATTTCAAGGGTTTACATGCAGGAAAACGGCATATTCGTTTGCCGAATTATATTAGCTTTATTCGCGGAACACAATTCTGAACCAATTCGTTATCAATTCAGTTCTACTCAAGAGCGCATGCGTGATTCAGAACTAGTAAAACATACTTTTGTACCGCGAATGCCATTGTAACTAATTCTTCTATGATGTCACATTATATAAATAGGTATTTGTCAATTAAATGAGCCACTCTACATTCGGCTCCTGCTATTTATGGTAGAGGTTTGAATATTTTGACACGTTCACGACTAATCCGAAAATGAAACTCAAACTGATGATTATTAAATTGTGGCACAATATGTTCAAAATAATCAATTGTGGTTGGAACACTTACAATTTCCAAAAGTTCTTCCAAATCCCCGTCACTTGAAATTAAGTGGTCCATGTCAACAAATATTCTAAACAATTTTAAAGTCCAAACGTAAACACAGTTAACAATAAATAAATTTCCCGATGTTGGCAACACAAAATAACAGTTTACTAAATTTGAATAAAAATTATTCAAACGCGCATGTCAGAACCAGGAATCCTAGCTATAATTCAAGAACTGATAATCTGGTTACGAATCAATAATGAATCGAATTTTTCTTCACCGCGAACACAGAGTTGTTACCGTCAGTTCAGTAATTTCCATACCGCGAACGGTTTTATTGCAACTGCGCATGCGATCAGTAATGAATCGATAACGAATTGTTACCGCGAATAAAGCTATTATCACCGGTAAGTGTCAGATCATAAGTGTGTTACTCGAGTTTTACAGAAGGTCATTTAAGCAGTAAACAAAACTAAATTTTACGTGAAGAAATAAATGTTTTGATAATTGCTATTACATATTAGTAATTAAGCAAGTTTTTGTTATTGGGCACTTCTTTCAATGGATTTTAATATATTTATATTTGTGGATTAGGTACTTAGTTCTATTATTTTGAATTTGAAAACATGACCTTTGATTTAATGTAGTGTGGACGCTACTGTTGGAGCCGGAATATTTGTAAACGAATATATCTGTGTCTCTTTCTATTTTTGTCTCATATTTCAACCCATTTTTCCTTTGGTCGTATATGAAAGTGGCGGGTCCATTTATATTAGTAGTCAGTGATTCAACCCAAGTATATCAAAATACAAAACAATTAGGCAAGTATGGGATAAACCGAAACTGTAGCTACTATCTAGAAAATCTCAGAATGTTAACTGGTACATTATCCAGGACAGAAACTCCTGATAAGTGCGGTAGGTTTAGAGCTGCCGAGTTACCAAGAACGGCCAGATTACTACCAGACTTCAAGAAAACAGTTTCTAAATGATTAAGGAGGTAAACGATTATTTTGAATGTTCATCTGGGATTTTCTCTCCTCGCAATGGTTTCTGAAAAATACAGATAAGTTAAGTACTTGTGGTGCGTTCCCGCAATTTGTTTAGTGTATTGTTTTCAATTTGATTGAATTACTTCATTGATTTTTAAACTTCTGCACCTTTTCTAAAACGTTCCGTCGCGCTAATGCTAATTGTAAGTGTTTTTTGCGTAAAGTATAGACAGTATTGACATTCGTTTTTTCGGATCCCTAGCTATTTAGACGCTTGGGAGGTTCGTGTATTGTTCTCCGAACTTTTCGGTCGCTTTGATCCCGTCTGAAGAGACGCTTATTGTTGTTTTTTGCGTTACGATTTCGCGAGTTCTTAGCTCCGTTTGTAACGACCGCTAAACCGCTTTCATTTTGTTTCTTTTGTGTTTACAAAAGCGCATCATTTGTTGTTTAACCCGCATTTTTGTTTGCTCAATCAATGAACATTACGTCGCTATTTTTTGTGTAACGTGTTGTCCAGACGAAGCTCTAAGAAACTGTTCCTGCTGTTACGGGGCTAGCCACTGAAGAAAGAAGACCCAAGAAAACACCAGAGCTTCCGGACATAAAAGGTTAGTGATAACTTTTATTTGGTGATTCGTTTATGTGACGGCACGTGTTTATTGATTGTTCCGCTAAAGGTCCTTCGTCAATTATATACTTGCATTGAACCAGCCTTGAACTAAAACCGCAACATCTAATTCATACATTTTTTTTGGATATTCTCTATGGAATGTGCCATCGAAGACATTCCAACTTGAATATCAAGGTGTAGTATCTTTGTTCCACAAACTGCCCTTAGATACTACACCTTGATATTCAAGTACTTAACTTATCTGTATTTTTCAGAAACCATTGCGAGGAGAGAAAATCCCAGATGAACATTCAAAATATTCAAGAAAACAACCTAGACATACTGAACTAGTTAAACAGTGTTATAGGTAGAACAGACATATATAAAAGTGAAATGTACCGGGTCGGCCATTTTAATCTATGCACCCGAATTGCTTCGTTCCTAAGCACGGTATGAAAAAAATTTTCATCAAAACCTCAATCAAAATATGGTGACCTTTGAAGATCAAGAGTATTTTTTTAAATATGAACCCCTATTTTTGACACCGGATTCGGAAAGAGCAGGACATTTTACGTCTGAAATGAATTAATACATTAATTAAATTAATTAATATTGAAGAGAATGTTAATTAAGAAATACATTATCAAATTAAGGGTTAAATAAAACCACAAGACTTATAACAAAACCTTAAACCAAATTTATTAAATAACACCATTAGAATTAATAAATAACTTAATATCTAGTCTTTGGGGTAAAGAATATCAAAGGGTACTTGACTTTCGAGAGATTTAAAGATGAGATCTTCTACAATTTGCGTGATAACTTTTTCCAAAACGGGCCTGAAGTCTTCAAAAAGTTCGTTTACGTTGTCGTTGATTACTTTGTTTGTAATATTATCTGTAACAAAAACATGATATAACAAAATAAATACATTAGATTCGTTCCTTCAACAGATTGTCGACCGATCGGCAATTGGTTAATGCATCGGTACATGAACCGTTTATTGCGCAACTCGATACATGTACCAGCCGGTGGCTGCACCACCGATTCTACCCTGAAGCCAGTGATCGAAATTACCGTACACTAATTGGTTGCGTATCAATCACCGTGTCACTTAGAACACGAAACTGAACCGTTCACTGAACGGTTATTGTTTTGAAGGAACGCTATTTTTCTTGTTCGCAGGTACGCGACCGTTGTGTATCGGTTATTTAGGCTGAAAGAACGAACCTATTGCTGACTTAGAAATAACTGAGTTGTAAATTACTCAAATGTTTTTGCTCTAGTTTTTAATACAGCAAAAAACAACTATTCTGATTTCCATCTATATAGAGTTAGATAAAAATGATTCCAAAACAATCACTAACATTTAAAAGCAAGCTGCTCCTAACAATACTAATTCCCATGATAATCACCTTACTACAACCTACATATGATTTACAGTATGGAACAACCAAATGGAATAAATCGATAACGAATAAAGCAGGGCTTTTTGGGAAAAACGCTTGGACACGTCGGTTTGTATTTTTAAACAAAAAAAAAATTATATTGGGTGTGTCTTGTGACAGCCCGGTATATCATTTATTTCTCCAGAAAATTCTAGACATAATGTTTGTACCTACAATGTCCTACACTTATCTTGAACTGTTTCAGAAATGCTAACTGTTTTCACATTTATTACATAAAATAACATAAAAAAAGAAAATTATTTTATTTCACAAATTCGCTACATTAAACTCAATACTTAATTCCCATTAAGCTCTTGATATTGAGATAGTTTTTACTGATTTGAAAAAAAAAACAGTTTTGTTCATTTTCGTCAGAACTCGTTGTGTGCCTGCGTGAGAGTGGTGATCAGTGCCAGAGATATTGTCGTTTGAATTTCGTTAACTGTACATAAGAATATCAGAAAAATGGTTGATTTAACAGAAATACACAAAATAATCATTCTACAAATGATTGGTTATGAAGATAACACACGGAAAGTATGGACACAAATGGAAATTTCTCTCTTATTTCACGGAAATTTTCCAAATTTGTCGCCTCTATCCCAATGAACAAATAGCAAAATAGAAGAGCACTTTCGCGAGCTTGCTCATGTAAGACAAAATAAAAAAAGTGCTGCCAGTGCTCTAAGTGATAATACGTAATTGGATATTATGCTTGAGTTTCAAGAAAACCGACGTAATTCTGATCGAAAAGCAGCCCCACTGTTCAACGTTAGCCACACATCAATTTTTTGAGTAATTAGTAAAGTAAAATGAATCCCTATAAAATGATGCCGACTCAGGAGCTCATGGAAGACGATTTCGATAGGAGAACGTATTTTTGTGAACAAATGATGGTAAGGTTATATAACAATGTGATCCAATTAGAAGAAGTTTTGATTTCTGATGAGAGCACATGTATACTTTACGGTCATGTTAATCGTCAAAATTGCCGCTATTGGTCTAATGAGAATTCCTCACTGAATGATAGAGAAACATACGCAATATCCTGAAAAAATTAATGTTTGGGCAGGAATTGTTGGAAATCATAAAGTAGGTCCCTTTTTCATTGATGGCAACTTGAATAGAGATAAATATTTGGAACTGCTCCAAAATAATGTCGTGCCAGTTTTGACAAACGTATATCTTGATCCAGTAAACCAACAAGTTCCTGCCAATATAATTTGGTTTTAGCAAGATGGAGCGCCGCCCCATTACGAAATCAATGTCAGGCAATACCTGAACCAAATTTTTCCAAATCGGTGGATTGGGAAGAGCGGATCGATAGAATGGCCAGCACGATTTGACACCATTGGACTACTTTTTGTGGGGATAAGTCAAAAGTATTGTATACAAAACTAAACCGCTCAACATAGATGTCCTAAAAGATGTTGAGTAACGTTAGAAGACATTTCTATACCAGATTAGCATGTTGCTAAGACGTTCGCGGCGAGCATTTTGAACATTTCCTACATTGACATTAATGGTTTTTTGCTTTTTGAATATTATTAAGAAATAATCGGTATTACTTATTAGGTTTTTAGTATAGTGTAGAAAATTTGTAAAATAAAATAATTTTCTTTTTATTTAATGTTAATTTTTGTAATCAATCTGAAAACATATAATATTTCCGAAACACAAAATAAATAATATACAGGGTTTTGCATTTAAAATAAGATTTTTTTTTTGTTGAAAAAAAAGCGCATTTAAAAATACAAATCGACATGTCCTAGCGTTTTTTCCAACACGCTCTCCTTTATACGTTATCGAATTTATTCCATTTGGATGTTCCACACTGTATACCTACGTGAATAGAGTAAAATAAAATGTTATTACATTCACATCAAAAACTAAACCAAATAACGTAACCTCCAAACTGAAAAAAATCCTTGTGAATGTAATAAATTTTATATTGAAGAATATCTATAAACAAACACACAAAATATATCATTTCAAGATTCAACCGTATAACACAAGGAATAATATAACACAAAACGAAAAGTGCTCTAATTATGACTGGGATCATTAGAACATCATAATTTCTTTGATCTCATTTTAAATAAAGTCCTAGGAGTGCCACATCAAATTCTGAAGATAAATCTTGCAAATTCTTCCAATTTGAAAGCAGTTTTTTAATTTATTTATATTGTTTCAGTTCTACCCTGTATATATCAAATTAGCAGTAAACATGTTTTATTATCAAATATTTAATGTCAATGCTCACTTTGTCATGCGAACTTTTAATTTTCAATTTAGTTGTATTAATGTTTTATTGTATTCAAAACAGAGTCTGATTTAGACCGTAAAACCTTTGAAGAATTTGAAATATACAATTTAGAGATGCCACAATAATCGTTCAGAAAACAAATAATTTGCACTCTTTCCTATCAACATATAAAAAAAACTAATCAACCAGAACAGATTTTTCAAAGGCAAAGCAAGTCTGATTCAGATTCTTCTACAAAGAGAACTGCAAAAACAAGCAATAACAAATTAGCAACTAAACTGTCTAGCAAAATTTAAGTAGTGTTTGCCATCAAGAAGCAGGGGCGGATCCAGGGAGGGGCGGTGGTGGGCGATCATTGGGTTTAACATAATAAACAGAGGAATTGCTACATCCACAAGCTTGATATATATCCATATTGTGAGTTTAATGCGAAAATCCAACAAAATACAACAACCCAGAAAATCCCTCTCATACTTCGGGAAATTTCGTACGAGATCCCCCCCCCCCCTGACGTAATTGATTTCCCCCTGAAGCTCGACTTTGGATCTGCCCCTGTGAAGAAGGGTTCGAAAACAATATTAATGACGAGATACTAAAGGAGGGAGGAACATAAGCTTCTCATCGTCTGTCAAGACTCTGAACATTTTCAGGCTAAAATAGGAAATTGACCCTTCAACTAAATTGCAAACTTTGAAAAAAAATAGGAATGAGAAACACTTACTCTATAAATCATATTACAATCAAATGTAAGTCAAAACTTTCACAAGGCATAAAAAAATGTAGGAATTTCAATTCTAAAAATCAAACGATAACTTTTACAAATTACAATCACGTTTTTTAAAGAAAAGGCTGTTGGTGAAAAAATCTTTTAGACACAATAAAGGCACGATTATACAAAAAAAAATTGACTATAATCTACACATTAACTCAGAGTATTTCCGAAAAAAAAATAAAGAAAAGGGGTGTATCTAATGATTGTTTATGAATTGCGTTTTGTAAGCCCTATACATCAATGAAGATTTTTAGGTGACATAAAATTCAACAGCAATAACCGCACAATGCCACTACGTAAATAATAGTTTATAAGTCATAACTGACATAATTTTAACAGCAAACTCGAAGAAGTAAATTATTTTAGCCTCAAAAACATCAAAAAATATTAGGTATTTTCCTTTATTGCTTATAGTATAAAATGTGATGATCTGTTCGTAATGCCGCTAATAGAAAAATTGTACAGAATCAGAAAATCTTCAAAATGAATGTTTATAAATTTAGATCGCAGCATTTCCCATAAAGAAAAGATGGAAAAACCGCGGTAAAGGAAGTGATTTTAAAAAATTCATAACTTTGTTGTAATAACAGCTGGGACCTTAATCTGTGATAGCTTAGAACGTTAAGATTATTAACGTACAATACGTTAAGTAGATGTAGAATTGCAATTTAAATAATTTGTAGACATATTTTCGATAGCGTTATGCAAAATATATGTTGAAAGCTTATAAAACGCACTTCACTTCGTATTTCTGGGATTTTTGTCATAATGCTGTAAAATGTATTAACACTGCTTTTGAAATTTGGCTTAAACGTGAACCCTCCGATATGCTTTGACAGTGGCGGATCCAGTCAGTGGAAAAAAGTCATTTAATTAATATCAATAAACTGTATACAGGTAACCATTAACTTAATAAACCAATGAAAAAATAGACCAATATGAGCAGGCAATAGTTATGTAAATAAAAATTTAATAAACTGCTGAGAAACATATATAATAACACAATTTACAATAACTAGTGGTCGCCCAGTGGTCGAAATTCGACCCTATTTCATGAAATTGTAAAAAGTATATTTTTATAAGAAACAGAGTTGTGGGGAAATATCGGTATTCGAAATATTTTTTGACAAATGAATTACCCCCCAAATTTTTGGTTGGAACCGCTCCTGGCAAAATATTCGATATAATAATTGGAAGATTGTTCTTTGCAACCTCAAAGTTTTCGTCATTTGCGGTTTCAATCAAGTTCAGGGATATTAAAGAAAAGAGAGGACCAACAACCCTAGGAGAACTTAAATACATTCTCTATTGTCCGGTATCTGACATTTTTTTTCATAACACCTTCGGGAAGATTGTGATAATAATATATTAATCAAATAATTAAAATCACATTTAAAACAGAATATTTAATATGAAAGTTACTGCAATGCGTCCGAAAAATCTATACTGATCTACTACATTGACTATTTTACCACTAAATACGAACAACCCTTGTATGCCACTTACACAAGTACATGCTCTAAGAATATAACAACGTCTAACGATTGCTCCCTACATATATAATAACTCAATGTTTTGAGTTTTGACCGTCTGGCGGCGGCGGCACTGTCAGGTGTTTCGCATTGACAGAATGGAGGTAAATAATGAATTTTTATTATATTTTATTTAACCTTAAGAAAATTCAAGATCCTTGACAGTTATTGTCAGTGCACCGCTGGCTGGCTGTCGCATATTCGTACATTTAATACAATGTTTACTATTATTTCAAACCAATTTCTTGGCATTATAGCGAAAAAACAAGATAGACAAATTGAAGTGGAATTTATGAACTTTCAAAATATCTTTAGTATATCCCGGTCGGAAAAGTCTCGTTAATACGGTAGGATGGGCAAAATAACTCTGTAAATTATTTAAATTCGAATTGTTCAAAAACAGTTTATTCAATAATATCCATCGTGAGCCTATATAAACTTAATATCATAAACAATCGTTTTGTCGATTACTAATATTCAAGTATTACTTATCAGACAGTAATAAATTTTTGAAAAAATCCACTTTTGATCAATTTTTCTGAGTTTACCCGGTAACAAATTGTCCAATCAGGATGTATAAACACTAATTAAGAACGATTTCTTATTCGCTACAACTTTCCTGTAGACGGCAGTACGATCGCTCCATTACTTTTGATTATATAAGCAAAAAAAAAAGAAATTCGTATTTTTACGGGTTTTTATAATTTAAATCGTATACTTATACGAGTTTGCTGTTAAAATCTATGCAATAATTATCTATACTATAAACTATAAACTGTTACTAAATTTTATGTTCGAAAATGAGTTAAATTTTGTTCTATAAACTGGTGTACCATGTGTCAACTATAACATCTAACGTCACCAAAGATTACAATCTATTACTTACCTAATTCGTTATTGCCTATAAATTTAAGGTTTACTCTGGGTCCTCCGACATGAATAGTGCTGTTCGTAATCACAGGTGAGGCAAAATCTTTTCCACGCTTCTTGATTACTTCGATTTTTTGGTACATGGAAACGGTAGCATTATCTGAAAATATTTATTAATACAATTAGCATAAATTCAGTTAATACTAAATTCAAAATTTGTTATAGTCAGAATCTTGTAGAAAAAAAGATCTCTACCAAGTCGGTATATTCATGTTTAACATATGCCAGTCTCGCTTCGAATTATGACATGAAGGACGTTTAATTGTTAGCAGAAAGAACTCTTTCCTGTTTGTAGAGACGGCTGATGATCATAATGTGAGAAAATGGCTCTATTCGCTGCTGTCTGGTATTGATTTACGTTTATTCTTTTAATTAAGTTCAATTTTAAATCATGGATTTGCTTCTAAGTTAGTTAAAATCATTGCTTCTTCTACGTCATCTCTTCATCGTCTCCGGGGTTATCTTTTCTTCCTTCTTTCCGACGATATTCATTATTATTATTATATTATTTTCTTAGGTCGTCAATCGTTTGTCATTCTCTTCACATGTCTAATCCAAACCAATTGTCAATTCTATTTATTTTGTTATTTCTCAGTTTATATTCATTTCTGCCCGTTTGATGCCACTCCTGGCTACCCAAGCTGACCATTTACTACTTATGGGAAATCAAACTCCCTTGCTGTTAATTGCTTTTTGTTAAGGTTGGATACATCCCAAACTTCTGAGCCATATAAAATGATACTTTCACCGACTTTTTCGTTATCCTTGTTCTGTTTATGGTCCCACAATAAACAGTTCTTATTTGGTCTTTACTATTATTATATTTATTAAGACTCACTCCCAGATATTTGTTCTTCCCTCTTCTTATGATGTTTTCGATATCTTCATTTTCAACAAGAAGGTACAAAGGCTTGATGAAATTCACATTTAAACTTTGCTTACTTCTTTTCAAGAATTTTGAGAACTAAGTCAAATACCTGTATTTCAAGTGACAATATAACATTTGTTTTTCAAATAACTTCTCGTGAAATAATTTGTTTAAAATTTTATTGGCTGCTCTAAAATGGCATTGTTACGAAAATTCATCCAATAGCTGGTGCAATCGGCCATCATCCAATTCGTGGAAGGGAAATTCTTCCAATACTTCTGGGAATCCGGAATATTTTGTCTCTCAACAGGCCGAACGCTGCCGTTACTGGGAATTCCCTTGAAGCTTCCAGAACACATGGAAGAAGTTTCCCGATGGTTCGTTGACTTGCCAGAATATTCGACTGCGATAGAATTACGATAAATTGTAAATAGTTCTGTGAATATAAATTGTGTTAAAGTAGTGGAAATAAATTAGAGTGAGTTGGACTGTGTTTTTAAATAAATCCAAGAACTGAACAGAATCCGATTGTGTAAATAAAAACATTACAACATATAAAAACGCTGATTCAGATTTCCTGCACATGCTGACTTTGAATAAGACAATGAATAGCTAGTAAAGGTACTGTTTGATTCAAATGCGCCGTCATTACCTTTCGACACATTATATTTTCTGTTATGAATGGAGTCTTTGATCAAAGTAGTATTACGTTGTTGAGGTAGATTCTTAAGCTTAATGACTTTGCAACGTCTTTAGTTATTTTATCTATTCTTCTTTGCACTGATATTACTTAGTCCATGATATTGCGATAAATCTTAGTCCCCTTTGTCAGCATGAATTTAGTTCGTGCTTCCGTTGATAAAGGTTTTGGAAAATTGAAAAAACTCGAAATGCCTGACTTGCAAACACCAAAATGATTCTGAAGGAATCACAGAAAGTGAAATCAAAATGATAAAGTTTCTGAACTTACCAACGTGTGCTGTGAAGGTTCCACTACCTTCAATTGGTGCAATTAGAACTTGTCCTTTGACTGTGAAAAGTCCTTCTATATTAATTCTGTTCATTGTGCAGTCGCAGAAGAATTGTAAGTTAGGAACATCAAAACTGAAATAGAAGATATTATGGAATCGTTAGTTAAGTTGGCAAATTTGAGGTATATGTACATCAATTAGAAGACCAAAATTTAACATGCGAATTATGAAACTACACTGTCGAGAATGCTGAATTTATCATTTCAATATTGTTCTTTGCTGCCCAAACACAGGCAAAAAATGTTAAGTTAGTTGTAATTAGAATGAAGAAGGCTACTTTGAGATTATACTAGAGGCTAAGTTAATTGGTAATGGTAAATTACACTTTTGACGAAGAAAGTATAAAAAAAAACAAATGAGATACTAAAATACTGAACAAAAAGCAGTTTAAACAAGAGATAACTGAAGCTGAATTATACATTCTTATTATATCATTTTGTAATAAAAACAACAAAATGTGACCACATCACTTAGAAATAACCATAAAATTTATGTGTCAGTTTGAGGCAGTTATTTTAGCCAAAAGTCGACCAGAAAATAACCAAAGACTCACCCATATTATTATTATTATTATTTACACATGGACCAAAGTGGGAATAGAACCCAGTAGATCAAAGTCAACCTTAGAAGTGTAAATTTTAACCACTAATATCACCAACATAACCACTATTTTACTTTTTATTATTATCAATATTGGATTTTGCTTAGACAAACAGAAACTTTTATAGTCGTAGTCTTTATTTTAATAGTCAATAATTCGATTGATGGTGGTTGGACTTGGGTGAGGTAACATGACAAACTGCCTGATTTTTTAGCTGGTCCTGCTATCAAGAACTATTGATGGAATACAGTCAGACTTTAACCTAAAGCGTGCTCTGAATAAATTTTTTTGAATGTAATGGCTGTGTTTTTTATTTAAATAAATGTTTTGTTGATATTGTTGTATTTCTCCGTTTATATTGTTTGTAGAGTCCATATATGAATGTATGTTATTTCAATTGAACATTCCAACGACCGTACCGATTTAAATCCAGTGGCACTTATAGAATACCTATTTACAAGGAATATTATATTAATTTACTTTAAAGCTAGAAACTTACTCAAATCGACTAAAGGTATAGTCTGTCAAACCATGTGCAAGAATCTCTTTCAAAGTGGCTTTAAAATTCAACGAATTTGTTCCTTGCTCCAAAGTCACTTCAGGAATATTGAAGGGCTCTAATGGCGGTAAGCTAAGTTCTGGTACTCCTTTGGCGAGGAAGGGTTTCACAGTTTCCGTTGCTTTGAGCAAGCATTGATTGAGGTTGGGATCGAATCTTTTGCAGTTTGGAAAATAGGAAGCTGCAAGAGAAATTGTTTGTTAAAATAAATATTTTTTAAATTATAATGTAACAAATAATTTGATATAAATTTTAAAAGAAATACGTTTTTACTTGTACTGTAACAAAAAATTAGAAGCTACTGACTGATTCGACCACTGATTCGAGTAATTATTGATATTTTAGTTTGCTTTTCGACACTTTTGAAATCTTTGTGATTGCACCAGAATAAATATATTATTTCTTAGGTGCTTTACAAACATAGGATTGGAAATTTGAAATAAACCAAAGTATCGGTTTATTTTATGAAGATGACAGCTTGGCTGTTGAAAGGACGTTGAGTATGAAAAATAAATAATAATTTATTTTGAAAAAGAACTGATCATACTGAAAACTGTTACAAACACCCTGTATTATTAATATTCTTCTATAACATTTCTTGACATTTAATTATAAAGATTAGTGTAGGAAATTTTTCTGACATTTATCGTTTTTTGACCGACTTCCAAAAAGGAGGTTATCAATTCGTCGGTATATTTTTGTTTTATGTATGCTCAGTGATTATTCAAAAACGGCTTGGCCAATTTTGATGATTTAAACTGTACTTTATTAAGAAATATTGCGGAAAGACACCATATAATTTTCTATTATGTCAGATTTACAAATTTACGGTTTTCCAGATAATCAGAAAAAAAACAGTAATTAAGGGACTACATTACAATTAATTTCAATGAATCATCATCGCCGTTCTCTCTAAAACGACTCATTCAATTTGAATACTTTAAATTGTATGTTCGAGCTTGATCCGTACATTTTTTTATAACGTAACAGCTTACTGTTTTTTGCACATCAATGTAAATGTCAAGATATGTCATAAAAGTACAAGGTGTTTGTAATGGTTTTCATTTTCATTCATTTGAAGTCAATTTCGTTTTGAAAAAAAAGTTCTTTTACGGGGCTTACAGTCGAGTCAAAATGTCAGGTAATATTCCATTAGTGTATCAAAAAGAAAAATTATTATGTCGGCGATCTTTTCTAAGCGGTATACGGTTGTAGGTGTGTGTATGCGTGCATCGAAATTCAAGCAGCAAGCAATTCGCTTAGTTGAATTATAGAGAGAAGTAAAATTACAGTTATACAATGTGGTTAAAATAAAAGCGGAGTAGAACTATATTTATACAGAGTGGTTCAGAAAAACGTTAAAAATATTGTTAAATATGCATATACAGTAAAGATATTAGAATTATCGGGCGGAATATAATTACAGTTAACAGAAGTGTTAAAAAAATATTAGCAGTTGCATATACAGGATGGTTGAAATATAAGGTGATGTAGAATTATAGTTATTCAGGGTGGTTGAATAAATATTATATAGTGTGGAACATAAGCAGTTTCTTGTACCAGGTGGTTGAAATAAGGTTGGGGTAGAATTATAGTTATTCAGGTTGTATCAAAAATTTGTTGTATAAGCATAAGCAGTGATGATATTTGAATTATAGGCCGGAGTACAATTATGACTATACAGATGTGTTCAAAATTTTAGAAGCAGTTGCATATACCGGGTGGTTGAAATAAAGGGTACAGTAAACTTAGGTGTAGTTACACAATGTGGTTCAAAAATGGGGCAATGAACACTTGCATATATAGAATACTTGACATATGGGGCGAAGTAAAATTATAGGTATAAATGGTGATTCAAACAATAAAAAATAGAAATATTCAATTGGATGGAGAGGATTTATTTTTATATAGGGTGGTTTTAAAAATATCAGGGCGGTTCCAACATTGTGAGGAGTTGAAATATTGTTGTACAGGGTGGTTCAGAAAATGTTAGTTACATTGGGTGACAACTACAAAGAAGCGTATACAGGGTGGTTGCCATATAGGTTGAATTAGAATTAAAGAAATAAAAAAAAGTTAAAAAATATATGAAAAATATAGGAAAAGAATACAACTTAAAGAGAGAAAGAGTGTGTGTGTGTGAGAGAGAGATAAAAATATACTAAAATAAATAGAATTGTGTCTACAAAATCAGATAAAAAAATAAGATTTGTCAGAAACTAAAGATTGTTTTTTTTTAAACTGTTCTTATTTTAAGTCAGTTGAAGTTGGTTCTTTTTTAAATAAAAATTATTATTTAAAAAGTACGCCCACTTATCTTTAAAGTTTGATACAACTAACTCAAACATTGTTCAACAGCAAATTTTATAGAATTTTAATAATTGATGTTAGTAAATAGCATAGCATAAATCATATCCTTAATTTGATGGATAATGCATCTACATAACACAAGTAATTAAGTTTGTACGGAACCCCTAGGAGAGCAAGTCCTACTTGCACTTGATAGATTTTTATTTTTTAGCTAAATTTTCCATTCTTATGAATAATCGGATTCAATTACAAACCTGAGCAAAGTTTATCTTTCAAACGACAAACCTATAAACAATTTTGAGATTTCTCTCGATTTTTGAATAAAAATTTGCATATCGCTGGCCATGATCTACATAAAAAATTGTTAAGATACAATTTGTAAATGGAATCGTCTGTTTGTTGACCCTTTAATATCAAGTTAATACGGTCATTGCCACATATTCTAGGCTACTAAGATATCCAGTTTAACTGCATTTATTTGCATCTTCGAAATTTAGTTGTTGAATCACAACTACATAATGTACGGCTTGGATACGTGAAAGTTTTTAATTAAATCTTTTTTACATATCAACGGAGCTATTACTGACAATGGATAACTCGTTTTTTTCTTTCCGAAATATATTTTCTCACATTCATCAGACCCGAATTCACTCGACCTGTATGTCAGATTGTACAGAATTGACATTTTTTATACAGCTCAAACAAATTTATACCTGTTTGGTTTGAGATATCGCCTGAAGAGAGTTCTTATTATCTTTATATTAAAGGGTCAACCTATATTTACTACATTGGTAACATATTCCACACACGTATAATAGACCATTAAGTCTGCAGAACTAGTACGCTAAAGCTAAAGCAAGACAAAGTACTCTAATGCCTCTTAAAATAAGATGTCTTATACAAAAAGATAAAAACTGGTACGTTTCATTAGTGCCCTAAATAATTACAAGATGAGGACCTTCAATAAAAAAACATAAAAAGATCTTAACTTACACGAAACTACAGCCATCATAAAGATTTATGTAGCGGTGTATGGTATTGGTCTTAACATTTGTTACTTTGTTGGTATTTTTGTTGCTTAGATGAGAAATAGACAACTATAGATGCCAAGAAAGGCAAATATTTGCAAGTGTTCCAGAAGAGACCTCTTAAAGCCACGACTTTTCGCTAACATATATATGTAATAATATTTTGTGTTTTAATGGTCACATTATCGATAATCATGGATGTCGATATTCGAAAGGAATGTATTAGTAAGTACTGAAAAAGTTGTACATCAAGAATGATTGCAAGTTATCCTCCATGGTATCGGAAAAATATCTAATAGGAAGTAACCTGTCTGGTTATTGTCGTAAAGTTATGTACGAGGGGGTACCAAAATTGTATTGACGTGGGCGGAGCTTCTGTAGTACGCATTTCAGCTGCTAGGCGTATATAGCACACCTCATGCCAAGTCAATGCTTCTCTCTGTATGATCTGTGGTCAGTACCGCATGTGTTGTCGATCTTGCTCTCTGTATGATCTGTGGTGGACCTGGCTTATTCTGCAGTGAAAGTTTTTACTAGTGCTGTTCTTGTTTGTTTTGTTTTTATGATGGCAACTTTAAGTGAAGATCGTGCAGCTTTGAAATTTCGTTTTCGTTTCTGAAATAAAATGCCGCTGGAATGGTTTTAACAGCTCCCTAAGGGAAAAATTCATTTGTACGAGTCCAGAACAATGTCGTCACGTCCCATCAAACATCAAAACAATTCTGATTTGTTTTTTTTTTGATGCCAAGAGAATAGTTCTTTTGTTCCCCAAGGTCAGACTGTCAATTAAACCTTTTACTGGGTGCTTTGTAACATTGTTCGTTAAAACCCTGTCTGTGGTAGACAAAAGAGTGGTCCTTCCACCACGATAATCCTCTTGTACCCGCAGCCATCTCTGTTAGCCAGTTTTTGGCTAAAAATGGCATGGTTCCGCTGCCACACACACCTTACTCACCTGACTCCATGCGACCTTTTCATGTTTCCATGCATGAAAGGACAACATTGAAGATGTGAAGAAAAACACGAGAAAATGTTTCGAACAATGGAAGCGCCAGTGAGACAAATTTGTTGTAATGTATTTTGATGGGGATAAAGAAGAGTGGCCAAAAATTTGAAAATATGTAGCTTTTAATAAATAATTCCAGTTTTTGTGGGTACCCCCTCGTAAGTAGTGTTGCCCAAAATCTGTTTTGTTTTTGCAGTCTTCGTCTTGTTCATGCACATTCGCTAGACCATGACCAAGACTATCCACTAGTAGCAACAAGACCGAGCATGCAAGATTTGAGCAAGAGGCACACAATGGCTGATAACACATGTGTTTCTTTAATTTTCCCCAAGATTTTTTTCAAAAAATTCCGAACTGCCCTTTATTGATCTGTCTCCAATTGGTTTCGCTTCGCGTCTGGCATGTTAATTATTCTTTCCCAATAGAATTATTGGAAAAGTGAGAATTGAAGATTTAAATCGAAAATACGTAGAAGCAAATTTGATTCAGTTTTCTGAAATCATTCAAACGTTCCAATTTTGCCAGTATATAAAAGTTGAAATGACATTGAAACAATTTTAACACTTCAGGCTTAAGGCAATTACAAGAATTGCGAGATTCTTGCTACAAGACCGAGACCAAGACCAAGACTTAGAGCGAAATACCATAGGCCAAGTTGATTGACACAAGACCAATGCCAAGACTGGCTAAGATTCGTCTTGATCTTGCATTTGGGTAATACTACTCGTAAGAAGCACACTATTTCGTTTATTCTACCGCTCGATTTAGAAAAACTTAAAAATTTGAAGACAACTCTAGTAAGAAAACAAAATACAAGTATTTGTCTTTCCCTCAAAACATCTATAAGGAAAACTTTCTCTAAAAGACAACCAACAATTTACAGAAAAGGAATCGGGAAGGAAATCCCATTGAACAGCACGAATAAAGAATCATAAACTCTGATATAACATTCGTTTTTTTATCGATTTAAATAATCTTAATTGACTTTTGTGTACAGTGATGTAAGTGTAACAGGATGTTCACACTAACTTTTGTAAATAACATGTATAGTTGTCTCTATACGTACTAAAACAACCTCGCTGTGGAATAGTTAAAATCCTATTAAGAAGATGAATCAGATTAAGTTAACGTAAGTACTGTTCAAATGATAATTTCAAGATAATGTTAATACGTCAAAAAAACTTGTCTTAAAACCTGGTAGAAGATACATTCTAATGTAATGATGCATTAGTACAAAAACAATTCCAGTTTCTGTCTTTAGTATTGTAAATGACATGATTGAGCAAATTTAAAGGTTTTGTTTCGTCAAGTTATTTTCAAAAAAATATATACTGCTGATATCATTTTCAAGTTGTTAATAACCTTAGTAATTGTTGATGTATGATATGCAGGTTTGAAACTTTTTCATATTTGTTTCCACACAAGATTTAACTAGCAGTAACAAGAATCCTCTAAACTTGTGTACAATTTTAGTAGACTGACGACTAGTTAATGTTTACATCTCGCAGATTATGTTTATTTCTTTTTTTTTAATGATTTCAGTTTTCAAAGTTTTTGGTGTTATAAGAACCTGTGACTCACTGGATGAGACAAGGTTAGTTTATTAGGAGTATTAATAAATTAATTTAAAAAACATGTAAACCGACTTCAAAAAGAATCAGTAACTTAATAGATCAAGGTCGATAATTTTTAAAACCAAAAAAATAGTAGTATGAAACCCATTGGAACAGGAAGACAACAATAAAAAAATAATTCACGGGCTATCTGAGGTCGGGACGTGGAAGGGGGTGAGTTTTTAGAAGTTAAAAACGGTTTATCTCGTTTTCCCCCAATACTACGGGTGCTATGGAAAAAGTTCAACTTTTTTCACATTTATTCAATACTTATAAACAGTTTATAAACAGTTTATAAGTATTGAATTTCTTAAGGTACTACTATTGTATGATTAAGCTCCATCGGACTCGAAACAATTGTCACAATTTTTTAAATAAAGTGTAAGTTTGTAATAAGTGTATTACTCAAATCAAACTGATATTCTATTGTGTGAAGCGCAACTGATAAAGGACCAGAAAGAATATACAGAGTATTTCATCTCAACGAGGCACCTTGAATATCTTGGTTATTTTTAAAAATATTGTAATAAGAAAAAACACGTCGATTTTTGTTTCGAGGGGGAAATTTTCTGAGGTGAATTAGCGCTTGCGCGCATTCAACATAAACAGGCCAATTCAATGACCTTGAGATTTGAGATAGGGAAAATAGGTGTTGTCGTATATCATTTGAAAGTCCTTTTTTACGGACTATACCGTAATAATAAATGTTTTTATTGCAATTGCAATAGTTTTGAAAATAACCAAGATATTCAAGGTGACTCGTTTGAGATGGAATACCCTGTATATCTTATATATTGTCTTGTCTACAAACGAATGACACCTCGAAGAGAGTATTCTGATATTAGTCGACTAATAATTGATGGAAATTTTTAAAAGACTTACATTGAAAGCACTGAAGCTCACATTAGTTTTCCTCAATAGCATTATAAAAAAAACAGTTTAAAAAATACGGTGCGTCAGTTATCTCAATGCGATCAAGATTTTGTCCTTATTAGATTCCTTTAGAGGTAACCTTACTAGTCTATTTATTATACATAATGGTAATCTCAGTTGACCTTTCAAAAACGAATTCTGCCAGAAAAGGTGATAAGTAGAAATGTAAATAAATATGACAACTCATAGTTGAAGGTGTACCTAAAATATTAAATCTTGTATGTATGTTGTATAATTACAGGGAAAAATTCCGGAACTTATATTATTTGTACATTAACTGACGCATAGATTAGGTTCAGCATGTGTAGAAACGAGCGTATCTAAATGATTAAATTAATTAGATATCAGAATTATTTGTTAATTTTCTAGTTCATCTGTGAATATTTTTGTATAATAGTTATAAACAGCAATGTTGAATATACTCTAGGTTTGCATGTTTCAAAAACAGGAAGACTAAAAAAACGAAAACACTACTGATTAGATCATAACGTTAGAATGGGGGAAAATGTACAAAAGAAGTTTGGATTCTCCGTTCCCACGGACACTGTATGGAAATGAAAATTTTAAAAAACTTGTTTTGATTTATTTTTTCAAATTCTGAAATAATCAATACTGTTATCGCGGCCTGATTGTCTAATTTTGATTAACTGAGAGAATTGTATAATGTAAAACATCAGTATATAATTGTAGTAAGTATAATCAACTGATGTTATCGTATAAACTGATTTCAAAAAGTGTTAAAGAAGCTATCGGAAATAAACATATTGCTGTAAACTCCGTGGGTTCAAATTTAAATTTTTAGAACTGAATATCACTTTCACTTTCTAGAACTTTATTTACACATAAAAATTCAATATTTACAACAGCTGATTTTAGAAAACAATTTACATCGGAATAATAACACTATCTATGCTGAACTAAGTCATGAACTCTATACCCTTCATCGAACTTTTCCCATCGTTCTGGATGGGTATTACATTTGTTCGCCCAGCATATCGAGATCAATAGTTTTTGCCCCATTCGAAGATTCCAGTTATTTTTAGGGTTCCGTATATAGAATATACGGATACCCTTATAATATCACTCCGGATTTCTGCCTGTCACATCACAGCAATTTTCTCCTAAATTACTGGACGGAAGGTTGAAATTTAGTATCAATGAATAGTTTGGTGACCCGATCAGGAGTACATATCGTAAATGAAGGTGATTTTAGGCGGTTACTTCTGGGGGAAAAAGTCTAAATAAATATCGACCGTAGGTGATCTCCGAAACTACTTGAGCCTAAAATTTTCAGAAAAAAACTCTGACATAGAACGTTGCCCGAACTTATACCAGGAAAAATAAGGCAGACAACAACTCTCATTAATATTATTTTCAAATTATAGAATTACAACCTGTAAAAATGTAAAATGAAAGGTCTGAAGTCTGGTAGGAACACAAAGTATATCCTTGAAGACGCGAGATGTAAGATCGACATCTAGGATTTTCAAGAGAATCAGTACACAGAGGTTCCGAATCTGGAGCCGTTCCGTGTAATTGCTGTTCTCTCTTAATTCCTAGGACAGAATGTTACGACAAAATTTTCAGGTTACTTCACCTGTCAGAGATATTGAATACTCTCTTGAAAATTCTAGATGTCGGTCTTACATCTCGCGTCTTCAAATTTAACGAAATGTATCAAATGCATAAAGAAGTGTTCGAGAGGACATTCAATTGTGGGAAACGCAACTGATAAAGGTTCCCGACCAGAAACAATATATATTATATTTCTATATTGTCTTGCGTACAAAGGAATGACACCTCGAAGAGAGTATACAAATATATTTTTTTCATATTTAAAAAAAATATATTTGATATTAACGAAAATATACCAAAATTTACCCTTATCTCCGAAACTATAAAACGTACAATTTTGAAAAAAAATAGAGGAATATGTTCTGACTTGAAGTTTACTGGAAAAATCAGGATAAACCTCTACTTTTAATTTTGGGTGGCAAATTACAGAATTAAATGGAAAATATAAAATTAAAATTGTTTCTAACCTATCATGTTATATATCAAATGAAAGGGCTCATTACGACGAAAACAAATATATTTTTTTCATATTTTTAAAATAAATAAATTAAAAGATATTAACAAAAATATAAAAAAATTACCCATTCCCTCCCTTTATCACCGAAACCATAAGCTGTAAAATATAAAAAAAAATACAGGTATAGCGCCTCACCTGAACTTTACTAAAAAAATAAGGAGAAACCCCTAATATTCATTTTGGGGGTCAAATTATAGAATTAAATGGAAAATAAAAAATTATAATTGTTTCTAACGGGTCATTTAATATATCAAATCACAGGACTCATTATGACGAATACAAATATATTTTTTTAATTTTTTTAAAATAAATATTTTAAAATATATTAAAAAAATATTTTAATAAAATTGCCCATTCCCCCCGTTATTCCCCAAACTATAAGACCTACATGTTTTTGTTTATAGGAAAAATATGAAAAAATCCCTAATTCTATTATTTGGCCCATGGTAATTTTATGGACAAATTATACAATTAAATGGAAAATAAAGATTCAATTTTCAAACACATCATGTCATATATCAGATAAAAGGCTCATTATGTGAATTACAAATATATCATGTTTTTAAATCATTTGTTTAAAAGATATTAACAAAAATATTAAACATCGAATTAATTCCCACTTTAGAAACTACACTATTTAAATTTTAAAAAATATGTTTTATTTGTATTTTTTAATAATTTGAATAACAGATTTAATAATTTATAATTTAAAACTTGACCTATTTTGCTTCCAATCTACAGAGCCTCAAAACTCAGTAGATTATAAAGGACTTCTCTGAAAGTTTAATAGTAAAATAAAACTCTAATGTTAATTTTTGGGGGCCAAATTAAAAAATTAAATACATATGTATTCTGATAAAAATCAAGCGAATCCTGAAGCAAATAAAATAAAAAGTAGGTGGTACGGAACCCTAAGTATGCGAGTCCAACTCGCACTTGACCAAATTATTTTTTATTATCGCAGAGATTGATGTTTTATCGGGAGTTCCGGTAAAGATGGCGGGATAGCCATATGCACATTCTTCATCTCACAACAATATTTTAATTTTTAAACGTAAATCAACATCTACATTTAAATATATGTGCAAAAAGTGTAAATAGTGGTGTTAGTTATCTAGTATAGTAGTTTAAAATTATGATGATCAAAATATAAAAGGGTATCCCGCGTTTTATATAGAAATTGTATATAACAAATATTTTTTTATAAATATCACTGGTTTCTGGCTAATAAGATCGGAAAGATCAAAGCCACCCCCGTCTCGCAAGGAGACACCCTTGATAACTGAAGAACGAGACCCGTTTTATCGGAATGAATAATGTTTTCTCCAGTGGCGCCGAATACCAATTTTATAACAATATTATAGAAATTTAAAAAAAAATTCCATGTGTTCGATTCGTTTTTCATGTATACAGGGTGTCCCACGAAGGTGGGCAGGTATATGGAACTCAAAAATTATCGATTTTAAATTCTGAAAATTTGGCAACTTATGTAAGGTGATAGGTTTTATTTGCCTAAAATATTATCAGAACTCTGGCATCTCCGTTATACCGGAAGCGGACAACAACTTTCTTATATCAAATAGAACAACCTGTATGTTATTCGATATTTGGATCTTACCTTGAATTCTAGATAAGTTTTATAAACCATATATTATCACTAAATTTAACCATTCTCAAGATATTTAAAATTTGTTTTGAAACGGTTTTTTGGCATGTCTTATTGGAAGACTCAAGCCAGCAAACCGCGCTGAAAAAATCACCCCTGTTTCTTCTGCAGGATGTTCTTTAAAAAATAGTGAATAATGACATTCACAATATGCCTTAAAAATCAAAATTTTCAACTGGAAACTCTCAATTTTTTGTCGGGATCTTATTCAGCACTAAAAATGAAGGTAACTTTGTATTACGTTCCCTATATCTAAACCTCTTAACTTTCAATTCAGTTACGAAAAACCGTCTTCCGTCCATTAAAATATGATGTCGAATTTGCTTCGAAAAATCAAGTTTGCCGTGGCGGCTACGAAATGTCACTGTTTTTCAAAATTACCAACAATGCCTGTACGCATCAATTACTCTAATGAAGATTACTTCAATTTTTTTATGATTTATGGAGAGAGTGATAAAGAACTTATTGTCACGAACATGTGAGACATTTGCTGCTTGATATCCGGAGAATAAGAGGATCGGAGAAAAAATTTTAACAACTTCTGATCAGTCAAACCAACAATTAAGAAATATAGTAACGTAGCATCCACATATCCAATAACATACAGGGTATTCTATTTGACATAAGAAAGTTGTGGTATACTTCCGGTATAACTGAAAGTGCCACAGTTCTGAAGATATTTTACTCTCATAGAACCTATCGGATTGCCTACATTGCCAATTTTTCAGAATTTTAATAACGATATTTTTTGAGTTATACCTTCCTGGGACACCCTGTATAGCATGAAACATAAAAACTGTTGGTAATTAATTAATTATATGAAGTATTTAAGTTATAAAAATTGCAATTTTGGCAGTTTTCAGCAATTGAATGAAAAGTTTTAGTATCAAAATTGAAAGTTTTTTACGTTTTCAATAGCTACTAAATGATAGCGTTCATCTAGCCGATTGGATAATTAGTTATTAAGTTATTTGGAAAAAACATAAAAATGCGCATTTTTCAATCGTTCATAGTTATTGCTCGGCGCAAAGTTTCTTTTGTACGACGTTAATAACCGATAGTAATATCAACTTCACGGCTTTGAAGGATTTGATTTTACGTAAAGTTTACAATGCTCCCATTTTGTGCTAAATTTATCAGTCCAATGTTTTTTTTTTCATTTTGGTTTATTGTATGTAAATTCACCTTGAAACCCTGAATTTTGGTAATCGGAATCAGGTAAAATTTGCTGGTGAGGAGAAATCTCGTCCCCTAATTTTACTATTGCATATCGAACTTATATTCATTGAAAAATATATTAGTTGTTTTTTATATATTTTTATGTACACATTATTTTTTATTAGATGATTATAAGTAATTTATATTAACAATTCATATACAATTATATCAAATGTCAAGCTACCGTAATATGTTTTTGTATTTTTACTGTTATTAAATTTGTATGCGATTATTCAATTTATTTTTCTATTATATAAATTATCTAGGCAAGTAAACATTTGAATTTATTTAATATTTGACTATGCTGTTTTGTAAAAGTTGTAATTTAGTTAAGTATAAGATTCATTCACTCCTAAAACTTTGGTCATATCTTCGTTTTGAGTATAGGGTTAAAGATCCATGGAGTCAAGAGGTTAAATTTTTGTATCAAATCAAACTTTTATTTTGCAATTTACATTTTCAATACATACGAGTATAAAGCCACTGACAACGAAGTCAGAATCGACTTTGAAACGTTTGGTTTTTTCTTTCAATATAAAGTTTTTTATTTCGATTGTGGTGTTATTCCCAAGAAAACATAAAATAATTGGTATTATTTGAAAAATGTCAAAAATTTTAGACAATCTTTTTAGATGCCTAAAAGGTGCTTATAAATACGTCATTGGTCTGTTGTCGATATTTTGGTATCGATAAAATACAGCAGGTGAAACTATTCAACAATTTATATGCTATTGAAAAATATAAGCTGGCAATATTTTACGGAGTCCCAGTCACAATTCTATTTTGCAATACTTCTGCAATAGTGGAAAATAGCCAAAATATAATTAATAATCGTATTAAACATGAATTTGAAAAAAATAGATATTTACTGAAAATTATTTTAATGTGCGTGTGTACCTCTGTACAATACGAGTATGAGTGAATTGTAGTTTCTAGGTCATTGTTATCAACTGCAGTTTGTGGGACCTTTTTTTACACATACGCATTATGTAATAACATAATTTACAAGAAATATATAATTTTAATTAATGCAGTAAATTTTATAGCGGTAACATTGAAATCGAAAGTAATTATATCAATGTTACAAATATATCAATTAAAAGTAGACTTTGTTAATTGGCATTTTCATTTTTTATTAACAAATTTGTTGATATAATTTAGTTAATCTTTATTGCAACTGAACTGAAAGCTGTAATTTATATTTTAATGAATGTTAATATCTACAGACAATAATTTACATTTAATTTTTAAACTGTTACTGGAAATTGTCATCTATGTTTCTGAAGCACTTCATGCATGGTGGTATAGACACACTTATCAAAGACAATAGGTTTGCCAATATGTAAATGTCATACTTAAAAAAATATCCACAAAAGTTATAAATCTGTGCGGTGTATTGTAAATTCAGGGATTCCCCAAGGATCCAATTTGGGACTATTATGGTTATTGTTCTTTATTATTACACTCGAAACGAGTTAATTATTGCGATGGGTTGCAATGTAGAATAAAAAGTCAGGTTTTATTATTAGTTTAATACTACTAAAAGAGTCAAGGTCGCAAAATTATGAGTAAAAGATAAGTTCATAAACTTACTTAATTGATTTTCAAATGAGACATTTGTATAGCTCTAATGTCTATAGCACAACGTCATTTGTATTCATTTTATGAAGATTCTCATACAACAGAATTCTTTTAATATTAAATATTTTTATCTTGTAATTATCAATATAACATAAATAATGAATGGTTAAAAAATCATATTTATTTCAGTAAGTTTAACCTATTGAATTTGTTTACATAATAGGAGATACGGTTGAAATGTTCTTAAAATATTAATTAGCAGTATATTTAACTAATTTCTAGTCCATTTACCGTAATTATAAGGTATGTACTTTTCACATTCTTAACAATATTATGACGTACATTTTTAATAACACATTATAATAAATATTAGTAACTTTTAACTGATGATTTTTAAAGTGAAACCGTTTTGGCTAATTTTCGATGAATCAGCTGATCAAAATAATTATTAGAAAATTTATTTAGGAACAAACAGAAAATGCAATCACATTCAGCTAAAAGCTACGGGCAAATGGCCTTTGACCATATAACTGGAATGAAGCAGAAGCGGAAGAACTGTAGCATTGAATAACTCAAGGACTGGCTTAACGGACTGAGAAGAAGTACATATTTTTGGTAGTTTTTATGAGGAAGTCTAGACTAGAGTTTAGGGAATTAAATGAAATGAGATAAAAAAGAATTGTTATACACAAACATTAAATAAATATGCTCAACGACATGAGAAATTTACACCAAGAAGGAATAATTTTTGAGGAAAGAAATCATAATATTTGCAAGATATTTTTTTGACTATCAAAGCAGTTTAGTGAAATGTTTTTGTTATTTTCTGCCACTGTCTACGTATGGTCTGCTTTATTTTCAGACTTCTCCATGGCTCCTACTATAACAAGTTTTTGTTGCAAACCAAATATTATTGAAGGGAGGATTCCTTGTAGAATATTGGCAGTATATAATTTAATAATTATTATATATTGTAGTTCAGTTCTATAGATTAGGAATTATACATTACGAAATGGTGGGCAGTTTCAAAACATTGAAAATAACAACACCTAGAGCTGTGACTTCAGCAATATTTGGTTTCTTTTATTTTTTTTTATTTCTATAATATTTCATAAACATTTTTAGGGTTCCGTATATACAATATACGGATACTCTTATAATATCACTCCGGATTTCTGCCTCTGTCACATCACAGCAATTTTCTCCTAAACTACTGGACGCAAAAAGTTGAAATTTGGTATCAATGTATAGTTTGGTGACCCGATCAGGAGTACATATCGTAAATGAAGAAATTTTGATTTTAGGGGTACTTCTGGGGGGGAAAAATTCAAAAAATTGACCGTTCCCCCCCCTGATCACCGAAACTACTGAGCCTAAAATTTTGAAAAAAATAGGAAATAATTAATATTAATTTTGGGGGGGGGGCAAATTATAGAATTAAATGAAAATTTAAAAATATTTTTTTTTTCAAACGCATCATGTAATATATCAAATAAAAGGTCCCATTCTGAGAAACACAAATATATATATTTTTTTCATATTAAAAAAAATAACTGAAAAGATATTAACGAAAATATACCAAAATTTACCCATTCCCCCACCTTATCTTCGAAACAATAAAACGTAAAGTTTTGAAAAAAAAATAGAGTAAGGTCTGACCTGAAGTTTACTGGAAAAATAAGGGGAAACCTCTACTTTTAATTTTGGGGGGTAAATTACAGAATTAAATGGAAAATATAAAATTAAAATTGTTTCTAACCCATCATGTTATATATCAAATGAAAGGGCTCATTATGACGAAAACAAATATATTTTTTCCATATTTTTAAAATAAATTAATTAAAAGATATTAACAAAAATATAAAAAAATACCCATTCCCCCCCCTTATCTCCAAAACCAGAAGCTATAAAATTTTGAAAAAAAATACAGGTATACCGCCTCACCTGAACTTAACTGAAAAAATAAGGATAAACCCCTAATATTCATTTTGGGGGCAAGTTATAGAATTAAATGGAAAATAAAAAATTATAATTGTTTTTAACGGATCAAGTAATATATCAATTCAAAGGGCTCATTATGACGAATACTAATATATATTTTTATTTTTTTAATTAAATATTTTAAAATATATTAAAAAAATATTTCTAAAAAATTACCCATTTGCCCCTTTATTCCCCAAATTATAAGACCTAATTTTTTGGTTTGCAGCAAAAATACGAAGAAATCCCTATTATTAATATTGGGCAACAAATTAAAGAATTAAATGGAAAATAAAAAAATATTTTTTAACGCATCATGCAATATATCATATGAAAGGGATTATTATGAGGAATACAAATACATATTTTTCATATTTTTAAAATTATTTGTTTACAAGATATTAACATAATGATATAAAAAATTCTCATTTTTCGCTTTATTTCAGAAACCATAAAACTTAAAATTTTGAAAATAATTAGGGGTACTGGGGCTCACTTGAAATTTATAAGAAAAATTATTAGAATACCCCCATAGTAATTTTAGGGACACATTATACAATTAAGTGGAAAATAAAAATTCAATTTTCAAACGCATCATATCAGATAAAAGGCCTATTATGTCAATTACAAATATATAATATTTATAGATCATTTGTTTAAAAGATAATAACAAAAATATTAAATATCGACTTAATTCCCACTTTAGAAACTACACTATTTAAATTTTGAAAATATTTTATTTGTATTTTTATTGTAATTTCAATAATGGATTTAATAATTTATAATTTAAAACTTGACCTATTTTGTCCTATATCTTATAATCTACAGAGCCTCAAAATTCAGAGAGTAGATTATAAAAGGCTTCCCTGAAAGTTTATTAGTAAAATAAAACTCTAATGTTACTTTTTGGGGGCCAAATTAGAAAATTAAATACATATGTATTGTCATAAAAATCAAGGGAATCCTAAAGCAGATAAAATAAAAAGTCTATGTGTGGAAAATCAAAGTGTATATTTTTTATAAATTTAAAACGCTTCCTTTAAAAGATATTAGGGCAAATACAAGAAAATGCACTCATTCCCGGCTTGTCTGAAACTGGAATATTCGAATCTTGAAGTCCAACTCGCACTTGACCAAATTATTTTCAACTTAAATTCCTCGATTTTGTTGTTGACTAACCTATTAATGAATATTTATTTTTATTCGTAGAGCTTTAATCTGGGTTTACAAAATGTAAATTCCACTAATAGTATGTCACAGCAACAGCTTAATTTGGGAATCGAGAAAATTGATGCAAAATATGTTGGATGTAAAAAAGCCGTACATTTGTGTATCATATTGAAAGGTTTCAGTAAGTTTAAACATAATACGTAGAAGCAAAGTGCAGCACAATGTATCCAAACTGTGGTTGCAGCATTAGAGAATCCTTACCGAGAGTATGGTTGCAACTAGACTTCTAGAAACATTATACCTTTTTCGAACTTTTTTCTTTAGCAGAAATGAAGGGAATAGCATAAAATGCGGGTTTAATTTGTTAAGTGGTAATCGTAAATCACATTTTAGATTTACATATTAATAAATAAAATGTTTCTGACTAGAAACACTTTTACTACTGTGAACAGCTGAACCGTATCTAAACTTGCAATGGCAAGGTCGTCTAGTTCTGTTTACTTCTGCAGTAATTATATTACGGTAAACATCTTTATTTTCGCTATGGATGGGATAGTTAACGAACAACTGTTAATTTAAATGTTTTTGAAACATTTGATCTAATTAAAATTGTCTACAAACTTTAAGATTTGAGGTCTACAAGTCCTTTAACAGAACCTAGTTTCAGCCAAAGATCTCGGGGGGGAGGGGGCAAAAATGCCATCAAACTATATCGATGAATCAAATGCCAATTTCGGGGGGCACCAGAAAAATATATCGTGTATATACGTTATATACGTGTGTATGTATATATGTGTATATGTAAACTTGATGGTCTTGTGGAGGGGCTGGGCACGTGTCCCTAGTGCCTCCCCCTGGAGCTGCCAATGGTACCTAGACTGTATATAATCTCCAGTTTAGTGGGATCAATGTAAGAAAAATTTCCGTGGTGTTTAGATTTGAGTTGTTGCAAACAAAAACCTTCTCAAGAAAGAACTGGGATGTTTTGGATTTTGAAGACTGGATTGGTCAGCAAACTTGCTAAATATGAATCCGAGTGAGCACGTGAACATGATTGGGAGAGGAATATTCAAGAAATCAAACACGTCCATGATGTTTCCAAGACTAATTTTAGCGGTAGAAGTCGAGTAGGTCAATATTTCATAGCCCAAAAAAGCCCAAATCCAAACTAATTATCGGAAAGCTGAAAATTATTTTTTTCCTTTCAGTTTATGTCTGAATTAAACACACTGAGTTTGAAAGTCTTTTTGAAATTTCTATCCTAGAGACAGCAATGAGCTAGTTGTCCCGGAAAATAGTACACGTCCATATCATTTCGTGTTAATACACAATGTTTTCTTCATCTTGCCATGTAGTCTATAGCTGCTCTAAGCAAATTAATAACTAAAGAAGGCATTTTTCCTTTTTAAGCTTATATTAACAATAATTGTAATTTATCAATTGCATGTGGATATGAGGAATTTAAGAATTACAAGAAGGGAAGCAGTAATACAAAAACTGGTAGATGGTTTTCATCCCCTGATCCATGTCCAAATTGTGAACATCGTCTATCAATATCATTTGGTATTGTAGCCGATAGAAGATGAATTGCCCCAAAATCTTAGTTTACTCTTTGTCTAACACTTTTGGTAATAACTTACCAAATTAAATTAAACAGAAAAAAAACAGTTTTCAAGATGGAACTCCGTGATGAATTTGACCCTGTAAATAAACAGTATTTTCCATAAGAACAGCCCCGGGAACGTCTTTCGTGATTAATTACAAAAAATCCTCTCCCATTGTCACTCAACTTGTATGTCTGATAAAGGAGAACTACGCTAGACTCTCAAGTCTGAAGTTTATGACCTTGTCCACTAATATTGATGTTTATTACATTATGTCATTTTTAACACTTCCAAAAAGAAGGAGGTTATCAATTCGTCGCGTATTTTTTCACTTTTTTTGTATCTATGTTAAATGATTTCTTCTCCTGTGGTGCACCGTTTTTAATGAATATGATCTTGTTTAATAGAGTATATATCCGGATTGGTGAAACTTCAAATTTTGGAAAAAAATTATATTGATAAAGTGAGAAAATTTGTGAATGAACACAAGCGTACATGGAAATCGACCAATATCCCTAATATTTTAGTCGATTTTTCGGTAACTGCTTATGAATGTGTATAGTTTTTTATCGTTTAATCTATTAAGGAAGATCCTTAGGTGATCTCATATACTTTTCTGCGACGTTCAACTTGCAGTTTTGCAGAAAATCGCCGAAAATTCCAAAATTGTTATCAAAAATTTCATCAAAATGACATAACGGACATTTCCTCATAAATATTTTAATTCCAACGTAATAGTGCGGTAATTTTAGGCACTGGAAGTTTTAATTGCGAATTTGAAAATTTTCTATGTACATCTCAAGCATATAGGTAGTAAAGCATAGTATTTTCGGCTCCTTAAATCAATGAGTACCAAGCTCGTTTTGTTTGTATACCAGGCAAATACCTATTTAAAGGTACATTTTTCCATTTTGCTAAGACGGTGCATTTTGGTGCACATTCTCCCGGCCTAATAGAAAATTCAGTGACAACACATGTCAAACTTTAAACTGCTATTTAGTGGGTTTATAGACAGGGTGTTTAGTTAAAGCAAACAAAATCACAAAGTAAAGTGGTAGGAGTTGCATTTATAGGAAGATTGAAATATAGGACGGACTAGAATGATAGTGGTCCGTAGACAGCCGTATATACAGGATGGTTGGAATATATGGTGGACTGGACGTTTGGTGGTATAAAAATGTTGGAAAAAATGTGAAATTAAAATTATATAAGGTGATTAAAAAACTGTTATATGATGTGGACATAAGCAAATCATATACAGGATGGTTGAAATATATGTTGGGGTTGAATTATATTTATACAGTGTGATTAAAAAATTATTTCTTTTATAGCCCATAAGAACTTGCATAAAGTGTGGAGAGGAATTAATGTTACATAGGGCGATAATATAAAATGTTAAAACTGAAATAATTTATGGGCTAGCACACAACTAGTTATATACTATGGTTGAAATATAGGACGGATTTGACTCCGTAAATATGGGATGGATTCTACTCCGTCCTATACTTTACAGAAGGCAGCTAACAAATTTATGCTTATCCGTGGGCAGTCGTATGTACAGGATGGTTGGTACATAGGTTCGAGTGGAATTATCTATAGTTATACAGGGTTGTCAAAAAAGTTGAAAAAAGGTAACATGGCGTAGTCCATAAGGCATAAATACATTTTGGGCTTATTAACTCAACGCGTACTAGTACATTTTGTTTGTAAAGATTTACATATCAATTTAAATGACTAAGTATCATTGTGTAATGTTGAGGCTTTCAATGTTACCTGTTTCAGTCTATTAAGGTTATACATACAAAATAAAAAATAAAGAATGAAAACTACCTGAGTTAAAAAAAACTAAAAAGTTGAAAATAAAACATTTTAAAAAAATATATAACCGACTTCTACCTATAACTAAAAAGCTAAAAATAATTATAACAAAATACAACTCTAGCAAATAAATAACACATTCAATGTTGTTAGGTACCTAACCAGGAAGTAAAAAATGTAAACATTAAAAGGTGCTCATTCTGTGCAAATTAATTACCTACCAATCTAGTATATTTTTGAAGTCGGTGCCAAGCAACAATCAAGTTTGATGAATTAGTGGATAAGTACGCAATGAAGGATTTTAGATTTGCTTGGCACCGGCTTCAAAATATACTAGATTGGTAGGTAAATTAATTTGTACAGAATGAGCACCTTTTAATGTTTACATTTTTTACTTCCTGGTTAGGTATCTAACAACATTGAATGTGTTATTTATTTGCTAGTGTTGTATTTCGTTATAATTATTTTTAGCTTTTTAGTTATAGGTAGAAGTCGGTTATATATATTTTTTAAATGTTTTATGTTGATGTTGAGTTTCTGTTCTATGGATTATTGAAACTGAAACTTGTTTTTAACTTTGCTTAATCTCTTTTTAGGATAAGTACTCCCTAAATAGGAGGAGGAATTTTTTCTTATGAATGCACACTGATTACTCAAAAATTAATTTCCACTGAATTCTCTGAGATGATTTAATCAATTAGAATATTTTAAATTGTAATCTATTAAGGTAGATTCAGAGGTGAATGCATCAATTTTATATAATGTAAATTTATTCAGATAATCGGAAAAATAGACTAAAAAATCCGTAACCGTCACTAAAAATTTTAAAATTTAAATCTCAAAACATATTGATTAACAGGGTGTTCTTTTTTATAAATAAATTATTTTAATCTGTTACTTGTTACAGACAAATGCATTATTTATGACATTATCAAACGTTGTTTGTTAAAAATTTGGTCATGGATAAAAATCATGGGTTTTAAGGAAAAAGTCGATTCTTAAAATAATTCTTTTGTTTAAAAATATAATTGTTTAAGAAATTTAATTTGGTTGTTAAAAATTAATATTAATCATCCAGTTTCCTTTAAGACATTATTTTGGTACTTTTTCATATACTAAACATCTGGTTTATTTTTTATCAATTTATTTAAAAAAACTTTCAAAACATATGAATTATTTACAATATTACAAAAAAATGTAAAAACGCTAATGACACTGGGAAGTTTTTAAATTTGTTTATATAATTTTGAACAAAGTTTTTAAGCTTAGGTTTTTGCATTATTTGTCATTGCAGTGCAAATACATTCTAAACTATCAGCAATGCGGTAAAGACGTAATTTCAGGCCATTTTTAGAGTATTGAGGGGACGGACTGAAGAAGATGAACAGAATCTAATATTAGCATTGAGAAAGTTTAAAAACAAAATAATCAATTGTAAAATAATGATACAATAAAGTTTAAAATTTATATATTGTGTTAAAATTACTAAGTAATATAAAATATGTAAATCTATGTGTTTATAACAATTTTTAAGCAATTTTGTAATAAATGAATGAAAATCGATGTTTTATGTTGTCATTTCTTAAATTGTTAATAAGGAAATGAAAAAACAATGTTTAAAATAAGAACTTATCTTTGGGAAATTACTTGTCTTTGAAGAATATATTTTTTAATGAAATCGTTGTTTACCAAGTTATTTACAATTTTTGACGTTTTTTAGAGCACCATTGATTTTTTTTTCAAAAAGTTCCTACGTATTATTCTGGATCAAGTGACTAAATAAATTTCGCTTAGTTCAACTTTAATCAAGATGGTGAATGTTTAAATGTGATTCAAATCTTAAGTAAAAAAAAATGTTTAGTAAACATCCTTACCTATAATTAACAGAAACAGTGAACGTTGTGTAAACAATTAAAATTGTTGCCCACCCGCATTGATTTTAAATAGTATGTATTGATAAAATTAATTAACACTAAAATTTAAATGTACTGTACATTATCTTTGTTTTTCGCGTAATGATGTCTGAAATGCTTTTAATTTCCTCAACTATGCAATTGACCAAATAATTTAATTGTCATTAACAATTATTTGATAAAACATATCGCACAATATAATAAAAATGGTACTTACGCAAATCTTTGATGGCACAGAATATATGCACTATGTTTAACAATAAAACCAGATTCGTTAAAGTATTCATCACGGCGATTGTATTATTAAAGTAAACGTTTTAAATGGCAATGGATATGTTGTTAACTAGTTTTTAATCGCGGCATTTTTCCGTTTTTATACAAACATGTACGCCAAACTGAATACATTTTTGTGAGTGGGGATTTCTTTCAGTATTTGTTGCAACCCTTGTGAAATAATTTTAAGAGATTTTCAGATTACGGTTTGGCATCAATATAAGCAAAATATGAGACAAAATAATTCTTTTCAAAAACTTCAACGGACATTCGGAGTAGTATGCACAGAGTATTTAAAAAAAGTTGCTAAATTTAATACTTTTATGGTGAGAGTGCAGTGAAAATTTATCACATGTATATCGGGAATTTACTTCCCACGGACTTTGGAGGTTGTAAAACAATAAATTCAGGTAACTTGAAATAGTAATCCTCAAGAAGAAATAGACCATCTTATTGAATCAATCCCAAGATATATTGGGGAGTGTACATATAACCACGGTCGATAAACACATTCTTAACAAAATAACTCACTGATACTAAAAGACTTTGATACCCATTTTTTCTAGAGGATAATGCAAGAAATGAAATTATAATGTGCAGCGTCGAACTACTGGTTGATCTCTGGTCATGTTTCCTGAAACGGAAGGCTTTATGTTGGCAATCCAAGATCAAGTAATCCCAACTAAGAACTATCTAAAGTGCATCGTTAAAGACCCTTCTATTAACCACGACAGATGCAGGTACGGTTGCCAAACATCTGAGTCTATCCAGCATATCACAGGAGGTTGTCAAGCGTTCGCTGCAACTGAATACAAAGAACGACACGATGCTGTGGCTAAAATACTGCACCAGGAACTGGCACTGAAATTTGAACTATCACAGTCGGTAAGATTACCATACTTTAGATACAAACCAGAATCTGTTTTAGAAAATAACAACTACAAGCTGTACTGGGACCGCACGATACTGACTGATCGGACTGTTGCTCACAATAGACCAGATATAGTTTTGGTAGATAAAGTCGCTCGGAAAACAACTGACATAGCCATTCCTAACAACAATAATATAAATGTCAAGCAGGCTGAGAAAATAATCAAATATAGAGATTTGAAATTTCAAATAAAGACTAAGTGGGACATGAACAACACACGAACTGTACCAATTGTTATGTCAATGACAGGACTAGTCCCAAAACATCTATTAAACAATTTAAAATACCTAGGTCTGGACGAACATCTTTACAAACAAATGCAAAAAGCCGTCCTGTTAGGGACAGTCCGCACGGTCAGGAAATTCATGGGAAACTGCCGCCAAGACTCCAACCACGGGCCTGAATACCTGGCAAGGGCTTCCACAGAGCTAAACCCTTTTGATACCTAGGATATCTGGGGTTTAGTGAATTTTCCCCTAAAGGCACTCTTAAAATTTTTTTGAGAGAGATCTTCTACCTAGAGACATGTTGCTTTCAAAAGTCTGTTAATCTAGAAAAGTCAAAAATTGTAACAATTAAAAAAAATTGTTGAGTCAAGCATTATATCTGTACAAAAATCCTGAATGCTCTGGGTTTGGGTACAGAATATAGAGATTTTTCTTCCTTTATCATGCGTAATTTTCAGATTTCATATTGTCATTAATTCATTCACCAACTCTCCACCTTGATATTCAATATCCATAGATTTTCCTTTCTTTTTACCCATTTCTCTTATTTGATCTAACCATTTCTTGGCTGTTCTATCCTTTTGGCTTATTACCTTCAGTAGTAGTGATTTTCTATTGGGTTCGTCTAACTACATATTCACACCTGTTTAGTTAATACCGTTTTTGACTTATTCCCTCTGTTTTCTATTTCAGCATCTATTTTCCCGTCCTCTGGAAATACTTCTTTGATTTTTGAATAATAACAGTTTTTCATATTTTTTTCTTTATTGTTGTATTTTTCCTCCTTTCGTCAAATCAATATAATTACTTGAACTCTGTCGACATTTACTTCCATATTCTTAGTTTTTTATTTTGAATAGTAACTTTAGAACTTTATCAACATCAGCATTTCACGTTTAGTCGTTGACGTTAATTAATATTCAGTATATGTTCAGAATTTGTGTCATGAAAACTTGCTTCGTTGCTTGACCTTCATTCGGGTGTATTTTGTTTTCGCCCTACATCATTTTGTTTTTGGATTTTTCTTTGTCCTATCGTTATTTTCTATCTTATTATCTTTGATAGGCGATTAAATCAAAAACATTCTTGGATACTTCTTTCTCTAATGTCTTGTAGTGTACTGTTTTCATAGGCATCTGAATAAAATCTTGATATTTAGAAAGCTTTTCGAACTTGAGTATAGTATGTTTCACCATTTATTAAGAACCGTAGTCTTCACTAATACAATTCCTTCATCTAGCAGATAAAGAAGATTCTATTGTCATCAAGATCTGAAATGTAATATCATCCATTCTTAAATACTTCCGATTCCAAAATCTTTTACAGTGTAAAACCGACCTAACGATTAACAACAAAGATCCTATTAATCAATAACAGGGAGACTTACATTAAGTAAATTATCACCTAACTATTCCGGAACTAGTTAAGGATTGAAACAAAAAAATAACGCACAGCCATTTTCATCTCAAATAGCTCTCTTTTAAACATAAATTGTTTAGCAATACAAGACCCCAAGTTGGGCTCAACATTTTGTATGGTCATTAAGCACTTTATATCAAGTTTGGTACTGTTTAAATTTAAGGAAAGAGTTTGACCCATGAGATGAGAGAATAGCAATTAAATTGAAAACTCTAGAATGGGATTTATTATGCTTATACATGTTTCTTGCGCATTCACCAAAAATTACACCACATACCTTCATTCTCTGCTTATTAACCGACTTCCAAAAAGAAGGAGGTTATCAATTCGTCGCGTATTTTTTCGCTTTTTTTTGTATGTATGTTACCTGATTTCTTCTCCTGTGGTGCACCGTTTTGAATGCGTATGGTCTTGTTTAATAGAGTGCATGGAAATCGTCGATTTTTCGATAACTCCTTATGAATGTGTAGTTTTTTAACGTTTAATCTATTAAGGAAGATCCTTAGGTGATCTCATATACTTTTCTGCGACGTGCAACTTGCAGTTTTGCAGAAAATCGCCGAAAATTCCAAAATTCTTATCAAAAATTTCATCGAAATTACATAACGGACATTTCCTCATAAATATTTTAATTGTAACGTAATAGTGCGGTAATTTTCTATGTACATCTCAACCATATAGATAGTAAAGCATAGCATTTTCGGCTCCTTAAATCAATGAGTACCAAGCTCCTTTTGTTGGTATACCAGGCAAATACCTATTTAAAGGTACATTTTTCCATTTTGCTAAGACGGTGCTTTTGGTTGCCACATTCTCCCGGCCTAATAGAAAATTCAGTGACAACACATGTCAAACTTTAAACTGCTATTTGGTGGGTTTATAGACAGGGTATTTAGTTATAGCAAACAAAATATAGGGTGGACTGGACGTTTGGTGGTATAAAAATTTTGGAAAAAATGTGGAATTAAAATTATATAGCGTGATTAAAAAACTTTTATATGATGTGGACATAAGCAAATCATATACAGGATGGTTGAAATATGTGCTGGAGTTGAATTATATTTATACAGTGTGACTAAAAATTATTTCTTTTATAGTCCATAAGAAGTTGCATAAAATGTGGAGAGGAATTAATGTTACATAGGGCGATAATATAAAATGTTAAAAATGAAATAATTTATGGGGTAGTCCACAAGGAGTTATATACTATGGTTGAAATATAGGACGAATTTGACCTCGTAAATATAGGATGGATTTTACTCCGTCCTATACTTTACAGAAGGCAGCTAACAAATTTATGCTTGTCCGTGGGCAGTCGTATGTACAGGATGATTGGTACATAGGTTTGGAATGTAATTATCTATGGTTATACAGGGTTGTCAAAAAAATTGAAAAAAAGTTACATGGCGTAGTCCATAAGGCATAAATACATTTTTGGTTTATTAAGTCAACTCGTACTAGTAAAGATTTACCTGTCAATTTAAATGAGAACGTATCATTGTGTAATGTTGAGGCTTTCAATGTTACCTCGTTCTGTCTATTAAGGTTATACATACAAAATAAAAAATACTGAATGAAAACTACCTGAGTTCAAAAAAAACTAAAAAGTTGAAAATAAAACATTTAAAAAAATATATAACATTAAAAGGTGCTCATTCTATACAAATTAATTACATACCAATCTAGTATATTTTTGAAGTCGGTGCCAAGCAACAATCAAGTTTGATGAATTAGTAGATAAGATGGCAAAGAAGGATTTTAGATTTGCTTTGCACATTTTAAAAATGTTTTAATTTAGATATTAATATTTTCTACAGTTAAGTAGTCTCATCAAGCATATATTTCATGAATTGTATTGTAAACCGATTTGTCTTATTTCCAACGTTATGATTCACATGGCATTGCTGGTTTTATGATTTACTATTATTATCAGTAAATAAATAAAAATTCTTGCAAAATTATCAACAGATCGTAACAACACATTATTCGATCAAGAATAAAATTTTAATGTTACAACATAAATAGTCATTCTCGATCTAATATAATTCTGTTGCAAATATTAATCTGAGTACACTAACTTTCGAAAGTCTTTCATCCCCTCTGAATTTAAAAAATGGAATATTTATTATATAATAATAATGTATACAATTAAAATAACTTACTTATTATCCAAACTGTAGGTACAATTTTAGATGTAAATTTTGTAACATTACATTTTTGCCACAGAGTATAACTAGCAGTATATTCCATAAACCCGTCAAGGTACAAGTAAACGACGAAATATCTGATTTGATTTATGCAAAATGTATTTTAAATAGCCTAAACTGGACGTTGGATGTGTCATTTATATACAATAACTGTTTTCTCGTAACTAAAACACGAGTATTGACTTCGAATATTAACACCAACGGATAGGATAAAATTATCTTCAAACGTAAACACTTACCTCTTTTTATTATTATTCTGTAGCATTTTTGTTATTGCGATAGGCTTATTGTTTTTTTCGTATTGGAAATATTCTCGCTTTGTATTTGGTACTGATTTGTTTTGATGTTGATTTATTCTGGGTTAAGATATTTGGTTAGATTTTCTTGACGTTCGAGGCGATTTTGCTAAGGGTGGAATCACACGTTCTAAATAGGTTAATGGCATTTATGGGAAGAAGATGTAGAAAAGTAGAGTCGAGCACGGGTCATTTCGAGCATTGATGTTGTGGAATGTCGTAGAAGAAGAGCGTTGTATGTAGGGAATTGTAGGGAATTTAAGACGATGTTAGTAGATTTGGATAGGTTGGTAGGATTGGGCGATGTCAGTTGTCGGAAGGGGAGTTGGCCGTTGACCGTCCTCGTGAAAGGTTGTTGCCTGTTGACCGTCCTAGTGTAAGGACGCTTGTAGTACTTGGGAAGAGAGGTTATGGTGAAATGTGATAGATGTCTAGAAGTGTTATCTGAATTTATAATGGCAATTTTGTGCCATCCATGTTTGGGATTTAGTTTGATACACTTTATTCGTTGGTTCCGTTATTGGATTTGTGATATTTTTGGATTTTAACGGAAACCATACTCGTGTGAGGATTTAAGACAAGTTCATCACTCATTCTCTCGATGATCACCGGTTTCAGCAACGTTCAATTGATGTTTCCATTGGCAGTTTGGTGATATTTTTGGAAATTAGTGGAAACACGTTCTCATTTGTGAGGATTTGATTGCTGAATATTTGCATGTACTCCCGTTGACCTTCCTGGACGACTAACTGGTCAACCACCAATTAAACATCGTGCGTAAGAACTTTAGCCCATCCAAGACCTTGTTTTCTTCAGTGTATGGGGCTATCAACTTTACTTAGTTTGCCGAAGTTTTGGCAAGTCTTGTAATCGAGTTCCATTTTGGATTATTGGGAACAAGAAATCTTCGCTGGTAGCCGTATAGCAACGACGGCGTATGTTTGCTTCGATTCTACAGAGGACAGCTGAGTGTTGTGTCATCGCATTTGAACAAGGTACCTTTGTAATTTGTTTCAGTGTATTTGTTTTGCTCATAATTTGCTTTTCACATTAAGGAGAATTGATTTATCTGAATAACATTTTGAACTTATTGAATTTAATAACGGACCTGATTATTTAGTCAAACTTTTGACTGTTAATTTGCTCATGTATATTTGATTTTTATGCATTTCCTGTAATGTTAAATTTTGAATATCATTTCATGATTACTGTTTTATTGGATATTGATATTTTGTGAAAGCGTCGTGAGAGCTCGAAACGGCGACTTGTTAATTGTCTCCTTTTAGATGTTTTAAAGATGTTATTTGTTTCTAGATTTATGAAATCATTACAGATTTTTCTTGAAGTTTAAATGTAATTAAACACTTTTGTCAGTAACTGAATGTTTTTGGCTTCAGATTTCAGAATAACAGTCAGTTATTGAATTTGATATAATTTTGAATTATTTACAGTTTAGATGTCATTATTGACTTTGATATTATTTTGAATATTGCTCGTTTAAGTAACTCATTTCTGATTTTAGATATATTGTGCATGTTTTCGGATCACAATAACATTTGAATATTTTGATTAATGCTTTTGATAACATCTGTTTATTTTATCTAGGTTCACTTGATTTTTAATGGGTTATTACATTTGTTGATTTTGGTAATTGATTATTACATTTGTTGATTTTGGTAATAATTTGAACTTAGTGTATCAGGTATGTAATGTTGATTCTTGGTTGAACTATAGATATGTGTATCTAGGTACAGGAAGTTGGCTACAGGTCGACTTGTGTTTGATATTTTTGCAGGATTGTATTGAAATAATTTAAAAGTTCATTAAATTATTTACTGTTTTATGAAGAGTTTTATTGAAGTAGGTTTGTTGTGACTTAAATGACAATATACTGAGATTTTATTAGCCATGGAGCCCTTATCTATAGATTTCTTGTAGCCACGGAGGATTGGTAGGTTATCTTAGGCGGTTAGCTGGGGGCAGTGAATCTACCTGGCGCCCAGAACATCTTTATATTTGAAAGTTAACTTACAGTTGGCTTGGCCCTTGTTTGTTAACCCACTCCCGTCTCCACTGAAGCTGCCGTGCACCCTGGTGTGTCAAGGTTTACCACGTGGGCCGTCATAAGGTGGTAGGTTAGCCATTACATCTAGGCATTACCGGACGTTTTTTTTGACGTTACAATTTTTTTATTGAAATATTAAGTGAAACTGCATTTCAATAACGTGTGTTATTTTACATTTTTTGGGATTAACGTGCATTTGTCAGAGGACGCAATTTCATTTTTTAGATATCGAAATGGGGTTAATGTAAATTTAAATCCAAGTTTGTGGGGTTGCAGCTCTTGTCCCATGGTCGTCATCTTGGAAAAGGGGTTCAAATTGTTTATATGGTTAATCTGAAAAACTGTAGGTCTTAAATAGAAGATTAATTAACATTTTTGTTCTTGTTGCAAATAAAATTATCTACAACTTTTGTGACCATAAATAAAAAAGTTTTAAGCGAAAATCAATAAAAAATTTAGAAAAAAAATTCTATTTGTCGATATAACCTTTTTTCTAATCATTAACAAAAATAGACGTCACATCATTGTTATAGACGGTCTTTAAAGGAATAATTTTCATTATAAACTTTTTAAATTTATTCATTAGTTAAGGTTTTACAGCGCTGCGAAACGAATACTATTCTTCAATATTCATAAATATGCATTAATATTAATGATTTGCCATAATTTTTAACCACCTTTTCATTTTTTATGATACTCTTTTTAATTATTGTAATTGCAATATTGTTATTATTTAATTACTGATTTGACACTTTGGAATTATTGATATTTAAAATAATTTCAAACCAGAGTGTCATTACTAAAAACAACTGAAAACACCGTCTATAAAAATGGTCTGATGTAATTTTTTTTGTAAAGTGATTTATATCGACAAATAGAAATTATTTTCTCAAATTTTCATTGATTTTCGCTTATCACTTTTTTATTTTTGGTTCTACGAGTAAAAGTTACGTGACAAAAGTTGTAGATAATTTTATTTGCAACAAAAACAAAAATATCAATTTTCTTTGCAATACCTATAGTTTGTCAGACTAACCATATAAACAATTTGGACCCCTTTTCCTAGATCACGACCGTAGGACAAGGGTTGCAACCCCGTAAACTTTACACTAACCCACTCTTGATATCTAAAAAATGAAATTACGTCCTCTGACACTTAAAATTTCAATAAATAAATTTACATCTAAAATTGTACAGTTTGGATAGTAATTGTATCCATTATTATTATATAATAATACCAAATTCAAGAAGTCATTAATAATCTTGATTGCAATAAATCTCCAGGTCCTGATAATATACCTGCATTTTTTATAAAACAGTGCAAAGATAATTTGATAATACCACTTCATTTAATTTTTAATACATCTATCAAAAATGCATGTTTCCCAACTAAATGGAAATTCTCATATATTACACCACTTTTAAAAAGCGGTGATAAACATAATATAAAAAATTACAGACCGATCAGCAAACTTTCTATCTTTGGTAAATTGTTTGAAAAAATTATTCATAGGCACATTTTAGACGCTACTAAAAATATCATCATAAAACAGCAACATGGTTTTTATCCTTGCAGGTCAATAAAGACAAATCTGGTAACATTTACTGATTTTGTTCTGGAATCTATGGACAATTGTGTACAGGTTGATGCCATATATACCGACTTCAGCAAGGCATTTGATAAAATCAGCCATATACTGCTGATAGACCGCCTTGCAGAGTTTGATATGGGTGGTCTTCTCTGTCGCTGGGTTTGGTCGTACATAAGTGATCGAACTCAGTTTTCATAAATGGTTATTGTGCTAAATCTTTTACTATAACATCAGGAGTTCCTCAGGGCAGTCATTTAGGTCCATTATTTTTCATTATTTATCTAAATAATATTGATAGTTGCTTTCATAATTCAACATTCCTACTTTACGCTGATGATTTAAAAATATTCAGCACCATTAGTGACGAAAATGATTGCCAGAGGGTTTAGTCTGATTTGAATAGGTTTGCAAGTCACTGCAACAATAACAATCTGTTTTTAAATTTTGATAAATGTGTCTCGATATCATTCACGAGAAATAAAAATGTATTTGAGAATCAGTATATCATTAAGAACAACAAGTTACAAAATGTTTGTGAAATTCGCGACGGTGTGATAATGGACTCTAAAATGACTTTTAACTTACATGTTGAAAAAATTGTTAATCACTGTAATCAGCTGCTGGAGTTTGTATTAAGAAACTGCAGGAAATTTAACAAACCATCAACTTTTCTAATATTGTACAGTGCATCCCATTTTGGTTGAGATTGTCAGGTTACTCGTTTGTTATTGACGATAGAGTCTTGCGGTTTTCACATACCTGTTCTACTTTTTTGTGAAACTCAGGATGGCCATATCAGATTTTGCATAAGTGTTTCCATTTATAAGATACAGGGCGATTTTGATAATTTATACTTTTTGGACCTCTTCTATATCTACGAAGTTATTAGAATACTCTTGCGCTAAGAAACTACGTCTAACAGAAAATTTTGCATAGAATCCAGTGGAGTACTCAATTTTTTTTCCGAGTATGGTTTTGAAGATATTACACAACATTATATATTTTTAAATGGAACACCCTGTATTTTTATCATTTCATTCAATTCGTTATTTTTTCCCCTTTAAAATAATGTATAATACAATACACATGGTATTATTAAAAATGCTAAAAAATACTAAAAAGCTGAGTTTTTTGCTAGTAGGCCATGTATTTTCCATTTAAAAGGAGAATCAAACAAATAATTCCATTTGAGATTTTTTATAGGAGTTTATCAGCAAAGAAAAATAATGTTAACAATAATTCAATAACATGAAACACGAAATTTAGGTACCTAAAAGCAACTAATAAATAGTTATACATCGTTCATTATGTATAACAAACAGAACAAGTATTACAAATCAAATATCTATTTTAAAATTAATTTTGGACATTATTTATTACTTTATTGATTTAACTGTTCAAATTGTTGTCCATTTTCCCGAACACATAATTGGCAAACCTTTCCATCTCGCATGAATCCATTTAAAATTATTATAGAATTCCGCCTTTCAGAACAATATTTTATCTAGTGAGCGCTGGAGAGAAAAACGCAAATCTGATCAAGCTGTCATTGTTAGTAACTATTGTGTTTTATCGTGTTTGAGTTTACAAGTTCATTATATAAATAATTATTCGTGAGTTTGCTGGTTGATAATGGCTGGAAGAGAATTCGTTTTTCAAAATAACGAAAAATACGATATGATACAATGTTTAAATCAATGTTATGAGAGTATTTTACATAAGATATTTCATGAATTATATTTCATGAAATCGCGTTTTTAAAACTTTCAGATATCCAGAGAGGCATCAACCTAGTCGAGCCACTATATTTAGACTAAAGAATAATTTACTAAGTTTTGGTGCATATTCTGAACCTCGATCAAAGGTGTATAACAAAGAAAATCGAGAAATGAATGAAATAAATGTGTTAACTAGCGTTCATGACTATCCCCAGACTTCTTGTGCGAAATTAGAAAATTACACTGGAGTTTCTCAATCACGGGTCCAAAGAATTTAAAAAAAATATAAATTTAAACCTTACAAAGTCAATATTGGCTAGCACTTATATCCTGGTGATGCAGCAAGACGGTTAAATTTTTGCAATTGGTCTTTAGACCAAACCCGAAGGGACAATGATTTTGTAAGGAAAGTTATTTAGTCAGACGAATCTCATATAAGCAGTGCCAGTATATTTAACAGGCAGAATACAAGATACTGGGATGATGAGAAGCCGCACTTAATTTTTGAGCGACAACAGCAGGGTCGATTTGGTTTTAATGTAGCCTGTTTCATACTGGGGATGGCAAGATGGCGCCCCTGGCCACAATTCTAGATTAATTGGGCGCTTTTTAGAAAATAATTTTCAAGGATGTTGGATAGGAACACATGGACCAATTAGGTGGCCTCCAAGATCACCCGATTTATCTATATTGGACTTTTTTTTGTGGGGATATTTAAAAAATAAAATATATACCAACAGACACAACAGTGCGAAGAATTTCGTGCCGCAACGGAGGCAGCTTTTCGGGATTTACAAAGGCGACCTGTTATAATTTTAAATGCACTCAGGCGTATTGAAAAGGTTTGCCAATTATGTGTTAGGGAAAATGGACAACAATTTGAACAGTTAAATCAATAAGGTAATAAATAATGTCCAAAATTAATTTTAAGATAGATATTTGATTTGTAATACTTGTTCTGTTTGTTATACATAATGAACGATGTATAACTATTTATTAGTTGCTTTTAGGTACCTAAATTTCGTGTTTCATGTTATTGAATTATTGTTAACATTATTTTTTTTGCGGATAAACTCCTATAAAAAATCTCGAATGGAATTATTTGTTTGATTCTCCTTTTAAATGGAAAATACATGGCCTACTAGCAAAAACTGTTTTTTAGCATTTCTAATAATACCATGTGTATTGTATTATACATTATTTTAAAGGGAAAAGTAACGAATTCAATGAAATAATAAAATACAGGGTGTTCCATTTAAAAATATATAATGTTGTGTAGTATCTTCAAAACCATACTCGGAAAAAAATTGAGTACTCCACTGGATTCTATGCAAAATTTTCTGTTAGACGTAGTTCTTAGCGCAAGAGTATTTCTAATAACTTCGTAGATATAGAAGAGGTCCAAAAAGTATAAATTATCAAAATCGCCCTGTATCTTATAAATGGAAACACTTATGCAAAATCTGATATGGACATCCTGAGTTTCACAAAAAAGTAGAACAGATATGTGAAAACCACAAGACTCTATCTTCAATAACAACCGAGTAACCTGGCAATCTCAACCAAAATGGGATGCACTGTACAATGCTTTCATATATAGTCACATCAATTTTGCCTCTGTGGTGTGGAACCCACAATATGTTACTTATGAAACCAGACTTGAAAGTATACAAAGAAGTTCTTAAAATGTTTGGCATTTAAGCCAAACGTGACTATCATGAACAGAAATTACTCTGGTATCTTGAGAAGATTTTCAATTCTCACTCTTACGAAACGCAGAAAACTTGCCGATTTACTATTTTTTACAAAATTGTTACTAAAACACTAGATTGTACCGATATTATACCAAAGATAAATTTACATTTACGATCAAGAAACCTAAGATCTAAGGATACTTATCTTCAGCCTTTACGCAATACCAATTCAGGTATGAATGCGCCTGTCTGTAGAATGATAAGAACTGTTAATACATATTGCGATGATTTCAATATCTTTGAGAGGTCACTGCCTGTAGTCAAAAATCATTTTAAGATTTTATTTCTGGGCGTAGATTAATAATTGTATTTCGATCAAATTTAATTAATCATTACTGTGCTAATTTCCACTGATCTTAGTTCTAAATTTGTATTTCGAGGATACTATTTTGGATGTGTAATCTGTGTGTGTCCCTGTTTTGTAAATAAATAAATAAATAAGAAATATTCCATTTTTTAATTTCAGGGAGGAGTGCAAGACTTTTGAAAGTTAGTGTACTTAATTTTATTTGAAACAAAAATTTAAAATATTTTTTTTGTGAGAACCGTTTGAACCCCTTTTTCCAAGATGGTAGCCATGGGACAAGGGTTGCAACCCCACAAACTTGGATTTAAGTTTACACTAACCCCCCATGAAAGCTAAAAAATAATAATAATAGACTATACGAAATGCCGAGATTTGAGATGTCCGAGTTTATACAAAGCAGAACTATTGTTTTGTGGCAAGAAGGTTTATCTCATCACCAGATAACGAATAGACTGAATATTACTAGAAGCAGAGTGAGCAGAACCATAAGTCGGTACGCAGAAAGGAGTCAAGTGCAAAGTCGACCTCGAAGTGGCAGATGCCGTGTCACCATACCATCTGAAGATCGGTATATTGTCCAATCAGGAGTAGGTTAGGTTAGGTTAGGTTAGGAAAGGAGTCAAGTGCAAAGTCGACCTCGAAGTGGCAGATGCCGTGTCACCATACCATCTGAAGATCGGTAAATTGCCCAATCAGGAGTTGGTTAATCAATGTTCCGTCCTTAAAATCGCAGTTCCAGACCACTTATCGAATCGTAATTTCGAACGCAACGGTTCGAAGGAGAGTTTTGGCCTCAGGTTTGCGATCCAGGAGACCTTTAAGGATCCTCTTACTAACTTCTCGTCATCGAACTGCCCATCAACAGTGGGCCGGAGACAACCTGGTTAAAAAATCCGTAAGTCAAGGTGTTATGCGACCCGTGCTGATTGCTGAATGGCCACACGACAGTTGATTGTTGATTGTGAACGGAGCCCCAGGAATACCAGGCGACCTTCCTGGCTATGGAGCCTTAGCTTGGTAAGGGCTCACTGCCTAGCTGGACAGTTATATCCACCCTACTCGTGGGAATCATATGTGATCCAAAAATATAAAAATTAATGTGTGTGAAAAGTCCGGGACTGAGCGAGGTATTAGGAAGAGTGTTGATGATATTGAGGATGAACTGAGTAAAACAAAGAGATTGGAAGGAGGTCGTCTATTGAGAGCGCCAGGGAACTGGCGGATTCTGATACTAAGAGGGCGGTAATAGACTTTATGTGGAACGATGATACGTTCGTATCTGAGAAACCGGGTGCTAGGAGCAAACGAAGGAGGGGTGGATCTCGGGAGAAAGACCCTATTCCTAGTGGGGCGAATAGCTTTAATGATGAGCTCTTCTTCATGCAAAGGAAGGTGTGAGAGAAAATCCGGGTAAATGCACCCTAGCAAAGTTGGACACGATAGTGGCGGGGAGAACCAGGGAGGAAGCAGGTGTCGATGTAGAGATTTTCAATAATATTGCGAATCTATGGAGTATATGTGTAGCACTCCGATGACCAACGAATACCAGAGTGTGATGTTTAGTAAAAGTAGGGAAACGCTGGAAGTAGATGATGATGCTCAGTCTTTGGTGAAGGGAGGGGAGAGCTTGGGGGAGGAGCCTAGAAAAAGTCGAATCCTGGAGATGACGGAGGAGATTGAAGGTGCAGAGAGTCTGCAGGACGTGAACTCAGTCATTTTTAAAGAATGGCCAGAGGAGGTGTTTCCGCGGGTAAATCTAGAGCATGGGAATCTTTTGAGGGATCCCAAAGTGAAAAACTTGGCGATATTATTCAGCTCTGGGCATCAAGGGAGATTGACGAGGAATATATTCCCAGAATTGACGGAGAGTGTTGAAGCTTCAGAGGATAGAGAGTTTTAATACTCCTATATGGTTAGCAGGGTGTATATCTTAACCAGGGAGCAGTCGGTTTCTAAGACTACCTTTAGGGTGGTCGTGGGTGAAATAGAGGAAAAGAAGGATGTTTCGGAGGAGCATCTAGACGTCCTCAAAAAACTGGGAGCTGATTTCGTGAGGAAGAAGCTCCCGACAGCTATGATAGCTGTGAGTGAGGGCGTAGCCTGAATATGGTGAGGAAGGCCTTGGAGATGGTGTTCTGGGAGACAGATAAGGATCTAGTCCTCCAGCAACCGGCTTGGAAAGTGGGAGAATGTGCTGAGAGAAACAGATGTCTACAAAATGATCAACCAGTATTCCTGTTTTTGTTCTGTATGTTGAATAACTGTGAAGAACAATTTCTATACGGGCAACCAGTAATCCGGGCAATTTTACGAAATTGCTTTACTACACTTTTTTCTACATTTACAACTTTGAAATACTTATCTGTTAAAGGAAAAATCTGGGGGAAAAAATCCTAATCAACAGACAAAATAATATATGTATTAACACTAAATTAAAATTTATTTAAAATATTTAAAAAAGTTACTTGCTTTTAAAAAACGTGGGGTGCTTTTTACTATATTTTTACAGTTAACTACTATTGAAATATTTTTAACAATTGCTCTCGAGTACCTTCAGCTTTTTTAAACTAAAATGAATTATATTTGGATACTGAACTTTCTATCGCAGTTTAGCAAACTTTTATTACTTAAAATTTATTTTTTAAGTTTTTATTTCGGCTTATTATTAAAACTGTATTTTAACCTATAATTTATTATTAACTCGTTTTCGTGTATATGTTACATGTTACTTTTCGATGATACTTTGTACATAGCTCAGAATTAACAAAGAAATTTGATGGTCTACAAGGAATGAAATTTCGAACAAAAATGATCAAAAACTCTTTGACAGTTTCATTTAAAATCATTAAATTCAAGTTGTTGAATCAAAGCGATACTTTTTTGGCATTGAAAAAAGGCAGTCGTTGTTGTTTCAAAGCTAACCAATAATTGGTAGGGGCGCTATACTAAATAAACCATATAAACGATGCAATACAGTTTCATTTGAATGCTTTTCAGTCACGAAAAATGTTGTTATTTTGATTTCTATTTTCTATAGAATATAATCAAACCATCAAAATAAAAGATGTGTAATTATTTCGTTATATAACGCTAATGAACTGTGTAAAATTCTCCATTTCAGGAAGACGCTAGTTACTGAGTTTCCCAAGTTGTTAATTTCATCGCGAAATATAATACAATTTTAATTACCATCAAAAAAATAATTCCAAACAACATAGGCGCCTGGGAAATATAATTATGAAGAAATAATTAGATCTGCAGAATTAACTATTGAAAAGTATCCGACGTGTTGGCCTTCGACCATGACTTTAAAGAAAATAGTAATAGTGAAGGTTATGATTTTAAAGATATATTACAAACATATGAGTAATAAAAAAATGCAGATAGAATTTGCATATAAAAGTTAGATGGGATATTTGATTAATGTTTTAATGATATTGTAACAAAACGGAAGTATGCATGAGTTATAATTATACAATTAAATTTATTATTTAATTTGGATTGACAAAAAACATTTTTTAACGAGCAATTAGGATAAACCATTTTTCAGCATGAACTCTGTTATAAAGGGTTAGGTGATAGACAAATGTACAGAAGATACTTCTATCTGGTCAAAAAACAAGTAAAAAAACTAAAACGAATACTGCGAAAGGAAATGTCATGAAATCAACAGCCAATTAGGGAGCTCCAAATCTTGAGCAGCTTGGAAATCAATAAGAACATTGATATCAAATTTAAATGACAAAGTAATAATAGACCCTATTGGACAAGAACATGAAAGAATTTGAAACTGTTACGGTCATACGTTCAGATATGTCAGACAAAATGTGATCAATTTACAACACAAGAAATAAAAAAGATATTACCAAGAATGAAAAACAACAAATCACGAGGCCCAGGAGGTATACCTGTGGAATTTTTTTTAAGACAAGGAGTGATAACAACGGTCGATAAAGTGACTCCCAGATAGCAACGAGAGATATGAAATAATTTGGTCAAGTGAGAGTTGGACTCGCATACTTAGGGTTCCGCACCACCTTCAAGATTCGAATATTCCAGTTCCAGACAAGCAGGGAATGAGTGCATTTTCTTATATTTACCCTTATATCTTTTAAAGAAAGCGTTTTAAATTTATAAAAAATATACACTTTGATTTTGCACAAATAGACTTTTATTTTATCTACTTTAGGATTCACTGGATTTTTATCAGAATACATATGTATTAATTTTCTAATTTGGCCCCCAAAAAGTAAACATTAAAGTTTTATTTTACTAATAAACTTTCAGAGATGCCTTTATAATCTACTGTCTGAGTTTCGAGGCTCTGTAGATTGGAAGAAAAAGGACAAAATAGGTCAAAGTTTAAATTATAAATTATTAAATCTGTTATTCAAATTATTTAAAAATATAAATAAAATATATTTTTCAAAATTTAAATAGTGTAGTTTCTAAAGTGGGAATTAAGTCGATTGTTTTAATATTTTTGTTAATATCTATTAAACAAATGATTTAAAAATATGATATATTTGTAATTCACATAAGGAGCCTTTTATCTGATATATTACATATGCGTTTGAATCTTTATTTCCATTTAATTGTATAATTATCCCTAAAATTACTATGGGGGTTTCTAATAATTTATTTTCTGTTTATTTCTATTATTTGGGGGCCACATAATAGAATAAGGGATTTTTTCATATTTTTCCTATAAACAAAAAAAAAGTCTTAGAGTTTGGGGAATAACGGGGAGAATGGTATTTTTTTAAATATTATTTTAATATATTTAAAATATTAATTTAAAAAAATTAAAAAAATATATTTGTATTATTAAAAATAATATTTAGTAAAGTTCAGGTGAGGGGCTATACCTCCATTAAATTTTCCAGCTTATGGTTTCGGGGATAAGGGGGGGGGAATGGGTGAATTTTTTTTTATTTTTTGTTAATATCGTTTAATTAATTTATTTTAAAAATATGGAAAAAATATAGTTATTTTCGTCGTAATGAGCCCTTTCATTTGATATATAACATGATGCGTTAGAAACAATTTTAATTTAATATTTTCCATTTAATTCTGTAATTTGCCCCCCAAAATTAAAAGTAGAGATTTCTCCTTATTTTTCCAGTAAACTTCAGGTCAGAACCTATAAATCTTTTTTTTCTCAAAACTTTACGTTTTATAGTTTTGGAGATAAGGGGGAAAATGGGTAAATTTTGGTATATTTTCGTTAATATCTTTTTAAATAATTTTTTTAAATATGAAAAAAAATTCATGATGCGTTTGAAATTTTTTTTATTTTTAAATTCGGGCAACGTTCTATATTTCCTATTTTTTTTCAAAATTTTAGGCTCAGTTGTTTCGGAGATCGGGGGGGGGACGGTCGATTTTTTTAGTTTTTCCCCCCAGAAGTACCCCTAAAATAAATTTTTTTTCTTTTACGATATGTCAGGAGTACATATCGGGTCACCAAATATACATTGATACCAAATTTCAACCTTTTCCGTCCAGTAGTTTAGGAGAAAATTGCTGTGATGTGAAAATGCAGAAATCCGGAGTGATATTATAAGGGTATCCGTATATTTTATATACGGAACCCTAAAAAGAAAGCAAGAGGGCGTAGGCAACGACATGCCCTTCGAAATGCTACGTACGTCCTGGTGACGCCACCTATTTCAGATGATGATGTTCAAATTTGTTATCTATAACGGCTTCAAATCAAACATATTTACTGTCAGTTCAGGAGTACCGCAAGGTTCCAATCTCGGTCCGTTATTGTTTCTGATATTCATTAACGACTTATCAAGTATACTGTTCTCTGAAACCCTTCTTTTTGTAGACGATCTGAAATTATTTCTTAAAGTCGAGAGCATCAATGATAGCTTACGGCTACAACATGACCTGAATCAGCTCCCGTTATGGTGTACCAAGAACAAACTATTGAGCGGTGCACTATCATAAAGGACCTGGGTGTATATTTTGATCATAAATTCTCATTCGCTGAAAATATTTCCATAACTTGCAAATCGGCACTGCGTTCGCTGGTTTTATTTTGCGAAATTGCACCAGCTTTCAATAACATATCCGCGCTGAAATCTTTATATACATGCTTAGTGCGCTCAAAGTTAGATTATTGCAATCTTATCTGGCATCCTGTCTACAAGATTCATCATAAGCGTTTGGAGGCAGTGCAAAGAAAATTCCTGAAATTTCTTGCATTTCGAGTCGACGGCTCATATCCTGTCAGAGGGTACCAGCACAATTTACTTCTTGACAGATTTGTGATAAGACCTTTAGTTATGCATTGAAATTTAAATAGCCTTTCATTTGTATACAAATTGGTTCACAACAGAATTGACTCTCCTGTTCTTCTGTCAATGATCCCGATAGATTCGCCAAGGCTTGGTTCAAGAAATAGCACCTATTTTTATCTGTTTGCAAATATAAATGTTATAAAGTCACCATTATTTATCATGTGTAGAGCTTATAACAGTATATCTAGAGTCTGTGATATTAACTATGACAATTTTGAATCAATAGCTGAAGCATATATTCAACAAATGTCAGATCAACCATGGTTCAGTTACTAGTAAAAGTTTATTTTTAAAAATGTGGGTAGAATTGTTATTTTATTTCTTTTCTAAAAAAACTGTTTTTAAAATTTATGTTATAATATTTGTAATATTCTCTGTCCTTTTAATTCTTGTTGTTATTATCATTTTTTAATATTTAAGATACCATAGTTTACTATTATGTTTCATTACTTTATAATATTTGTCCTGTAATTGGATTTATTTCTGTTGGGCAATAAACTAAACTAAACTAAACTAAACCTAACTAAATGTCGAAAGGGAATTTTGATAGAAGAGTTATAGCTGCTAAAGTTAAATCAGACCGAGGTAGAAGACTAAGATATTTAGTTAATAAAAAAAAAGATGAAAGAATAAATAAGCTAAAGACTAATTAACGAGTTACAAAAAAATATTAAAAAGATTACAAAAGCCTCAAAAAACTTACATCTAACAGCAAAGTAGAGCGAAGTAATGATTTCTCCAAGTGCTAGAGACACAATAAAAAAAATACTGTATGCAGAAGTACTAAACCAACGATTGAAAGAAAATTATTCTGCTCTACCAAATGAAATGAAAAAACAATTTTTTTAAAAGTATATAGGATCAAATTAAAGACAGTTTCTATCAAGGCGGTGCAGTTGTTGTGATTGGTTCTTTTATTTTCCACATAACTTTAGGCGGATATTTATTTAATAAGACCACTCATTATGTACTTATCAAGTGTATGAATTAGGTTTGTATAATTCCACTGTCAAGTACGAAACCGATAAATAATTCAAATTGTTCAATTCTTTTATGAACAAACCTTGTAAATGTAATATCAGAAACTAGGACGGTTTCGTGATGACACATCGTATTATTAAAAAATTATATACGAAACAACAAGTTTTTTCTCAGCATTAATTAAAATCAAGATAGTTATCGGAAGAAAAAACGTGTCTTTGAAGAATTAACTAAATGTCCCAGTCCTAGGTCAATCAAATCATGAACAAGGTAACTTCTAATATGCATACGCATCAGCCCGTTTATTCAAGAGCTTAATCTATTCCGTAAATGTTAAATCTATTTTGCATGTGTAGTTCTTGCATGGATATGAAATTTATATGTAATTGATGATATTCGGAATGACAAATCAATTATCCCTGTTTAAGGTCTTCTATATTGAAATATATATTTAATATTAATAGTCTTTATTAGTAGCACTTAGCTAGTACAAAATACAAAACACCATATTAACAAAAATATACTAGTCCAGCCAATGACCATTTTCCCGGGTAATTTGTCCAAAAAATTTGGATTTAATTTGTACTTACCCTCTACTTTAAAGTTGACCCTGTGTCGGGGGTTGCTTTTTTCCCGGGAGGCTGGATGCTACCCCTTCTCGGGGGTGAAAAATGTTATATGGAAAAAAACATATTTTCATAGGGATTTTCGTAAATAACTATAAAAATATGTACTTTAAGAAAAAACACATTTGTATCAAAAATGTCGTATAAAAAAAAACAAAAAAATGTTGGTCTCGTGGTTTAACACAAACGGAGTTTAGCTTGTTGAAATTTTGTTTTTATTTGTCAAAACAAAAATTGAAATAACTGAAAAACAAAGATTTAGCGGGAAAAGTTTGTAAATACTTTTTTAAAGTGCTTAAAATCCTTTAATTTCGTTATTTATAAAAGTCTCTAGCATGAAAATTAAGCAAGTTATGACATAAATATGATTGGTTTCTTGGTTTTTTGAAAAAAAAAAGTACAAATTACCCCCTAAATCCCACCCCAGTTGAAATTAATTACTACTACTTACTACTCATACTTATTTCAAATAAGCTCAGCAGGTTTAACCGATTTAAAGTAAATAGTTTTGAAAAGTCGAGCCTCAAGAGAATATTATATTATTGTAATTTTGCAAATGAGCTTTATGCTTATAAAAATACCTCGATATGCCGACTCAGGAGCTCATGGAAGACGATTTTGATAGGAGAACGTAATTCTGTGAACAAATGATGGTAAGGTTATATAACAATGTGATCTTCTTCTTCATCATCAAGGTTGTCTCTTGCGAGACGGGTATGGCTTTGATCTTACCGATCTTATTAGCCAGATACCAGTGATATTAAAAAAATATATGTTTTTATATACATTTTTATTTACAACGCTAGGTAGCCTTGGAGTTTCGGCTATCACTAATCTAACACGAATTTTCACTTCGAAAGCGTCTTTATCACTTTATAGTGTCTTTGGGATGGGGGAACTTATAGTTATCTTATAATGTTTTTGAATAAAAAAAACTAAATCATTCTATAATAATTTGAAACTACTCATCGTTGATCTAAATGACTTCACTAGGTACACAACTTCACTATTTTCACTTATTACACATTTGTATTTATGTAGATATTGTTTTACGATCAAAAATATAAATTTTTGTTAGGGATGAAAAATGTGCATGTGGCTATCCCGCCATCTTTACCGGAACTCCAACAATGTTATCATAATTAGAAGATGTTTTGTTTTCTTATGAGAACACATTTACACTTCACGGTCACGTTAATCGTCAAAATTGCCGCTATTGGTCTAATGAGAATCCTCACTGTATGACAAATAAACATACGCAATATCCTGAATAACTTAATGTTTGGGCAGGAAATGTTGGAAATCATATCGTAGGTCCCTTTTTTAACTAGGTGCATTGGGAGGCGCAGATCGATAGATTGTCTAGCACGATCTCCTGATTTGTTGCCATTGAAACTCCTAGGACAGAATATCAGTATAAAATTTTCAGGTTACTTCACCTGTCAGAGATATTGAATACTCTCTTCGAGGTGTCATTCCTTTGTACACAAGACAATATATATAATATATATTGTTTCTGGTTAGAGAACCTTCATCAGTTGCGCTTCCCACAATTGAATGTCCCCTCGAACACTTCTTTATGTATTTGATACATTTCGTTAAATTTGAAGACGCGAGATGTAAGACCGACATCTAGGATTTTCGAGAGAATTAGCACACAGGGGTTCCGAATCTGGAGCAATTCCGTGTAATTGGTGTTCTACCTTAACTCCTAGGACAGAATGTCACGATAAAATTTTCAGGTTACTTCACCTGTCAGAGATATTGAATACTCTCTTCGAGGTGTCATTCCTTTGTACGCAAACCAGAAACAATATATATTATATATATTGTCTTGCGTACAAAGGAATGACACCTCGACGAGAGTATTATTATTTATTTATTTTAGTGTAATGTAGCAAGTTTGTGAAATAAAATAATTTTCTTTTTTTAATGTTAATTTTAGAAATAAATCGGAAAACACTTAATATTTCTGAAACATTTGAAGATAGGTGTAGAATATTGTACATCAATTATGTCTAGAATTTTCTGGAGAATTTAAAAAATAAATAATATGCATGGACTTGCATTTAATATAAGAAAGTTGGTATCGGCCACTGTCACATGACATACCGTATATATTTTTTGTTGGAAAAATACACATTTAAAAATACAAATAGACGTGATTTTCTCGATAAGCCTGTATTCGTTATCGAATTTATTCCATTTGGTTGTTCCACACTGTAGACTAAACTGTATGAACGCATTTTGAAAGAAATTACTAAAAGCATCAAGCCGGTGTTATAAAATCTCCATGCCAAAATCGCAAGTGTTATTAATTCTGGATATACTCTGTAACAAACAAACCACAAGGCAACGAAGGCACATCAAAACAAAAGAAGTCAGCCCCGATCTACCACTAAGCGTAACAAAAGTCAAAAGCACATAGTGTTGTGAAACACCTACAGATTTTCCGATGAGCTCACAAACGCTTTCCCCGACCACCGATGACGTCATACTAGTGACGTCGATATTCCAGTACAGTCCGCGGAAAAATCGACGCTGACACGGCGTCGGTAAACGTCGAGACCGCGTCTCGATGTGTTTTCCGACGTATTTATAGAGCATCTTCATCGAAATGTTGGTGCTAAGTATACGCACATTAAAATTCATTAATCAGAACTCAGTTATTTAACATATCACGTAAGAATTATGGAAAATTCAAAGGTTCTGCCGTTCCGACTTTTCCTCAAAGTAAATCTTATCGTGCGTTCGTGATAAATGCTACTTCTCTAAAAATAGAGTGATTTTATTATTAGGTTAGATGTGACATACGAAAATTACGAAGTAATTAAGGAATTGGAGTATTTTTTTTATACGGTAAGTTTTGTGTTTATTTTTAGAAACGCCGTAAATTATATTAACTGTTAGGAAAACACTGTCAGCTACCCCAAAGGATTTTCGAATATCTAGGTTAGGAAATTAATGAGAATGTGCTTGTGTGAAAGTTTTTAGTTTTAATTTGTGTACACAAATAGATCCATAAACTACAGTGTAGTCGTATATCATCAACAAGTGATACGTGGTGAGAATTTGCGTCTAATCATGTATCAAAATAAACCCCGGAAATTGGTATTTAATTTATTATTTTTTGGTTGTGCTACAATTGTAATGCCTGTGAGTAGGTTCACAGTTTATGTGTTTTTATGCAATTATGTACAAATTTGTCGTAAAATAACTTTATACATTATTACTTTTTTCCTCTAATGTCGTTATATCAGCTCTTAAACAACATTCAAAACACTCTATAGTACAATTATATTACCTGTTCATTTTTTAACAAAAAAAGAAGGTTATCACTTCGTCTGTATATATGCGTTTTTATGTCTGTTCAGTGATTTCTCAAAACGACTCAATCAATTTGAATATTTTAAATTGTATTCTACAAAGAGATATTCCAACTTGATTCCGTATAATTTTCTATAACGTAAAACATACAGTTTTTCTAAAAATCGGAAAAATATGTAGAAAAAAACTGTAAACATCAATGTAAATGACACAACATATTCCATTAGTGTATCTAAAAGAAAAATTGTTATGTGAGCGATCTTTTCTATACGGTATACGGTGGAAGGTATGTTATGTGTGCGTGCATTAAAATTCAAGCAGCAAGCAATGTGCTCACTTGAAATATAGGGTGAAGTCAAATTACAGTTATACAGGTGGGTCCATAAGTATTGCAAATAAATGTGATATTGAGTGGTATATAAGCATATATACAGGATGGTGGAAAATATATGGTGGAATAGAATTAAAGTTATACACAAAATGTATTGGATGGCATATAAGTAGTTTCGTATACAAGGTGGTTGAAATAAGAGTGAAGTAAAACTATAGTTATACAGAGTGGATAAAAAAATGTTAAGAAAATTGTCGTATGCTGTAAGGATATTTGAGTTATAGAGCGGAGGGTTCATAAAATGTTAGAAGCAGTTGCATATACAGGATGATTGAAATATAATGTAGGGTGGAGTTATAGTTATACAGAGTGGTTAGAAAATATTATACAGTGTGAAACATAAGTAGTTGCTTATACTTGACATATAGGGCGAAGTAAATTTATAGGTATACAGTGTGATTTAAACAATAGAAAAATAGAAACAGTCAATAGGGTGGAGAGGGCAGTTGCAACATCATGTGGAGTTGAATATAGTTGTATATGGTGGTTCAGAAATAATTTATATTGGGTGGCCAATACAGAAACACAGGCTGGTTGGTAAATGAGAGTTGTACTTATAGAAAGTAATAAAACAAATAAAAATCGGTTCTTTTTTAAATATAAAGTATTTAGTTATTTTAATATTGAGTATAATGACTAAGAAGAACTTCCAAAAGTTTCAAAGTTTCAACTCTTTTTTTACCCCTCTTTCTATCATCTTCGAATGTTCCTATTGTTGTTTCAAGTTGGCCTTGTAGTAACTCTATGAAAAATTTCACAGCAGAAAACTACCAATATAAGAACAACTTCCAAGGCCCAATCTGATAGTTTTCTGAAGTTTATTCCTTGTGTCTTCTAGTTTCTTTTTTTATTGTTTGATAGAGAAAAAAGGTCAATGATTTAAAAAAATTCAAACGCTTAATCTGAGGACATTGTCAATGGCATGACAACGAAATAAGAGTCCCAATGTGTCAACAACGTCACATTTGATCTCAAGATTTCAATAATTTTTTGTCCATTTAACAGGCCAAATTCCGAACTCGCGGTTTAAGGACATTTATTACAATCAAAAACACAAATAGGTTTCTTTTGACATCAAGCCCTAGAAACTCTTGAAAAAAATCCAATATGACGAGTACAATTGAAAAAATTTAAGATTTAAGATTTAACACCTTTTTATGCACAAATTTATGTCATCAATGAAGTGATGTTGTCATATCCGATATCTTGTTTAGATTATTTTTTTTTTGTATTAGGTACTAGTATGTTGGGACATTTCTTCGAGTTTAAGAAATCCAGTTAAGTCACGCTCTACTTTTCTTAAATAGTATTGTTTACTACAAGAACTAAAATCGATCTAGGTAGAATGAAACTAAATATATCTGCAAAATGTATATTCTTATAATAATTGAAACATTTGTTTATCAACAAAATCAACGAATAAATTTAAGCCTTAAAATTTCATTAAAAGACAAAAATATATTAAAAATGTGTCTTTTTACCATAGAAACTATTGATCTGTTTCTCACCATAACCATCTAAGCCTGGAAAACTGACATTTAAAAAAGTATTTTTTCTCAACTGCGGCATAAACAATATATTACAGAAAAAGAGATATAAATAATCTCTATCGATTTACGAAAATAAGTGACACAAAATTTCGTTTTTGAGTATTAGCTGCTATTAAGTAATTAAGTACCTTGGTAAGTAAGATACATTCGTGAACTCCAAATTGTAGTAATGTTAAAAAAGTTATATACAGATAATCAACACAATAGTATAAAATATCAGAAGGGATTGGATCTGTGTCAGTAATAATTACCCATTGCTTATTGTCTATATGTTGGCATGTATGGTTGCATAACTAAGCCGACAGGCAAAGTAATATTTATAATACGAATAAGAATTTTATGAGTATATTAGTAGAACCTAACAATATATATATATATCAGCTCTACAGGCTTAGTGACCCTTGGCTATGAGGTTTTTCACTCTTTTTTTCCAATTTATCGTTTCTTTGCTTGCTTCATGCAGTCCGTAATCCCTACATCCTCCAGATCCTTCACTGCTCCTTCCATCAATTTTCTTATTTTCACCTCTTGAACAATACTTGGTTTCTTGTATAACTCCTCACTTTTCTAATTTGGTCTTCTCTTAAACAAGGAGTAAATCAAACAGTTTGGTTTACTCCTTGATGATAACAACTTAGAGTTGTTGAAACGGCGTTGAGTGTTTAAAATAAAGGTTGGGCGTTAAAGTGCAAAACGGTGTGTTTTTACATTTGTGACACACCAAAAGTTCCACAGGATTTCCACTATGTTATCAAAGTGATTTACTTTCTATAATATATGTCCTGTTCCATCAACGTTAATAACTAGATTACCTGTTAAGCTAAACATTAGTGCCTGTATCCATATATCAACCCATTATAGTTAATACCACTTTCCTTAAATACTAGGTTAAAAAAAACTGTGGAGAGTGTCATTGTCGCAACCCTTCGGTGTTTAAAACAGTGTTTCATCGATAATTATTTTTTCTGGACAAAAATATAAAACAACCAACATTATGTTATTTCGAACATAAAATACATTTTCTAATTGAACCATGTATAAATTTTGAAAATACCATAAGAATCGTACGATATCTATTTTTAAATGATTTTGATTCATTCTGCAAACCCCTGTAACTAGGAAATCCTTTAACATTCACATTTCACATACTTACCTACATTGCCCCTTCAATATTGTTAGATAATCTTTTTCCATTCTTTTGGTACTTTTCCTGAGATTTATAACGTATTAAATAGTTTTAAGTCTTCTAATTTTTCAGAGATGGCGCTGGTCATGTTACCCAGCGACCTGCCGTGGTGGGATTCCGTTAAAAGGCAACTAAAAAAAATTTCGAAAACGAACAAGACAGAAGAGCTAATCGAAGCAATGCAAAAAATTTATGAAATGTGCAAGTATGTTGTTTTCTCTAAAATTCCAAAGAGACTAAAAACAAGCTAATTATCTTTTTCAGTGTAAGTTTAGATCCTGACGAAGAGGTTGTAGATCCCAATCAGTTTGTGCGGTTATTGAACTTCTTGGATAACGAACTGACGACTGAAGAAAGGGCCACTTTCTTCAGCAAGACACTGCCGAGTATAGCTAATAGGGCGTTGAAAATCAAGGATTTGAGACCAAAAACGGGATTACATTTCAGTCTACAACAACAACGTGAGTAGGATATCATATGACAGTATTTTTTGAAACGAAGTACTTTAGCACACATTCTTGTAACGGCAACAGTAGTTGTTTTGATTGATGTGTTTATCGAAAGCAAAATTGAGTAGCCCAATCTTTTGCTAGGTCGATCCAAAAGTAATGCCTGCTGAATTATAAAAACTTTATCAAAGAACATATAATAGCAGAAGTGATTACAGATTATGGCATCAACTGTTCTCTACACAAAACTAACGTTCAACATAGTCGCCATTAATTTGCACACATTTGCTCCATCATCTAACGATTTTGAAAAAATCCAAGTGATTTGCTTCTAGAGCCATGATTTGAACACTGTTTTAACGTGGTTTATGTCATTGAATCTGACACTAAGTAAGTTAAATTCTCTCTTCGAGGTGTCATTCTTTTGTACGCAAGACAATATATATGATATATATTGTTTCTGGTCGGGAACCTTCATTAGTTGCGCTTCCCAAAATGACATTATCGAACAGCTCATTTTTGCAATCGCCTGGGTTGTGGAAAATGATGTTTGTGATTGTGCATTATCATGGTGGAATAAATATCTTTTAGTGATCTCTTATTTCTTATTGCTTCCATAAGTTTCTTAAAATATGGTTTCATATGTTTTGCTGTGTCCCAAAACATTGTTGCCTTAACCTTCTGTGCTGGACCTGGTTGACTCGAATTTTTGGGACGTCGGAAGAGCTTTTGACATCATTATTTAAATTGCACTTTACGCTCTGTCATAGAAGTGCACTAAGGTCTCATCCCCATCTTGACTAAGTCCTGTTGCCTTATTTCAAATGCGTATTTCGATTCTCGTCAATTGCTTGGGAGTCTACTTAGCACAAACCTTGTTATATCCCAAGTCAGGTATTATTCCTTAGAAAGAGCCATACGAAATGTTCAAGGCATTTCCAATATCCCGAACTCCCGAACTCTAACGAGTCTTCGAATTCATTAGCACATTCTCGACTTGCATCTGTGAGATTCTTTAGACGATTATGGATTTCTATAGGGGTACAACTTTCTTTTTGCCAGAAATTCAATGACGGCTCCTTCCTTTAGCTTCAGAACCATAGTTGTAATCAACTAACCTAAAAAAGAATAAACTGTATAAGTAGAGTAAAGTCCAGTAGCTGCGAAGGAAGTAAAATTTATAGCAATGGAGGCATTATATATCTGGTAAGTATTTGAGAAGGAGATTTTTATGCCATTTAGGCATTCCTGATTTTGAGGATATGTCCCACAGACTAGAACTCTGAGTCATCCAACAGCACACTATCTACCTGTTCAGTTAAGAGAATGCAGATGTTGCCTGAAATTCGCCTTGGAAATCCATAGTCTTGAATTTTGTTGGTCTTACAACGTTCCGATAGCTTTGACACTGTTACAGTCATCACGTAACTGATGAGATATTTACTTATATGTCCTATTTACATTCGAACTGAATTATATATGTGACTTGTTACCAACCTTCAATAAGGCTGCGGTAGATAGACAAAAACGATACCTATAAAATGTGGTGTCAGAAGATTTGAAGGCATTTGAAGGAAAAGAGGACTGCTTAAAGGAAAATGGATGATCAATCAGTGATATGCAGATGACTAGTCATAATTGCTAGCAGTTATTTACCAGAAGGACCATAAGACCTTGCGGTTAAATCGGCAGCCAAACTCAAACAAAAATTAAGTATTTTGGGTGCTGGATTATCGAAGAGAAATGTGGAAATGAGATCAAATTATTAGCTAAACGCTAAAAATCAAACTTTGACATGTGGGTGTATATTCGAATGCTAAGAATTTGGAGGTCCTGCAATGAATGAACAAGGAGAGAGTCCTTAATCGAGTTCAGCACCTAAACAGCACTAATGATTGTAAAGCATCAGGGATTGGACAAGATCAAAGATCTAATACTCTAGTCAGTAAAACTTAACATAGAGATGCATTTGTCAAAATTGTCTTTAAGAATGTTACATTCACTGGGCCAGGCAACACTTTCATATTACAGACAGTGTTAGATAGCTTGTTGGTGGTTGGTCTCCACTGTAGAGGTAATGGCTCGAAAAATGTTCTTCACGTATTACTAATTTGAATATTGGGTTTACTGATAACGTATTCTCTATAAACTTTCATTTGTATCAGTGCTCCTCCTTACCCTGTTTTCACTTCACATTGTGGGGTTTACTCTATATGTGATTGCCTAACAAATACTTCATTATCTCCATCTTTTGAGTACCCCTACGATGCTATTTAATACTATTGTGCAAACATCGGTTTGTCTTTCCAATATAGATGTACTCATTCACGAGGTATGCTCTGTGACACTACATGAGCGTCTGGTTAGATGTTTATCATAGTTTTGCCCCTCTTTAAACAATAATTTTGATTTTATATGGATGTCCAAATCGCTTGATTTTTTTTTTGAAAATACTGCTAATATACAAAGTTATATTAAAGATACTTATATTTCCTTTTTCCAGCTGATTCAACTGAACTAGATTACACATTCGTATCCGCATTACTAGCAAACGCATTTTTCTCAACGTTTCCGAGAAGAACTAACAAGACTCATCCCACCTTGCAAAACTTCAACTTTGCCGATTTTTTTAAAGGCCTTAATTCTAATCATCAAAAATCAAAACTCAGGAGTATTCTTTACTACTTTGAATGGTTGGAGAACAACAGTGAAAATTTGGAGGGAAATTTGAGGATATCCCGCCAAGTACGTAATTAATAATTTAATATTTCCACACGCACCATTAATTGTTTCAAAAAATTTAGTAATTTTTGAATTGAAATATTTGAAACATTTATGAAATATTCATTAATATTTCCGGAAATAATTCTGTAATATTTGATGATATATTTCAAAGATTTTTGTCGCAGGCATACAAATGTTTCAAATATATTTTTAAATATCTATAAATTCTTTAACCACTTTATATTTATTAAATATGTCTAAAATATATCATGTTGAATTTGAAATATTTCAAAATAGTTCATGAAAGATTGATAAAATATTCTTATGTGCGTGACCAAACCTCATTTGAAATTTTTCATGACATATTCTTGTAATATTTTCGGAGATAATTCAGTAATATTTCATGATACATGTCAAAGATTATTTGCCGCAGACATAAAAATATTTCGGATATATTTCAGAAATATTTCAAAATATTTTTTAGTGGTTTTAGGTTTGCTTGAATTATTATAAAATACTAAAATCTCAAATTAGTCTTAGGGAAATATCAATAAAATTATTATAAAACATTTCATGTTTGATATATTTCACAGAAATGCTTCTGAAATATTCCGATGTTCGAGATAAAAATTCTTTTCAAATATTTCATGAAATATTCCTGTAATATTTCCGGAACTTATTTTTGAAAATAATTGTTAATTACACCAAAATTGGTTTAGGGTGGTTTATAGGGTCCCTAATCATTAATTTGATTTCAAATTTGCAAATTCAAAATGGCGAATCCAAGATGGTGGATCACAATTTCTAAAATCAACCGATATAGGCCAAAATTTCCTATAAGGGTTTTTGGGGTCTCTGACCATGAGACCGGAATTTACGAAACTCAAAATGGCCGACGAAATTTTTGTGTCGTGGGTTATTTTCACGTCCATATTGGATTTTGTATATCAGATTCGTGATCTGTGAACCCAAAAACACCCTCATAAGAAGTTTGGTGAAAAACGGTGGATTTTTTAAATTTTCATTCGCTATCTTGGATCCGCCATTTTGAATTTTGCAATTCTGACCTCGAATTTGAGATCAGAGACCCTAAAACCCAGCCCAAACCAATTTTGGTGTAATTGGAAATTATTTTCAAAAATATTTTTTTACGGTTTCTAGGTCTAAAATCTTTAAAAGAGGTATCACATGATACCCCTTTGTATTTAAACTTAAAGCAGTGATATATTCACCCCCGCTTAGTGGTTGAAACTGCAGGGTGACCAATAACTATAAAATGTGTCCACCCTTAAATATAAATTAACGAGTTTTTTGTCTTTTCCTTTATAAGATATTTTAAAAGTTATTTTGGGTGGCTAGGCTGTATATTTTAGGATTATTATATTTTTATTTGTTTTACATTTGCTTGACATATTATTAAATGCCAATATTTCAAATTTATTTTAGTAAAATATTAAAAAAAATAGAAAGCAGTCAAATATTGCACATATATTTTAGAAATATTATGTTATTTAATTGTTTTACATTTGCTTGAAATATTATAAAATACGAATATTTCAAATTTATTGCAATGAAATATTCACTGTGTTTCAGGAATATTTTTTTGCTGGCGACAAAAATTCTTTTGAATTATTTCAGGAATTATTTCTGTAATATTTAAAATATTTGTTGTCGCCGACATATGAATTACAGTTTCAGTGAAATATTTCTTATGGGTTATTGAACATCTTTTATCAATTATTTTAGATAATGAACAGCAGGGAATGGTTGACAATAGAAGACTGGTTAGAATGTAACTTACCTTTATGCATCTTAAAAATCAGACATGATGGAAAACTAGATCGATCAGAAGAAGATTGCGTAAGGGTTTTGTTTTGCAGTAGCAAAATCGGTGGCAACGTTTTGTTCACTGGCTGCAATCAAGTGAGTGTTTAAACAAAACTTTTAACTTGTCTATGACTTGAAATTTTCTAATTTTAAATATTGACATGATTTAATTCAAGTCAATTCCAGGAAAGTATGAATTTGGTTACAGCCCCTGAAATGCTTACGGTGCTTTTAAATGTGGAAGCTCTGGAAGATAATGAAGTACTGACGATAGAAAGGGCGAGGTATATTTCCAGAATTTCAGATCCGAAACACAAAGCAAATTTTGACAAATTTGATTCAGCGCAGAAGGTGAGAACATTTACGAAGTCTGTTTAAAACTTAATACGAATTTTGTAATTGCGTCGGTTTTATTACCTGATTTTTTCGTTCTTGCGTTGGTAAATATGTCTGAAAATACATTGTCTGCTGTTAGCTGTCAAAAAATACAATTCTGGTAAATCTAGTATGAGTTGAACAGCGGTATAAACATCGATTGGCCTTCCTGTAGAATGGAGATCAACAGTAACTACACTAAAACTATCAGACATACACACCAGCATTGAACCAACAACCCAATAGACCTACCATCACTCCGAGTATACACATGCCAAAGAGTTCAGAATTCAGATACAGAGTAATTTGGAATTCAGTTCAATCTAGAGCTGAACTTCTCTGAGATCAGAACAGGAATTTCAACTAAAATATTTCTTTGAATTTAAGTGTTTTTCATTGCTTCAGAAATATAAACCTTTATTGTTTTTATTAAAAATGATCATGCTCATTCTCTGGCTATTTACTAGGTTTTGTTTTTATGATAACTACATCAACGGCAGCATTATATGTCTGGTAGTCCTTGACTTTCACTCTTCTTTTTCACATCGCAATTCCTTAGTCTCACTTTCTTCGGAACTCTCACCTCTTATTCAAACCATTTTTTCTCGATCATCCTCTTTTTTTCACACCTTCGTTTCCTAACAATATCTGATCTTTTGCTGGGCGACCGTGTTAGCTCTTAACATTTGTACCTACTTGTTTTTTTACGTCTAGCATACACTGCATCTTGTATAGATAACATTAGGCCTTACTAGCTGGTGCTTCAAAATCTTTGAAAATTACCTACAACTTCATTTTGATAGCCAATAGTTTTTCTTTCTTTTAATTGCCTTCATTTGTTAACACCTTAGTAATGTGCCTTCTCTTAGAGGAGTTTAGCAATAACATTAGCAAAACGGTTTGTGACTTCAGCAGTTCTTATTAAGGTTGGGAAGTCCAGATTTGTTCATTGAATAACGTTTCTTTGCCAGAAAATTTGTCTTCTACTTAGACCTCGCCTGCCTTAGATTGTATCCTTCATTGTGAGCTGTAGTCTATACTTATCAGTTTTGCGTCTCTATTAAAAAAATACGCCGGGTTTGTTCTATTCTTGAATCATTGTCAAAATCCTAGGAGATACTTAGATACAAAGGATGTGTGGTATATTAAAATGGTGAACGTAATAATTTTAGTTTTTGATATTATCGTCGTTTTTGTCTTATTTGCGTTGGTTCCCAGAATGTATCCTTCATTTACGAGTTTATTAAGCATTGTTCTCAGATTTTCCTGACTCTCAGCTATGATGACTGTTCCGTCTGCATATCTAATATTATTTATCGCTTTCTTGTTGATTTTAGTTTCTTTGAGGCAGTGTTTTAATGCGTTGCCAAAAATAAAATCTACTTATTGTAGTTACTTGCAAATATTTAAATATTCAATTTGTTCCAGTTTCTCTACTTCCAGCTAGAGTAGCGGCCAGTCCTATAGTACTGTTGTTCATTTAGTTTTACTCTCAGATCCTATTAAGGTGTAACCTCTGGTTCTATTTTTCCCACTTAAATGTTATTGTTACTATATCAAACCTATAGTTTAGTTAACACTTTCGCTGTGAATCCCTATCTGTACTTGATTGAACAAAACTGCGGAGAGAGGATTGTCTTGTTAAAACCAATTTTGTTCTCAAACCCTTTAGTGCACTATAGTTAATACTTTCATTTTCGGTTCTTCTGATTATCACTCTATCAATTTCTAAGTTTTTTAGGACTTCTATTTCAATGGTTGGAACGAGTTCTCCTCGTAATGACAGCAAGTGATTGCCTGTAATCGCAATAAATAAATAGCAATTGTAAACTTAAATTTCATTTGTAAGTAATTTGTGGAAATTGATTTATGATTTTATTATTTTTAAGTTACTATATTCCTTCTTAACAGCTAAATAAAAACAAAAATATTAAAACGTTGACCTCTGCTTAACCCTCTGTATACCCAGACTGCAAAATAAATAACTTCACAGATTTTTTTCAGGTAACGGTTTGTTGCATAGATGCTGACGATTACACTAAACTGCCAATAGGTCAATATGAAGAAGACAATATTCTTAGAGAACTGAACAAATGTCTTTTGGGCTTCCAACAAAAACATTTTCGAAACAACGAACACCAAAACACCCACCAAAGTTCCTACGCTCAAAGGAGACGACTGTCACCCATAGGAGAATCCACAGGTATTCGAATCAATGATTTTCAATAACATCTGATGTACGTTTAATCATTTTCAGGATCAGTTCAATCTGATTCTATGCAGATTCCTCTGATTACACAACAGTCTGCCAGCACCAACAGAAGTGGCTCGGCCTCACCAATAAGTGACAATAACAACACCACAAGTGCTAACAAGCTCAAGGTTAAATTAGAAATAGAGAAGACTTTGTCTAAAATGGGTCAAACGAATAATGAAGCTGTAATAAATAATAGAAGAGGTAGATTTATAGTTCTAGGATCTTCCGGAGAATGCTTACCAGTAAAAAGGAACCCACTGAAAGATGACAGTAGTAGCTATACCAGTTGCGAATCCTCAGAAGAAGAGTTTCACAGTGCCAAAAATAGTTTAGATGATGGTAATTATTTAAACATAGATACTGCAGCTTCAGAGGCCAAGTTAGCGTAATTAACTAGGCATCCATTGCATTTAATCCTCTTGTATTACTTCTTTTACGGCGGTTCTACTAAAGATCTTTGTCAGATACGTACGATATAACAATTAACTGGTAGTAATTTCAACAAAAATGTCTACAAATTTAACATTTTAATCAATTTATCAATAATTTCAATACCTTCATCAAGAATTGACTAAAGCATTTCATATCTAAACTGAATTCGCCTGTAACCATAAATTTTTAAAACCAAGTTTACTTTTTGGTGGTGGTTTAATGTTCTTTCTAAATTAATATTGTTGCTAAAGTGATATTTTTTTCGATAACTTATTTTTCTCTTTGTTCGTTCTTTCTTACAATATTGTTGTATATGTTCTTGATTAGGCCTCCGAGGGTGGTGATTTCCAATTTTAATATCCTCTACTTGGTGGAGTTCCTAGTAATTTGTTCACTGTCTCATTTCTCCGTATTCGAGCCAAACTGTCTGTTCGCCCATTCTCTACATATGATAATATCAGCCCTTCTCTCTACGTGATAATATATTCCCTTCTTTCATCATTTTAACCGATGTTTACTGTTATTCTCATTTATTGTTTGGCTGCTTTCATCTATTTTTATATACTTTTTACATTTGGTGTTTGTTACTATACTATATAATAATTATAATTTTTGAATTATTGTAACAATACATACTTAGCTGTGAGATTTCTTAAAAGCACTGAACATATAAAATGTGTTATACGTTCTTCTAGTATATCCGATTGACTGCGCCAAATTTTACATGCATTTTACCGCCATTTAGATTTTATCTCGTCCTGTGTGAAAACTTATCCTGCTTACTATTCTATAAGATTCCTTTCATAGACACATTTTTCTAGTTAGTGAAGACGAAAATTACCACAAAAGATATAGCATAGACTTAGAAACGCCTGAGAGGCGGCACACTTTTGCTCAAAGACTGAAAGATGCTTTAAGGCATGAAATATCGAGTGTTCCCAGTAGCAGCGACGAGTCCAGTTACGCCGTAGGAATATCTGTTGCGGGATCAGGATTAGAGGATAGAGATATAAAGTAAGCAAGCAATATTTCTAATAAAATTGAAAAACGTTTAATATGAATAAACCTATTTCAGAGTACGACGGGGAGGTTCTACAGGCTTCGCTTTGAGGGAAGAATCTCTAGATGAGAATTTCTTACAAAATTCATTGCAACAAGAAAGACAGTGGATCGATAAGTTCAAAAGTAAACAGTCAGCTTTAAACAAGAAGGATTCTCACAAATCGTCAGAGTACAGTTTCAGCACCGATTACAGGTTTTTAAACAAATTAGATTGTATGGTAAAAGTTACTCACTTCTTGTTTCAGCTCCGAATTGGAGGAAGTTTATGAGCAGTTTTCAAAATGGCTGGACAATCCGTTACTGGAGACTGAAAAGGGAACAAAAAGGGAACTGGATGCAAGGGAACTTGCTGTCGTCAGATTTGCAGGTAAAGTTTCATCTTAGAGAAAATATTTTTGTCAAAAATTGCAAAAAGACAATCAATCAATGCCCGCATTAACTAGCATTGAGACAGGTTGGTATTTACACCTCGTGAATATAAACATGTCGGGTTTCAAAACAAACGACACTGGACCTAGTGAGTGCAGATTATAACTCAAAAGCTCTCAGCCGTAAACTGGTCTATCCAAGGGTGATTGAATGAGAAAAAAATTTGACGCACACTTTACGCCTAACAATAGATAACTACCAAACACTCCTAGGATTTTAGATTTAACAAATTTAAAAGTTTAGTGAAAAACAAAGATCTATCTAATCTAGTGAGGCTTGATTAGGCTCTGAAACTCATTTAATTGTTTTCTACTGAGGCTTGGGAAGTAGGTAGATTGAGGCCTTGAACTAGACCATATTTCATTTCTACTTTTTTTGTTTGTCTTTTCATAAAGGCTCCAACGCAGGAGGCGAAACGTTGAGTATCTCACGAATATAGACGCGGTTGTTACCCGGAACCTAGCCTAGTTGCCCGGATATGTGCGGTGTAGAAAAGTTGTGCCAATATGTCGGTTCCAACATGGCGGCCCGAATCCCAAGAAAAAACAAGTTTCCAGATTAAAAAGCTTTTAAAGATAAATATTCGTAAACGATCTAGTTAACACTTACACTTACGCTATAGCTGAAGGATGTTCCTTAGAATCTGGAATTTGGTGTTTGCAGAATCCAACATGGCGGATCCAATATGGCGGTCAAAAATCCAATATGGTGGCCAGATTTTTGAAAATCAATCCATTTGCTCCAAATTCGGTATACAGGGTTTTTTCAGATCGTTGATCACGAACCCAAGGTTAAATATTCAAGATGGCGAATACAATGTATCTTTTTTATGTCAACCTATTTATCCCAAATTTGTACGCGGAGCTCATTTCAAGATGACGAATTTAATAAGGCGGTGGTATTTTGAAAAATCAACCGATTCGAACCAAATTTGGTAAACAAGTTTTTTATTGTCGCTGATCACGAATCGGAGTTCTAAAATGTGGATTGAGTTATTAACTTAATGTCATATTGGGGCCGCCAACATGTTAAATTTAAACTGAAATTTGTAATCAGCTACCCCAAAAAAAACCGAACACGAATTCTGGTGCAAATCGGTTCATTTTCAGAATATACGTCTGCCATTTTCACTGCAGATTCGTAATCGGTAGATTTTCAGAAAATATCTCCCTCTTACTGAATCCGATACCGTGAGTTTTAAAACCTAGTCTCGGACTCGTAATCAGAGACCCGGATTTCCAAAACTACCTCCAACTTACTGGGTTTTGGCCGCCATATTTGATCCACCATTGTGGATTATGCCAACCTATCACATTACCTTTTAAGGAACGTCCATCAACTACAAATTGAGCTAAGAGTTCGAATTTTTATTTTTACAAACTTTTAATCTGGGTACTTGTTTTTTTTTGGGTAATCCGGCCGCAATGTTGGAACCGCCATAATTGCTTTTCTCAGGACGGACACGGCATAAAAGCAACAATCACTTACGGTTGCCAGATCTATGAGAGACCAAACTGTAGCAATAATACCAGCAAAAACTTTATTTTCTTTCATTAAATGATCAATCTGAATCGCAATTCAAATGATATTTTATGGATATATATGATATGAACCGAAATATGAGAGAAGCAATGCACAAGACGCTTCTTTCATAAGAGCATTCTGTGTGGGTTCGGCCGTCTGCGCATGCTACTGCTTTTACAGACTCGTCATATGTAACAGTTTTGCTTAACTTAATCGTGGGGCGTAGCTACAAATGAAAAAGTGCGGTAATCACGCATAAATTGTTCTTCTAGGCTCAATACTCAAGCGTACGTTAAGCGAATCATTTGCCGGAGTGCCCGTACCTATGACAGAAGTCTGCGACACAACTGTAGACACCAGCCAAGACTACCGTACCAAAAAGAACAGGCTCGTCCTCAATGCGAAGTCGTTAAGCTTGGAATTGGCCAGGCAGAAACACCGTCTGGCCGCCCAATTGGTAAGTAATTTAACACTTTTGCTTGGTTTTTCCCCGATTTCTCAATTTTGTGCATCTTTTAACAGAGTGCTGACCCAGACAATTTTGAGAAGAGTACTTTAGCGTCATTAACATTGAGCAACTCTTTAAATCCAAATAACGCTAGTAGAAAAAAACGAGCGGTTTGGTTTATAACTTGTGTTAACGAAGCAATTGTTCAAACATTAGAAGATATTTGTGTAAATATTAGTTTGCCCCAAAATGAGCAGGTAAAACAAAGAACACTAATGTATCAATGTTGCTAATTTGACTAATATATTTTTTTATCTAACCTGCTCTTTTTTCATGAACAAATATTGTTTTTAGGCTTTAACTGATTTACTTATAGTTTAACTAAAACGTTTTTTTACTGAGATCAAAGACCTCTTATATCAGTTGACTGAGATTTTAGTGACCCACGTTTGCACAGATTTGATTTAGATTTCGACCTGAAGTGCATCGTGTTGTTTTATTTTTTGGTAGTTTTTTGCTCAAGTTTCAAGTAGCTGCTGTTATTCGTGAAAGTGGTTCGCTGAAAATATTATCCAATATAACAGAATGTCATTCAACTATACATGGTGTTCGGAAACAAAACTAGACACACCCTAACATCATGAAATAATTAATGAAATATTTCTGAAATATTCCTATTTCAGCAACAAAACGTCTATTGAAACATTCCACGACATAGTAAAGAAACATTTCTTCAAATATAGAAATATTTCACAAATATTTGAAGTCATTTATAGTCGAGATTGTAGGAATATTTCGGAAACATTCTAGAAAATATTTCAGATATGAAATTTATTATTATTATTTATAACGCACAACAGGCCCCGAAGGCCTAGGCTTGAATTACATTTCATGTAACAATTACAATATATACAGGGATTCCTAAACTACACGTCTCCATTCATTTCTATTGGCAGCCATAGCTTTCCATTGCTCTATGCCCATTCTCCGTAGATCTTCTGTTACATTGTCCAGCCGTCTTCTTCGGGGTCGTCCTTTTCGTTTCACTCCTACCGGTTTTCTGTTTATAATTATTTTTGGCATCCTGTCTCTCGGCATTCGCTCTACGTGTCCTAGCCATCTGAGTCTCTGGGCTCTTACAAAAGTAGATATTTTGGGACCACCATATATGTTCTCTAGTTCTTCATTTTTTCTTCTCCTCCACCCACTATCCGATCTTATGCCCCCGTAAATGTTCCTTAACATATTCCTGTCCCATCGTTCGATCCTCTCTTCGTCTGTTTTGTTAAGAACCCACGCTTCGCAACTGCCGCTCGAATTACTGTTGTATATACTCTTTCTTTTGTTTTTCTGGAGACAAATTTGGGTTTCATAAAAACCCTCAACATTCCATCATTCCTTTTGTAATCCTTGCTCTAATCTCCGCATCCTTTCTTCCATTTTCTTCGACTTTGACCCCCAAATATGTTAAATCTTGTTGAAATATGTGATTCTTGAGCCGATTAAGGTAAGGGAGTACATACGGCTCCACTACTTCCTGAAGATAACGTTGCGCTGTCATATTGCCTGACTAAAGATGATTTACTTCCTTGTGCAACAGCACCCAATACCATAACGCCTACTGTTCAGTATACATGTCGCTAAAGATCAAATTGAGGTTAACGTCTTTCTCCTCGACGTCGTCTGACTGTTCTTCGGCCATCATGTCCACCCAAGCAGAATCGAGATACATCGGAAAAGACGACCTGATGCCACTCCACATTACAACGTTGTCGATCTTGAATTACGTTTGTGCCCCTTCGACGTCCGGTGCCTACACTTCTCCGATTTTGGGTATTATCACACTAACGTGACACCTCGTAATAGTAGTTGGATTACTGTCCGTGCGGTTAGTGATTTCTCAAAATAAAAATCTGCCTCCCGTAAACCAGTAATTCGACCTCTATCAAATTCACTGCAGTTGGTGATACATTCGGCGTACACGTACTCTAGGCAACTAAGAACGCAGCAAAAATTGAAAACTTTTATGAACCAAATAATTCTTGATAGTAATTGCTTATTTATGCAATGTTTAGTTGCATAGATAAACAGACAAATTAACTGTCTTATTGATACTGGTAAATCAATATTTCAAACCTTTGCTAAAGAAAACCAAGTGGTATTGAACTTTAAAATATTGAGCTTTTACTGAAAAAATCCTCTAAAGGTCATTATTCAATACACGTTTAATAACAACTATTATGTTTGAAGTACTTAAATAATTTGTCTAGATTTTGATCTTTGGAGGACAGCCACTGATGAAGGTTCCCAACTAGAAACGACATATCATCGAGGATTCAAAAACCTACAAAGTATCGAAAGACTAGTAACTAATTGCTTTGAAAAAAATTTATAGAGCAGCATATTACAGTAGTGCTACACCAGATATGTGACCTTCTACAGGTTCGTTCCCCTGAAACCTCTAGATAGCGTGGTTTAATTAGCTTTTACATATCAAATTACCAAAAGTTTTAAAACAATCAACTTCTACTGCGCAGTTTGAAATCTTTATAAAACAATTTTTTTAAATTCTTACTAAGTTTCCTCAACGCAGCTTTCAGAAATCTCCCAGACTTCCAAAAACGGCCTAAGGCCCGTTTCCACAGGCAACTGGGGTTGCGGTTCGTCCAGGAAAGGTGACGTCCAACTCAAGGTGATAATCCAGTGGCTGGCGGCCAGCGTTGCCGGAGTTCCATACATGACGTACTACACCTACGGACATCAACAACTGGCTAAGCTGGACACGGTGTGTCGAATACTGGTCGACAGAAAATGGACTGTGAAAGATCTCGCTGAGGCTACACTGCGATATTCTAATCACGTCTTGCATGGGAAAGAACTGAGTGGTACACTTTTTGAAGAACTAATAAGTGATCGGACGATGTAGCTTTGTACAGTTGTTTTATTTATTTTTTTATTAAATTACGTATACGGTCTCATGAAATGACCTTTAAGTTCAGTGTACAGCACCTAATTTATTGGAATATTTATATGGCACATTTTACATTGCAGTTATTCATTTAAATATGAAAAAAAAAAACATGAAGATATCAATTCTATAAAATATGTTTTGCACAAGTCGAACGAGATTGACGACAATATATATATTTTTTCTGTGTATTCAAACCATATTTGTTAACATTTCTTTCAAGTTAAATAGACTAAATCATATACAGGATGTTCAAATGTCAAGAAACAAAGGTAAATGGATTTCGCCCGCCCAGTCTGATGGTGATGATGATCCTCAGTTCAAAGTCGTTGAATTAACTTTTTTGCAGTTGGATGTAATTTTCCCATTTTCGTTTTACACAAGAAGCTTTTGTACGAGATGGTAATCGCCCCCTTCCCTCCTAGATCTCTGATCTGCCTCTAGTAATATGTGTCGGCTCTGTAACAAATCTATCTCTGTATTAATGACACAAACTTCGCCTCTATTATGACAAACTTATGTAGGAATTAAGAAAATCGACATATTCTTAATTTGGAATCTTATATCAGGCTTTTCTACCCCAACAACTGCAAGTAGGGTTATGCATTATAAATACCTCTTGGATCCAACAGAAACATCCAGTTCTTTGAATCCAACCATTAGCAGAAGAATAATAGTGTTAAGTATACTCCACACACTGATTCAGATCTTTATTGGAATATCTCAATTTTTTCCTACTTTAATTTTTCCCTTTACCTTCTTTGCATCTGCTTCCTTATTTCCATTTGGCTTATGGTACAAACATATTTTCATATTTCTTTGGCATTCCAGTTTATTCCATTCTTCAATCACTTATAAGAAGTTCCCGCATATTTTCTAGTGACGTCACAATCACTATCAATTAATTATTTCTCTGAATCATTGATGCTACTTGGCACAAGATCTATCTCAGTCAAAAAGTTAGTTGGACTTTCTTGGAGTAACCTTGCATTCGGATCTAAACAGTTTGGAGCAATTTTGTGTGACTAACAGCTTCTCCAAAGCTTCTTGATTCTACAAAACTCTAGCCAACTTCATAATGTTACGACGATCTCCTGAAAGCTGTTCTCCAAATATTTGTGAATGTATTGTATTAACTGGATTTAAGTAAACTAGGTTCTCCACACATCAAAGATTCCTGCTCTGAGATGTAAAGCATTGTAGAACAATTAACTGATATAATTTTTGGTATCATTATAATGAAGTGAGTAGGGTAGGGAAGTGGACACGAAAGCTGGCAACGGGAGTACGTAAACACCTCACTTCTCATGATCATACCCTTGCTGCTCGCGCTGCCTGACACTCCCGAAATTAGCAATTTTTGTGTGGAAGTCACAGGAATGGCACTGAGGTGGCATCGTAAGGGAGCAATATGTCAACAGGTTACTGACCTCGATCCTATTGCGGCAATATCTGCCGGCAGTGCGAGTAGCAATTGCAGGGGCATAATGGAAGCGATTAATCAGGTGTAAGTTATGTTGGTGCAGAGACCCTTTCCCATTTCTTTGTTTTCCCCAAAAACAAATTTATTGGATAATTTTGACATACTTACTCCACATAGTAACAGCTTAACTGTCAGAATAATTTTAATTGTGCAGTAGAATATTTTGTAAACCTCTAAATCGATAGGAAATATCCAATTATGTTAATAAAAAAATGACATCCCAAAACAACTGGATAGTAAGTGCTTGTGGGTGCAAGAGCAAATAGTTGTGAAACAATTTTTGTAAGGGGTGGAATCAGCTACACAAAAAGAAAAAATTAATGATATTAATGTTTATGCAAATACTCACATTTTGAACTGAAGCTTCGATTGAAATAGAGTATTAAATTTACTCTCATGTAGCTCTGAAAGACCTACTTTTTGTACTCACCAAATATATTCACTTCACAAAAAAATACTTTTTCCAATAGTTGATATATTTTTGCCAAATTTATTTCCAAATTCTATTTAACTTTATAAAGCTGATCACAAGTACATAGACATTTTTTGATAACATATTTCACAAAACAATGCAAAGAATAAACATCTCAAAAACCAAGGATTGGATTTTGAGAAAGATCAAATATGTGTAATTTTCTATACCAAAAATCAAGTGGTCTTCCCATTTACTGAACACCATTGTACAATTGCAACACCATTTTTCAAAAATATTTTTGGAAATAATGGTAATGTCATTTTACGAAAAGACAATTTGTAATAGAGGATTGTTTAATAAATACACTGAAATAGAATTATAATAAATGTTTAATAAAAAATACTTCTCATTCTTCTACCTATTCCTTGCCTGTCATACAGGATGTTGAACTTATTTACAAACTGATTGAGATCATTGCAACCTTTAGTCAGAGTACCAAGGTAAGTCATCAATCCAACGTCATTGCATTGCTGTAAAAGAAACAATTTTAAGTCATTTATTGAAAAACTTAAGAATATAGTAATTTACATAAGGCATTTTATTACTTATCGAGCAGGCAGAGTTTCAAAAGAGCATCCTATTTGAGATTTTTAAGTAACTAATAGTCAAAAAATATATATTTAAATATTCTTAATGGGTTTCCCAATTTGTTTCTATATCAATAGTTTTATATCCGATATTTACACATATAACTACTGTTATAAACAAGACCCGTCCAATCTGCTTCAAAATGTTTTGTCATCATTCATGAATTTGTTTCCATTTGAAAATAATATAGTGACATAGTCATGGTTTTATATTTATTTAATTAATAAATAAATAGGTGATATAAAATAAAGTAATTTGTTTTTCTACAATCATAATGATAGTATATCACAAAGTAACGTCTTCCACAATCCACTATACATATATCAAATAACCATAAATATGAAATATATCTGGATATTAAAACAAAGTTTACTCACATTGTAGAAATCTTGCCTGAACCTCACACCATCAACAACAGGTAACCTGTGACACAATGAATAAGCCTCTCTAAGAAACGTAACTGACCACTTCCACAATCCACTCTAGCATTTTAATTACATCAGATACTAGAGAACTTTCCCCAGCATCATTTGATGACATTCTAGCAACATGATCAACACCAATTATTTCAGCTTCTTCAGTTGCCAAAGTGTACTGAAGTGGCACAAACAGCATTGTTGCTTCACCATTAACTAAATCAATCACAGATTCAAAGAGGTTCACAGGTAAATGCTGAAATAAAAATGACATTGTATATTTGAATTTGAATAATATATCTGGATATTAAAACAAAGTTTACTTAAATGATACAAAAAATGCTATGTCACATTGTAGAAATCTTGCCTGAACCAAAATTGTATTAACAGGGAATTCATCTTTCTTCAAAATATATATATATATATATATATATATATATATAACCATCGGGAATTCATCCGCAACACGTTTTGGCAGAGTCACATCTGCCCTCTTCAGGTCGGTTCGCATAATTCTCGTAGGTAACCTGTGACACAATGAATAAGCCTCTCTAAGAATTTCATGGTTCCTTGGTAGAAGGCCTCTTCGCTATTTCAATTGCCTCTCTTACGAGTCTTGATTTCAAATGTTCTATATTGCCAGTACTCTGGTGTTCTCAAAGTCTTCGGTGTGACGTCGTGGTGGCGTGTTCCGCATGGAGCTAGCTTGAATTCTTCTGTTAGTTTCATATATTCTAATACAAGTCGTACTCTAGAATATAGCATTTTAAGGCCTTGTTTTGGTGTCTGATGTTCCTCGTCTGTTCGCGGTTTGACTTTAGGGCTCTATCCGTTTTGTCTTGTCCATTTCCTATTTGAGCTGTCAAATGTTCAGCAACTAGAGAACTTTCCCCATGGCCAAGGGCATCATTTGATGACATTCTGGATGCAACATGATCAACACCGATTAAACTGGGTTTACGAGTTGCTGTTCTTAGTGCCAACTTCTTCCAGTTGCCGATCCCAAAGTGTACTGAAGTGGCACAAACAGCATTGTTGCTCAAAACTCACCATTAACTAAATCAATGCAAACAGGTTGTTGGGCAAGGTATTTAGCTGTTGTGTTGAGGAAATTGAGGTTCACAGGTAAATGCTGAAATAAAAATGACATTGTATATTTGAATTTGAATACATTAGTTGATAAAGCTTATTTGTATAACATTCTCAGTGAATTTTTTAAAACTATATTATCTAGAAATTCCTGAATCTGAAATTTTCCGAGAAAAATATTTCTTAGAAGCGAAAAACAAATATATATATATATATATATATATATATATATTATATGCATATTATAATATATATATATGGAATAGGCTAGGTTCCGGGTGAGAACCACATCTGAATTTATTAAATGTGCGACATTTCAACTCCTACTTTGGAGCCATCTTCAAGAGACAAAGTGAAAAAGAATTTTAGAGTCTAGTCAAATGCTGGGCCTCCATCTGCCTACTCCCCAAGAGTCACTAGGCAACTGAATTGAATGTGAATCTGCTCTGCTTCTTTTATTAATAGTTATTGGTGGGTTAGAAGGGGATGTCACATAATGAAGGGGCTGTGTTGTGATTATTGGGTGTTGGTGGACATGTCTTCTTTGTTTAATTTGGCAATAATAGAAGTCTATGCTACATCTGCCTTCTTCAGGTCAGTTTGCATAATTCTCATATACAGTATTCATGTAACTAGAAGCCTAAGCTGTTGGCTACTAGAAATATCATCATTTTACCATCGATCCTAGCAGGGATCAGTTATCAACTATGTGAATGAATTCCTGGAAACCACCTAATACATATAATTTCAAGTTAATGTTCTATTTGTACAAATATTTGGATGTATTTCAGTAACTACTTTGTTCTTGTCCATAACTAGAGAACTTTTTTATGATCAGACACATTTCATTCTCTGTGAATTGTAATTTAAATATATTTTTTCTCATATACTGATTCTGCAGCTATACTAGTTACCTACTCCTAGTGTTAGTGAGGTCTTTATATATTGGTTCTGTGATGAATAAGCATAAAAATAATATATTGATATGTAGTTAGTGTTGGCTTCAGTAGGATTATACTCTCCAAAATGTGGACAGAATAGGAAGAGGACCACATGACCAAATTTTGGTGGTACCATAAACAGTGGTAAATCCCAGTTGTGTAGCTTCTTCCTGTCCTATTTCCTAGTTTGGAGAATCAAATGCTACTGAAACTAGATTTCTCTGTACTTAGAGTCAACAAAAATCATAATATTTTTATAACTAATATCAAATAAAAGAACTATATAACTTACCTCAATATTTTTATCATAGGGATTTAATTTCAACATGATTGGAGATTCATTGATTTCACAAATTTGTTTATGAATTTTGATATCTGTGATATTAGGTGCATCTCCTGTGGTGTACCAACCAATAAAGTCCATGTCACTGAATACCTGCTTAACTAAATAATAATAGTGGTTTTAAATTTGTAATATATCCTAGACAGAAACATACTTACATTGTTCTTCCTTCATACTGTAATAGTCTCTGTCAATTATAATATCACCACCAATGATGCTGAATACCAGTTCAAACGAATTCATAATCTCAATATTTCTTCCCTTTTGTTTACCAATTAAGGCACCAATAACTAAAATACATACTATAAATACAGATCTGTTACTGGACATAGTCTATCATTAATTTACCTTGTTGAACTGAACCTTCTTGGGCTCTCTCCCTGGTCCAATGTTCGGACACGTTCATAATTACCAATGGATGCAGGGAGCAAGTTATTGAGCCTACTGCTGAGGCCATTACATCTCTAGTTGGGTCTGAAACTGTGTCCATTGAGGATTTTATAGCTTCGGGAAGAGATGTCACATACATTCCTGTATTTCCTACACTGTCTACATCCATTTCGGTCCCGTCTTTTTTAGCACTCATTTTTAAAAGAAAAATGTGGATTATGGGACGCTTATATTGTTTAAATTGTTTTCGCTACTATGTATCCAAAATCCGTGATCCAAACAAAATACACTTGTATAATGTCAAATTGTCAAAATTTTAACTGTCAAAAGTGTCAGCACTCAGCACAGATCATACAATTAAAGTGTCACTAGTGTCAGTTGATGAACCATGGAACATGTCATCGAGTTTGTTGTTAGACGCCAAGGATAGTGAACCCCAGGAGTACTTAACATATGTAAATTTTTTCCTACCCACCACGGTGACTCTGGACATGCGTAAAAACCAGCTGTCAATATTGAGGCTATGAGGAAGATTCATGGAACGTCAACCGCAAGGTAGCGTCACTGCATATAAGGGTACAATGGCCGCCATATATACAAAATTCTCATGCATGGCGGCCATTGTATGCAATGGCGCCACCATGCGGTTGACGTTCCGTGAATCTTTCTCATATAAAAGCGAAAAGCTCAATAGGACAATTGCATTTTAATACATTTCAGTATTTATTAAACGTCTATTACTCATAATTCACTTTTCAGTTTTATTTTTACAAAAACTAACTTATTCAGTCCCTTTAGGGGCCATACATAAACCACGTAACGCATTTTTCATACTATTTTAACCCCTCCTCCTGCCATGTAACGCAATGTAGACATTTAGTCGACTCTACCCTCCGGGTGTTACGTAACTTTTAATCCAATTAGCCAAACGATTAAAATAAATACAAGAAGCCCATGTTCACTCGAGCCGATCGCAAAAGACATTGTTACCTTTAACTTTTCTGCTTTTGGCAAGGATGAAGAAAAATATTTATTATCTACCCTCCCCCCCATGTAACAGTACATTACATTAGAGCATACCGCTACCCCTGTAGAGAGAGTTACGTGGTTTAAGGATGGCCCCATACTATGAATTTACTGCGTCTCAAATTAACAGAATATGGGACCTCAATGTTTGCAGCAAAAACAAAGCGAAATTCCTAATTTTAATTTTGGGGGGCACATTAGAAAATTAATAGAAAAAAATTAATTCAATTTTTTTAAAGTACATCATGTAGGTAACTTAATTGTTTATTAATTGATAGTTGTAGCACCACTACTTTGTAATTTAATTTTTAAATAAAATTTAACATTAAATAATCTTCAAAGTAATTGCCAGGCCACAATCCTATAGCCTGAGAAACACTAACCTTTTGTATAATCCCGATAAAATTATAGTGCCCACTTTAAAACTGGCTTTGACCTTGCTATCATGGGCAAGGTCATGTTCGGAAATAGAATCCGTTATTTAAAAGGATGTTCCCATTTAAAAAAATGACATTAACCTTCAAGGTAACTATAGGATAGCTGGGATGAAACTCCTACACCTTTCATTGCAACCATTTTCTCGGAAAAAGCAATCTTTTCGGTACTTTTGCATATAAATAAGAACGGACGAATTCAGAATCTAATCAAATTGTTTAGATTGGTTAAAGAATAAAAGTGGAAGAAAGTTATCTTTTTTAAATTTATGTATTTTTTGGAATTGTTTTTGAAAGATTGATGAGTTTTACATGTAGAATGCGCTGCCCATCAAGTGATATTGAGGTACTTTTTCGGATAAAAAAGTTTTAGTGAAAAAGAATCATCAAAACTACCTAATTTAGAATCCAATTTGACACTAGTTAAGAGCTTAAAAATGTTACCCGACGGACATTAACCCTAGTAAGATAAACTTATTTTTTTGTACAGAAAAGATAAACAGGCGCCTCAGAGGCGCCTTTTGTATTAAATGTTACATTATTATTAATTCACCGATAGCTAACTTTTTATAACATTTTGTCTTACTAACTAATAAGTTACAATATAATCAGTCTCAAATCACAAAAAATACTGAAAAAATCTCAATTTATAAACATTTGTTGCAAAAATGTTCTCCACATGTATTTTTACATTTCGTACAAGTCATCTAGACATCTCTTTTTTTTTGTTGTTGACCTTGCTATCATGAGAAAGTTCTAGATTAGCCTCTGGTACTTGTGGTAGGTCATGATCTCATCCACGGTGCACACAATCGACAATTGTTTCATGTACTCTCTACGGTTTATTGGTTTTTCTTGTTTTGTTAAAATATTGTGAGTGTAAATTATATAAGTTGACAAAAGCTAGTTTGCCATAAAACATTGTCATCGGCCATCTGTTAGTAGAACAAGACATCGAAGAACACATCTGATCAAAAGTAAAGTCTGGTTGTAGAACATAATGATCTCAACCTTGCAACATCGCACGATGACAACTATAGGCTTCGGCTTGTATAATGCTAGGGTAGCTGAGTGTTTTTCAATTCTTCAGGAATTTCCCGTTTGTTTGACCGAACAGAAACTCCTACATTGTCACATGTTATATTGCGGTGGGAACCATGAACTGGCTGAGATAACCCTTCAAGTAATACTCTCCTTGCGGCAAACCATTTGTATTTGTAGCTTTTCCAATGTATGGCAAAGCATTTATCATATAATAAAGCACATCATAGGAATTTTTATACCATACTTATTTGGTTTATTTGGTATGTACATCCGAAATGGACATCTACCACGAAAACCAAGTAGTTGTTCATCAATAGTGACATTACTTCCTGGGGAATAATTCATTTTGCATTGAGCTATAAACATATCCCAAACCTTTCTAATTGGAATAAATGGATCTTGCTGGCGACGATCAGGACGTAAAGTTTTGTCGTCCATTCTGAGACACCTGACAATAAAGTCAAACCTATCTCTACTCATTACTGCCACATATCTTGAACCAGTAAATGAACTGTCAAACAGCTCAACTGTTGATAAATGATTATCTTCATCGCAGCGCTCAGAGTAAGTAGTCCTATGAAAGATTCGATTTCAGTGGCATTTGTGTCTGTGTCAAACTAGCAAATGTCAAACTAGTCATAGTATCAGAACGTTTATTCGATATCTCTACATTGGTCCACTGAACAATTTCTTGAATGATTTCTTCCGTAATAAATAATTTGAAGCATCCAAGTGGTTCTGCACATACGACTAGGACCTCTATTTGAGCGAACTATATTGATCGCAGCTGTTCTACTACTTTGCCCTTTAGAAGTAGCCCAAACATGCCTGCTCTTACCTCTAATCACTCTTTGCGGCATTACTATGCGGTGGTCATGTCTTTGATTTTCAGAAGTTGTTGAGGTATCATTCGGACTTTCTTCGATAACTTCGTCTATGTATTCATCTTCAAAATCACTCTAAAATATCGTTCTCCGTCTCGCTGTTACTGCCATCCTCGGTCTCTTCCTCTTCCTGATAAGCAAGTTCGCTGTCTTCCAATGCGCGCCATGATGTTAAAACGTTCCTAAAAACCATTTTAATTAATTTAGTAATAAAAAAATATTTACCATAAATGCCTAAATCACTAATATGTGCGAAAGTTACACAACTTGCGCCTCTGGAGCGCAACGCAATGTCATAGCGGCGAAACTAAAGTACTTAAGAGCTTAAAAATGTTACCTCTGAGGCGCAGTTTATCTTTCTAGGGTTAACAAAGATATTGTCTCTTTTAGTGTCAATCAGACCAAGAAAATTATTTTTATTTTCCACTACAAGGAAAACTCAAATTTGGGACATTTTCATAAATTAGCATTATTTTAGCAAGAATCTACCAATTCTTTAAACATTTTGGTGTCTTACAGTTACCTAAGATATACACAATTTATTGTATGTAACAACTTTTATTTTTAATGTAAAACTAAACAATAAAAAAGACAGCATCATTAAATTCTAAAAAAGAAATATGTTAGGTTTTCAAACACTGTATTCATGTATCTATTCTTATATTCTAGTTCAAATAGAAGAATTACTTCTATGTCTGAATTACATTCCATATACTAATGTCTACAATATTGGGCAAAATATCTTTATTATTTGCAAAAACATATATTACAAGTCATCTGAATTTTCTTCATCACTATCAAATTCATCATCAAGATCAAATTCATCACTAAGATCAGCATCTTCCTCTTCATCATTATTGGAATTCATTTTCAGTTCAGCAATTTTCTTTAATAAATCCTCTTTGTTATCATTTTGTGTCTGATTAGGATTGACACTATTATCAGCAGTTTCTGCATTGGATTTTTTTGACTTCTGATTGAGGTACCTCAAAAAAGTTCTTCTTTTCCTTTCTGGTAGGGATTTTATTAACTCTTTCAGTTCATTATCTAAAATGACCTGGAACCCAAATAAGTTAAATATTAGATTAGGATAAAACTGATCTCACATTATCTGTTAATTTAAAAAAATATATGCACCTATGTCATAATTATAGCAAGAATTTTTTTGAATCACAAAGATTTATGTAGTTTAATTAAGGCCTAACTTAAGATAGAGTATTTTTTATTTATTTAGTATTAGCTTTTATACAACATATAATTACTCTAAGTTGGAATACTGTGTATTGTATCAAATAAGAGAGGTGAGACTGTGGGATTCTGGCTCCTAAGTAAAGTTAACTTAGAATGGAGAATTGACACAGTAATAGTTTTTAATGCTTTCATTTATTGTATCTTACTCTGATATTTTTGCTAAAATTATTCATAATGTTTGCAAACTGGTCCCATATTTGAAAATTAACATTTATATTAGTTTTCAGTGTATATATATTTAATACATTCTGTTAATGATTTAATTCTTGTTGCAAGTATCAATGATTTTTCTATACTTAAATATTGTATCATCAGTATATGCCTATACATTTATACTTTGTAAAAAAGTTGATTGTGGGTATGTGTCAAGAATAGAACCTTGAGGTATTACATATGTTTATAACATGATTGGCTTATATAACTTCTAGCAAGATGCTATGAACCCTGTCAATGAGTATAATAAATGTGGTATTGATGGCATTTACTATCTTATAAGTGTATCTTATTTTTCACTGATTCCTTTATATTTATTCAAAAAATTGTAAAATCCAGAATGTAAAGCTTTGCCATACAAGTTGTGTATATTAGAAATAAGTGATGTTGGCCAATAATTTTTCCTTTACATTCTATTTCAAATCTTTGCTGATCAATAACTTCATCTTATTTCAATGCTGATGCATTTGCTCAAACACAGATTAAAAATAAATAAATAATTTCTTTCAATACTGGCAAATGTCCGGGATTCAAAATAACTCTTGTCAGAATTTTTCGGTATTTAATAAGATATCCCAAATTCATTCATCTATCAGTTTAGCAATCATTTGAATAAAGAGACCATTTTTTAAATTAGGTAAGCCTTCATGGCCATGTCAATAGATAAAAACTTATGCCCACACTGGTGAAGATATTTGTCACAGTTGCAATTGAAGCTTCTGGAAGGAATTCCACTTGATTATGACAAAACAGTTTACTTGGGATAAAATTCCTACAAAACATATGTGGCATGAAAATATAAAAATAGAAACAAAACATTTTGCAAAGTTAGAGTCCAAACAAACTAGAAAACACAATTTATTTATTTTAACTAATTGCCTTAAAAAACCCTTACCTGCTCGTTTGGAGTGGGTGGTGTATCCAATATGTCCTTTCTCTGGCAACATTTGGTGCAAAGTTCAAGTTTAATTCCACAATCCTTGCACATGACATGGTATGCTTGCTTAACTGTTTTTTGGGAACATTTTACACAAGTCCTTGGTTGCTTCAAAGGTTTGTATTTCTTATACTTAATTTTCCATTCAATAATCTCTTTACATCTAGCACATACATCACCAACTTGTATGGAATTGATAAATTTTGTTTGATTACTGGTGTCATGTAAATTGTTTTTAAAAACTGTTCTGTTTTTATGCTTTTGAGGTCGAGTTCTTGACACATTTCCTTTTTGAGAACTCATAGTAATTGAACTAAAATAAAAAAAAATAATCTATGTATATTTTATTAAATAATTTTAACTAATATAAAACATTAGTTATTATTCGTCAATATTTCCTACAATGTCCATTATAATAGTATCACAATTAAGTTTTAGTAGTTTTGTTTCCAACTTTTTATTTTCTTCAAATTCATTTTGAATAATTTCTCTAGAAACTTTAAATTTTTCTACAATATTTGGTAAAATATTACTATTCTGTACAATGCTCACTGAAAATTTCTTTTCTGCCATCTGACCCAACATTTCAAACAGGGCCCTGTAATTATTTAACTGCTGAAGTAGTTCATCAGCAAGTGTACGATATTGTGGTAATTCATCCCATGTTGGTGATAATGGTCCAACACTTTGACCCTTTTCTGTTATTTCGATTTGTTTGGTTAAACAATTCCTGTATTCTTCACTTACAACTTTGACAAAATCTTTCAGTTCTTCCATTAGTTGTAATATAGCAACATCACCTTCGTAAAGAGCTTTTTGAACATCTTCTACATCCATTTTTAATTGTTTAGTAGGAGACATGAGTGCACAACAAAATGCAGTCCCTAGACATAAATGAGTAGCTCCATGTAAGTTTCTAGAAATGTCAGTGAGGATTTTTTTGTTCTCCCTTTGGAGTCGAATAAGGTGGATACATCTTCTAATCAATAAGCAGTTGATTGTTCGAAACATATTTTAACATTACTATAAAGAGGGTCCAAGGCAATTTTATTGATATAACACTGACAAGCATTCCAAATAAAGCATGCCTTTTGTCGGAATTTTTGATTATTTAATTAATAGATAAACAAAATTCATTCCGTCTCTCTCTCTCAATTCTGGAACATATAAGAAGTATTCAGGACGTTTGTCTTTCATTACATTTTTGACATTTGCATGCCTAACCCTCAAAAATTCTTCTCAAATTTTGGAAATTTCAAATAAATTATGAATAAAGTGTACAGTGCAGTGAGAGTCACTTATCAGAACTTGCTAAATAAACATTCTTTGGGTGTTCAAACCATTCAAACTGGAATACTACTGTCAACAGGAGATTTAATAGCCCAAAAATTCGTTGAAAAGAAGAAAGTTTCAGAAATTAATTTCTCCCGTACATCTCATTTTTTTATTCTTGGTGTAGGATTAGCGGTAAGTTAAAAATTTGAAAATAAATATATGAACATACCTTTTATTTGAGGTTATCTTTAAGGGACCTGCATTGACAGTTTGGTACAGATTTCTATCAAAAACGGTGACTGCCGGAACTACTGGTAAAGTTGTCCTCAAGAAGGTGGCGCTGGACCAATTTGTGTTCGCACCAATTTCAACTTTTTCATTTATCACATCTTTAAATATTTTACAAGGAAAGAACTGGGAATTTATCAAGCAAGAACTTAGGCATAAATATGGTGAAATTCTTTTAACTGGTTACGCAGTATGGCCTATCGTGCAACTGGTGAATTTTTATGCAGTACCTTTGAAACACCAGGTGTTGGTTGTTCAAACTGTTGCGATATTTTGGAATACCTATTTTTGTTGGAAAACCCAACAAAAAGTGGATTATTAAAAATTGATTGTTTATACTTACTTATTTATTGATCAGTATTTATTTTGTTACCAATGTATGTGTACGAACTTATGACATGTATAGAATATAAATTCCATAGCAGTATTTGAATGAAATATTTATATTTTGTCTCATAAAAATATTAAAACAATATGAATTTAATCAAAAATGAATAAATGGATTAACAAATGCTTTTATTTTCGCTGTGGCAAGTTCTGTCTGTAATGTTTAGGGTTCTGCACGATACAAACGAACTTTTGTGTTTGCCAGTTTGTTACAGTCTATTTTCACCAAAACTAGGGAGCGGAAATGGTTGAAATTTACACATAAAATGAGGGAACAATATGTTAATTAAATAAATTTTGCCTAATGTACTTACTAGTCTCTCTCATCTGTATTTGTGTTTATCAAATCCAAAATGTCTCATTGACTCTACTTTATTTTGTATTGTCATCTAGTAGGTACCTCTTTGGTTTCTTTGTATTGTGACGCGAATTCATTCATTATTTCGGGGAATCGGAATTTATCCGATATTTTGTGGAATCCAAATATTGTTGGTCTGGCGACCCGAGACCGGCGGCTGGCGCTATCAAAATTGATTGAATGATCAAGAATCCATTTAGAAATCAATTAAACAAGGACAGCCATTTAATAAAGGTAGTCTCTGACCACCAATTCTAATGGCATGTCGTTCGTCTATGCACTAGTCCACGGGTCAGACGCTGGCCAATGTTATTATGGGACGACAGTTAATACTGCGATTTAATGCATATGAATCATATTACATCAAAGTTGATGATCTTGTTTGTATAACTCGCAACGTCGTCGGGGGTATTCGCCCAAACTACGAAGAACTTGGGGCCTTACCAAATTGTAAAGAGGATTAACGATGTTGCCTACACAATAAGGAACCTACCTTGAGGAAAACCAAAGGTGGTTCATTTCAACCAGTTATCCACTTATTCCGGAAGTCATGACGACGCAGTTCAACAAGCCCAAGTTCGCAGCGTCCCAACCACTCAATGAAGAGATGACCTTCGAACAGTTTATGGCACTGTACTTGGATGGACAGAAAGTGCGACACGACGTGACCAGAGAGGAACACCAAGACCTATTTGCGGTGCCTATAGAATATTCCCTGGTTCCTTGTGACTCGAGATCTCCAGATGTCCAGAGGAATAGTAAGGTGTTTGCAAAGAAGTACTCCCTATTCCAGAAGCTAAGGGATCAAGGTACAGGCAATCAGTGGGTACAGAGTGGGGAAATCATTCTCACAGGACAAGCCAACATATAGGGATCTCTGAAAGACTAGAGTTGAGGACTATAATGATAGAGAAGAACCTAATGAAATTTGACGTTACCAAACATAAAAGGCTATGGATGGACGAAGATGAGAAACTATCTCTCAATTCACTGGTTATAGAGACTATAGTCAGAAGGTGTTCAGTATCTATTTGGTAAGATTAGGAAATCATTCTCACAGTGCAGGACAAGCCAACATATAGGGATCTGCTATTATATACTTGAGCATGTAGACTAGATTCTTGGGTAAAGTAATCGTTGAATATCATAATTATAAAGGGCGATTCCAGGTTACTATAATGATAGAGCCATTAGCGGTTCAATTTACAGGGTTCTTGGAATAGAAGGTGCCTAAGGGTGGTGAAATTTGGCAGGGTGGCGGAAATGGAAATGTCGTAACCCATAAGCAGTTGTATATATAGGGAAGGTGAATATAGGGTGAGAGGAATTATAAACAGGATGATGATAAAAATGTTAGAAAAGGAAATAAAAGTAACCCACGAAGAGCTATGAAATATATGTCGGAGTAGAATTATAGTTACAGAAGATAGTTAATAATTTCATAAACGAAAAAAGAGTAAATACAGTGGCTCATACAGGGCATATACAGAATGGTTAGGTTCAAAATGTAAAAAATATTATGCGTGGTCCATGAGCAGTTGCATATACAGAAATAAATATTAATGAAATGAATTATCATTATTGTTAGAGGATTGATTGCAATTAATAGCTATACAGGGAGGTAGAAAAATAGTAGGGTAGCCCATTAGCAGTTGAATTGTTGTCTATCTTTCAAATAAAGTTCTATGAATTATTCACTGGTTATAGTAGAAGCGAGATGTAAGACCGACATCTAGGATTTTCAGAAACTATCACAGGTCCGAATCAGTTCTGCTGTCCTAGGATAGAATGTCACGATAAAATTTTCATGTTACTTAAACTGCCAGGATATTGTTCGACAGTATAAATTGTAAATAGTTGTGTGAACATAAATGTAGGGGAAATACATTATAGTTAGTTCGACTGTCTTTTTAAAATTCAATTCAAAAGTGTACATAAAAACGTTACAGTAGGTATATAGTTGTTCTAGTCAGTTGTTTCAGTTGGTGTTCCTTGATGGTACAACTAGAGGTAGTTCCACAATCTAAGTGTTATTGGGTCTTCGATTTTCTTGTTATTTCTCTTATGTCAAAATAATATTTCACTTAACTTTTGTTACTTCTTGTTCTATCCCTAGTATTTTGATTGGGTTATATATAACTGATATATATGACTCAAATATGACTTATATATTACGTAAATCGTGACACAGCATGACGTCATTCTGACGTAAATTTTATGTAAATGTGTTCACTGGGTACTTTGCTACATGTAGCGAAATCGAATTTTTCTCTCTTTGTAACGGTATATTGGTTTCTCCTTTTGAGTCTGTAACCTACCTACCTACCATTTTTTATGAAGCGAGATGTTTGAAATCTTACATGTATATCATGATGCTGAAGCAGTCCGTAATGGTAAGTAGGAAATGATCTCTTTTTCATGGATTTTGCCATTTATAGAGACGTACTGTACTCTAAAAACAGGCAACGGTTGTGTACCTGGGCGTCATCTCCATCGCAGTACCTATTTTGGGTTTTGTAAACCTTCACCTAGATGCGTAGTTAGCCTGTTCTTGTTTAGCACAAGAACAGTTTTAGTAGTGACAAGTAGGTTGTCTGCCCAGGAATCACGGATAATAGATCTGATAACCCTGCACTTCGGTTGACAGTCTTACCGTTACCCAAGATTTGAATTTTTATTCTGCGATTTGGAGTCTTACTGATTTTGACGTCGCCAGGCTGGGGCAAGACGGACAATTGCCCCCCGAAGATGCACCCCAGACCTCTCTTCGTTAAATGTGAAAAAAACTCAATAATTGCTGACTTGCCCTTCCCTTAAAAACTTAAAACTATCATTTCTTACGACCCCCTTGACTGCATGCTATTGATACTTGGCGCAATAACCTCAAATTTACTGATGATATCGTTCAGGGACGGATCCAGGGTCGAGTTTCAGGGTAGTGATATCAGGTACGTCAGGATGGAGATACGTCAAGGTGGGGAGGATATCATATGCAATCTACCTAACTAGGGTTTTGAATATATATTCCCTGGGTTTTTGTATTAAAAATAGTACATTTTCACTTTAAACTCGCAAAAGTGGCTTTATGTTTAACTCGTGGCTGTAAGAATTCTTCATTCTACTGTGTTAGATTCAATGCTCTTGAAGCTCTCGAAAGTAATTTCTGATATCGAGCTAATAAGAAATTATAGCAAAAATAAATTAATGTGTAGGAGAGAGAGATCTCTAGAACAAAACACAATTAATTAATAGACAAGAACTGAAAGAAGTGGGCAATTAGGATAAAACTTAGACAAGTGAAATAAAAATTTGGAAAAGAAAACTGATTTGTGATGCTTTCGTGTTCTATATATGCCTGCTACCCATTAAGTATACACTAGATGCCCAAAAAGTGTACAGGGTCATGACTATTAATAACTTTTCAGGAATGAATAAAAAAAAAATCGTACTAAAGTTATAGGACTTATCCTTGGTCGTATTTTGTATTTTTTAGGATGTTTTGGGACTAACAACAACAACATAATTACACAATCATACTCATTTTCAATGGTAATAACACAAATGAATACAAAAATTGAAAGGCAAAAAAAGTACAATTTGACATTAAATAACTCTTTCAAATTATTTCTTAGTTATATCAATTTTATTGTTAAACATTTAAATTATTTGAAATATACAGACTTTCAAGCAATTATGGTGTTATTCCCAAAAAAGCAGAAAAAAATATAAACCAGAGGTGCTACAATCTTTCAGTCACATTCTTTTTTTAATCGGACCCTCCAATATATAACGTTGAACGTAATTTTGTCCAATGACCATCAAATTCAATTTCTTGGTTATTTCAATTTTTTTACGCAGCTCAAACGTGGGTACGACATTCTAGACCTTCCATTGTTTCGAATAATAGCAGTGGCGTGTTGTAATAGCATTATTTTAACACAGCGTCGACCTCTTTTTGAAGTGGTGGCGTCAATTTAACTTTGCAACAACATAGTACGGGTTGGTCATTTAGGTTCGAAAATGACAAAATTAGTCAATTACAAATCACACACCCTGTAAGAGCACCTATAATTATTTTTGACATTTATTCCAAACAAAAATCAATGTCAACATGTAAAATAATTTAGTTAGAAACTTGTACCTATGATTCAATTTAATTTCTAGTTATGCAACTGTAAACAAGTGTTAAGTTCTGGTACTTATGAATAAATTTTCAAATATCAGACACGTCTACAGAAGAATCCTCAGAACACATCCAGTTGCTGTTAACGCTGTTCAAACGGGAGTTTTGATTTCCACCGGTGATATAATTGCTCAAACTTTAGTTGAGAAAAAAAATTAAAAGACTTCAATCCCAAAACCACTCTGCACTTCTTTATTGTCGGTTTTGGTTTAATAGTAAGTATTCAAACTAACTAACATGACAGTTTCCTTTAAAGCTGAATAATTTTCAGGGACCTTGTTTATCACTTTGGTACAAATTCTTAGCGAAATTTATTGGCAGTGGCAAATCCACAAAAGTAGTGGTTACGAAGGTAGCACTGGATCAACTAGTGTTTGCTCCAACTTTTCTTTTCTTATTCATAATGTCATTCAATACGTTGCAAGGAAAAAACTGGGAATATATAAAAAATGAGTTGAACAAAAAATATGTGACTATACTAATGGTGAATTATTCAGTTTGGCCATTAATACAGATGATAAATTTTTATGCTATACCAGTAAGATATCAAGTATTGTTTGTGCAGTCAGTAGCAGTTTTATGGAACACCTATTTGTGTTGGAAGACTCAAGTGAATAAATAATTGATATTTTTTATATTTTTTTCTGAGTTAAAAGTTCCCGTTCATAAAGAGTGATTTAAAAGTTTATGGTGTTGTGGTAAGACAGATTCTTGTCTAATAGCCCCATCGAAAATTACTATGTTTACTAAAATGCTAATACGTTTCTGTTATGCTGGTGTTCCACACGTCCGTACACCGTCGTCCAAGAAGAAACCACCAACTTTGAAAATTATTAAGATTCAATCTACCAGTGGAAAGAGCAAATTTAGGGGCATTTCACCATACAAACTTTAAGTGTTGTTAGATGTAATATCACTTAAAAACCTCCAGTGACTAAAATACTGGATATGCTTTTTTTAGGGCTCCGTATATACAATATACGGATACCCTTATAATATCACTCAGGATTTCTGCCTCTGTCACATTACAGCAATTTTCTCCTAAACTATTGGACGGGAGAGGTTGAAATTTGGTATCAATGTATAGTTTGGTGACCCGAGCAGGAGTACATATCGTAAAAGAACAAGTTTCGATTTGAGGGATACTTCTGGGGGGGGGGAACTAAAAAAAATCGACCGTTCCCTCCCCTGATATCCGAAACAACTGAACCTAAAATTTTGACAAAAATAGGAAATACAGGAAAAATAAGGAGAAACCATTAATATTAATTTTTGGTGGCAAATTATAGAATTAAATGAAAATTTAAAAATAATTTTTTTTTCAAACGCATCAAATGAAAGGTCCGATTCTGAGGAACACAAATATATTTTTTCATATTTAAAAAAAATAGTTAAAAAGATATTAACGAAAATATACCAAAATTCACCCATCCCCCCTCCCTTATCTCTGAAAGTATAAATCGTAAAGTTTTGCAAAAAAATAGAGGTATAGGGTCCAACCTGAAGTTTACTGGAAAATAAGGAGAAACCTCTACTTTTAATTTTGGGGTGCAAATTACAGGATTAAATGGAAAATAAAAAATTATAATTGTTTCTAACAGATCAAGTAATATATCAAATCACAGGGCTCATTATGACCAATACAAATATATTTTTTTTTTAAATTTTAATGAATATTTTAAAAAATTACCCATTCCCATTTCTCGCTTAATTTCCGAAACCTACCTAAAATTTTGAAAATAATTAGGGGTACTGGGGCCCACTTGAAATTTATAAGAAAAAATATTAGAAAACCCCCATAGTAATTTTAGGGACAAATTATCTACATATAAATAGGCAAAGACAAAACGATTAGGTACCATTTTCTCCTCTGTCTCTCAACCGATTTTCTTCATTTTTGTTTTGGTTAGTAGCTACTGACGACCTTCAGTGCAGAATAATAATATTAATTTATAATATTGGTTTATTCGTTAAATAAAATATAATAAAAATTCATAAATTTACGTCCATATTGTCAACGCCAAACAACTGACAGTGCCGCGATCGTTAGATGTTGTCATATTCTTAGAGCATGTACTTCTGGAAGTGCCATGCAAGTAGATCAGTATTGATTTTTGGGACGCGTTGCAGTAACTTTCATATTAAATATTCTGTTTTTAATGTGAATTTAATTATTTGATTAATATATTATTATCACAACCTTCCCGAAGATGTTGTGTAAATAATTGTCAGACAGCGGACAATAGAGCATGTATTAATTATTTAAGTTCTCCTAGGGTTGTTAGACCTCTCGTTTCTTTAATATTCCTGAACTTGATTGAAACCGCAAATGACGAAAACTTTTAGGTTGCAAAGAACAATCTTTCAATTATTATATCGAGTATTTTGCCAGGAGCGGTTCCAGCCAAAAATTTGGGGAGTCATTAATTTTTCAAAAATACTTCGAATACCGATATTTGATTACATTTTTATTGTCTTTTTATTTCAATAGATTTGTCAATATGAGTGGACAATTTTGGTTATACATATACTTCTCCGATTTCTCCACAACTCTGTTTCTTATAAAAATATACTTTTACAAATTCATAAAATTGGGTCGAATTTCGACCACTGGGCGACCACTAGTACAATTAAATGGAAAATAAAAATTCAATTTCATGAAATATATCAGATAAAAGGCTCTTTATATGAATTACAAATATATCCTATTTTTAAATCATTTGTTTAAAAGATATTAACAAAAATATTAAACATCGACTTAATTCCCACTTTAGAAACTACACTATTTAAATTTTGAAAATATATTTTATTTGTATTTTTAAATAATTTGAATAACAGATTTAATAATTTATAATATAAGTCTTGACATATTTTGCCATTTATCTTTCAATCTACAGAGCCTCAAAATTCAGACAGTAGATTATAAAAGGCTTCCCTGAAAGTTTATTAGTAAAATAAAACTCTAATGTTAATTTTTGGGGACCAAATTAGAAAATTAAATACATATGTATACTTATAAAAATCCTGAAGCAGACAAACTAAAAAGTCTATGTGTGGAAAATGAAAGTGTATATTTTTTATAAATTTAAAACGCTTCTTTTAAAAGATATCAGGGTAAATATAAGAAAATGCACTCAGTCCTTGCTTGTCTGAAACTGGAATATTAGAATCTTGAAGGTGGTACGGAACCCTTAGTATGCGAGTCCAACTCGCACTTGACCTAATTATTTCTTTCGGCATTTGCAAATTTTTATACTATTACTTTTTATTGCATCATTAATCCATTTGGTCTGGTAGTTACTGAAATTTCTTCCTAGAAAACGACACGAAACCATCGATCCCTTGCATCGAGTCGCGCTTTGAAGTTACCGACCTTTGGCGGATAGGATTGATGGATCGAAAAACACCTGAATGAATAATATTAATACCCAACGAAAGCAAAGAAGGGTACAAATTGGTCGATAATATCTTTCATCCTCGCACACTGCTTCGGTAGTTGATGAATAGAATTTATATATTCATTCATAAAAAACACAATTTTTCAACATATTTTCTCAATTAATTCATTTAAATACTTTCACACATATCGTATTTTAATTAATCCTATTTCAAATTAAAGCAATTTTTCTCTAAGAAATGAAACCAGAATGTCTATTGAAAAGTTGATACGAGTAGGGGTTGCCTACGGTAGAAGAAAGGTAAGCCCAAGATAAAGTATGAGAGGGACAGGATCCCATATGTATATAAGCTTTACGCCACTGCCCATTTGATACTTTAACGTAGTAATCATATGGTGGGATCTTCTACTATCAGGTTGCCGACAAGACTGAGCATATCAAGCTACTTGTCTACAATACACAATAAAATCTCATTGGTAAACTAACTTTAGCTGGTAATGACGGTGGTATCATATTTATGAGAATTTTTTTCTATTCTACATGTATAATGAAAAAACAGTAATTATATAAATAGTGTATTTCAGTACTCCTATTTTTCCAAAAGTTATTCTTAAATTGTGGAACACCTAATATGCACTTCAGTATTTACAATGAACTGAAAAATATTACCAGAATAATTAGAAATACTTAACTGCTGGCAATATTTTCTTCAAACATAACACAAACAAACCCTTTAACAATTACAAAGCCCAATTAAGAAAGTTGAAGTATTTTACAAAAACTTCTTGCACACAGAAACATTTGAAACCTGAACACTTGTCAACATCGACTTTATTAAAGCTTGATATTAGTGTCATATAGTTTTATATACATTTTTATAAATTATAAATAATCAGAAAACATTTCTTTAACAATTACTTTCTTGTTTACTTTTCCCATTGCATTTTTCGGAATGCTTTCAACAATTTTCAACACCGACGGCAGAGAGTACTTTGGCATTTTATCAGCTGCCCACTGATTGAGGTTTTCTAAAGTAATTTTGGTTTCTTTGTTAGGTACAATTACTGCAGCTACTCTTTCTCCATAAACTTTGTCACTTACACCAACTACAACACATTCCTTTACATCTGGGCAAGCCAGCAATGTGGTTTCAATTTGTAATGCACTGATTTTGTACCCCCCAGATTTGATAATGTCCACACTAGCCCTACCAAGAATTCTGAATTTGTTTTTCTCTACTGAATATTCACAGAGGTCACCAGTTTTAAACCATTCCTCTCCAACGAATTCACTTTTAGTGATTTCTGGCTTGTTGTAGTATTCTCTAAAAACATTTTCTCCTTTAACTAATAATTCTCCTCTCACGTCTTCATCGAATTTTTTTTTAAATTTATATGTACCATTATCATTTGTACATTCTAAGATTGTGTTGTAAGTATCACCAATTTTTTCTGCTAGTCTTACGCTTACACCAGGTAGTGGTAACCCAACAAATCCTGGTTCTCTGTCTGAATCGTACTCGTTGGAAAGACACATGCCAATTTCTGTCATCCCGTATCTTTCCAGAAGTCTATGTCCAGAAATTTCTAACCACTTTTCATACAATGGAGCTGGCAAGGGTGCTGACCCGCTCACCATCAGTCTGACATATCTCTGTAGTTCAGTCTTAACAGCTTCTCTCCTTGTAGACAAGGAATTTTCAAATTCGTCTATTAACTTTGAGTAAATTGTAGGAACTGCCATGAAAACGGTAACTTTGTCGTCTTCGTGACTTCCTAGCAACTGTGACCATACTTCCTTGGCGGAAAACTTTGGCAGCATCACAGTGGTAGCACCTACATAAAGGGGACAGAACAGAGCGTTTACAGTTCCATGAACGTGGTGTAGCGGCAGCGTGTGAAGAATCACGTCATTTTCAGTCCATCTCCAAGCGTTTACCAAGGTCTCTGTTTGTACGTGAAGATTCTTGTGCGATAAAACAACTCCTGAAATAACAAAAAAATATCTTAAGGTGACTATGATGTCAGCCAAGTTGAAACTTACCCTTTGGTTTTCCTGTTGTTCCACTCGTGTATAAAATAAAAGCATTGTTATACTCCAGTATCTCTGGTGGTAACTGCTGATCTACTTGGTTCGATGAATAGTTCGTTGCTATCTTTTCGTCAACCACGAACAAATCTGTCTGGCATTTTTGGGAGAGATTTGCCATTTTTTCTTCATGTTCTGGTGTAGTTATGAACAATGTTGAATTAGTGTCAGTTGCGTAGTAATTGAGGAGAGTTGGTGGATGCAAAGGACTCAGTGGAACCGCTGAAATTGGAATAAATGTTATATTTAGACTTGGTAAAGAATGTAAAAATTGAATAAACTTTTTGATATCCTTGTTATCAGTGATCTGATACAATATTTCAATTCGATATAACTGCAAATTTTCTGATTTTTCAATATTACAATGTTCCAGAAAATGGATTTTTTTTTCATTTTACCCCTTTTTTTCCGAACCCTCAACCTTAGTTACTTTTCTGTTAATATCTCGGTAGGTATTGAAGTAAACAATATCAAACTCGATATTTTTGTATTCGCAATAAAATGTTTCATCAGAAACTAAAGTACTATACAGGGTGTTTCATTACAAATTTTAAAATCGACATTACTTCCGGTAAAACAGGAAGTTAAAAATTGTAAAAAAAATTGGAAACAAATAGGCAATCTACGGCAGTATCCCCCTTCCAAATTTCATTTTGATATCTCTAATAAGTCCAGAGATATTTGCTTGGTTCCACACATTTGCCCATCACTGTATATATAAACTTAATGGATCAAATGACAGACTTTTTTTTAAATACAGTTTAATAGATATAAGGAAAGATATAAAAAATTAATCAGTCTACAATTTGGAAAAAGACTAAAAAAGCAAATATTTGGAGGTTAACGTTAAAACTAAAACCATAAATATAATTGATCTAGAATATAAGAATTCTCGGAGGTGGTTCAGGACAAGATAGGTGGGTTTGGGGGGTTCCCCGACAATTGTTTTGGTTTTAGGTTTAAAGGCACAATTTTATCAAATTAGCATATGTTTTCAAAAAAATAAATATTATATATTATATTTTTTTCTATAAAAACATTCTAGCAACGGATTTGGTAGAGGATCCTTAGTCTGCGAGTCCAACTCTCACTTAATCAGATTATTTTTATTACTATCATAATTATAATATGTATGAATGTTAAGTTAAGTGTAATGGCTTTTACGTTATGCAATATACCTAAGATAAAATTGTTTGCAACACCCGTCACAGAATATCAAAATAACGAACAGAGAAATAAACCTTACATAATTTAAGTATTGTTTAAACGAAAACATGTTATATAGCAAATAATTTGATTACGATTTTTTTCGTGCGAATATAATCATAATTCTAATTATAGATGATTCCAGGTAATCATATGATTAACACTTATCAGCGAAATCGTAAACCCAAAGTGATATTTTTACAAATTGATGTGAAGATTTGTTCTCTCATAATATCTTAATTTTCGATAAAGCAACCATCTGTCATAAAAAAATAAAGAGCGACTTCAATAAAAAGAAACTTAACTGAAAAGCAAAATATATTTTTTTCTAGCCAAAACAAAATATTTCTAAAGGCAGTGCCAAGTTGATATATTGCATGATGCCAGAGAATTAATTTTAATTATATATTTTCCATTTAATTCTGTAATTTGCCTCCCAAAATTAATATTGGGAGTGTCTCCTTATTTGTCTAGTAAAGTTCAGGTATGCCTCCATATTTCTATTTTTTTAATTTTTTATACCATATAGTTTTGGAGATACTGGGGGGGATGGGTATTTTTTATATTTTTGTTAATATCTTTTAAATAAATTATTTTAAAAATATGAAAGAAATATGTTTGTATTCGACATAATGAGCCCTTCATTTGATATATTACATGGTGCCTTAAATATAATTTTAATTTTATATTGTCCATTTAATCTTGTAATATGTCTCCCGAAATTAACAGTAGAGTTTCTCCTTATTTTTTCGGTAAAATTCATGTGAGACACTATCTCTCTATTTTTTTTCAAAATTGTACGTCTTATAGTTTCGGAGATAAGGGGGGGGGGCGAGTAAAGTTTTGTATATTTTTGTTAATATCTTTTAAACTAATTATTTTTAAAATACTAAACAAATATATTTGTGTTCCTCAGAATGAGACCTTTCATTTGATGTATTACATGCAGCGTTGAAAAAAATTAATTTTTCATTTTTCATTTAATTCTATAATTTGCCCTCCCCCAATTAAAAGTAATGGGTTTTCCTTATTTTTCCTGTAAACTTGAGGCAACGTTCCGTATCCCTTATTTTTTCAAAATTTTAGGCTCAGTAGTTTCGCTCGATTTTTTTATTTTTTCCTCCCAGAAGTATCTTTAAATTCAAAGTTTCTTCATTTACGATATTTACTCCTAATCCGGTGACCAAACTATACACTAATACAAAATTTTGGTCCAGTAGTTTAGGAGATAATTGCTGTGATGTGAATGAGATAGAAATCCGGACTAATCTTATAAGGGTCTATTGTATATATTTTTTATATTTTTGTTAATATCTTTTAATTAATTTATTTTAAAAATAGGAAAAAAATATATTTGTTGTCGTCATAATGAGCCCTTGCATTTGATATATAACATGATGGGTTAGAAACAATTTTAATTTTAATTTTCCATTTAATTCTATAATTTGCCTCCCCGGAATAAATATTAGGAGCTTTTCCTTAAATTTCCAGTAAAGTTCAGGTGAGGGGCTATACCTCCATTTTTTTTCAAAATTTTCCAGCTTATGGTTTCGAAGATAAGGGGGGGGAATGGGTAAATTTTTTGATATTTTTGTTAATATCTTTTAATTAATTTATTTTAAAAATATGAAAAAAATATATTTGTTTTCGTCATAATGAGCCCTTTCATTTGATATATAACATGATGGGTTAGAAACAATTTTAATTTTCCATTTAATTCTATAATTTGCCCCCCCAAAATATATATTAGGGGTTTATCCTTAATTTTCCAGTAAAGTTCAGGTGAGGGGCTATACCTCATTTTTTTTCAAAATTTTCCAGCTTATGGTTTCGGAGATAACAGGGGGGGGGAATGGGTAAATATTTTTATATTTTTTTAATATCTTTTAATTAATTTATTTTAAAAATTTGAAAAAAAATATATTTGTTTTCGTCGTAATGAGCCCTCTCATTTGATATATAACATGATGGGTTAGAAACAATTTTAATTTTATATTTTCCATTTAATTCTGTAATTGGCCCCTCAAAAATTAAAAGTAGAGGTTTTTCCTTATTTTTTCAGTAAACTTCAGGTCAGAACCTATAAATCTATTTTTTTTTTAAACTTTACGTCTCATAGTTACGGAGATAAGGAGGAGGAATGGCTAAATTTTGGAATATTTTCGTTAACATCTTTTTGAAAATTTTTTTTTAATATGAAAAAAATATATTTGTGTTCCTCAGAATGTGACCTCTTTCATTTGATATATTACATGATGTATTTGAAAATGTTTTTATTTTTAAATTTTTATTTAATTCTATCATTTGCACCCCAAAATTAATATTAATGGTTTCTCCTTAATTTTCCTGTAAAGTTCCGGCAACGCTCTATATTTCCTATTTTTTCACAATTTTAGGCTCAGTAGTTTCGGAGATCAAGGGGGGAACGGTCGATTTAGTACCCCTAAAATCAAATTTTTTTCTTTTACGATATGTACTCCTGACCGGGTCACCAAACTATACATTGATACCAAATTTCAACCTGTTCCGTCCAGTAGTTTAGGAGAAAATTGCTGTGATGTGACAGAGGCAGAAATCCGGAGTGATATTATAAGGGTATCCGTATATTGTATATACGGAACCATAAAAAATGAAAAAGTTCAGCATTGTTATTGTCATTAGAATGCAAGCTATAAAATACAGTAGCTAGCAATGCCAAAAAGAAAAATAGTGGGATGAATCCCTACTGAATTCAACATCAGGTGTACGCAATGAGAAGGAAGTATTAGGTAGATGTATTAGATTCTCGATAGACAGGATCTTTTAACTCTCAAAATCAGTCCTTTTTAGGGCTACTATTCAGTTAGTAAATTTTAAACATTGTAGCTTCAACGAGCCATACTTTGAGTGATGATTTTTTGGTGTTTGACGCTTATTGACACTTCCAATCTAATACCCAAACGCTCCAAAAACCACCTTGTTTCTAACCATTTGAACGAAAACCAATTTACATAACGATTTCTTTGTCCACCTTGCTTTTGATTTTTTTATCGGATACATTAAAGAGAATTAATTACCTATTTGTCCAGACATCCAAATGGCCCACAACGTTATCACATAATTGACATCATTTGAACACAAAAACAGCACCCTTTCGTTGATTTTCCCATGAAGTTTCCTCAATATTTCCAGCGACAGGCCTTTGGCACTATTAAAGATATTTCCGTAGGTATGATTCCCGGTGTTATCTTTTATCGCGATTTTATCGGCAAACTTTGTGGCGTTCGCAAAAAGCGGTACGAAATCATTGTGCGTGAATCTTTTTTGACTGAGGATTTGAAATGTGCATTTGTTCGTAAACAAATTCCGCACTAGCCTTACGGAACGCATAGCTTTTCACTGGTTGAACTCGCAATGAAAGCAACAATACGGCGACAACCGTGAAAGGTGAGAAAGGTGAAAAGCACTTCAAGTATGCGGTACCACTTGAAAATAATCTCGTTGATGAGGTACGGGCGACACTAAGTGTAAAAAATACTAATCATTACGCCAACAAATACATCGAAACTACTGACTTCATACGTCTGGTGCGTTTGTTTGTTTGTGGGACATGCGGTGGTTTGGTTCGTATGCGGCCAAGGTCGGGTATGGTATAATGAATGCATTTTTACATTCATTTGTTTACGTTTTGGTGAGTTGTTTTCAGGTGGAGGTAGGTGAAACTCGTTTTTATAACGAAGCGACTTTTATCGTTACCTCATTATTCGAATTTCCGCCAGCTATTCTTAGCCTGGTCTCGTCACGAGACCTGGTGGTATTCAACGATTACAAGTTTTAGTAACATAACAGGAATTCTGTATACGTGACCAAAACACACGGTTATTTTGTTTACAAGAAATTCGGGGAATAGTTTAGCGGCAAAACAACACACAAAGGTCATGTAGAAGGCGAAAATTAGGTAATCCAAAAGTAATTCTTCAAATAGAAAAAAAAAGGAACGGAACGTAATTACAGTTAAATCTGTCCCTAGATGTATACCTATAGTAGGTACTTTACTATTATATCTGAACATAAAAAAGAAAAAGAAATTACCACCCAGGCAGAAATTAACCAGTTTACCAATAATTTTTGTTCACACAATGTATGACTAGTGCCGGATTTAGACTACGTGATGCCCTACAGGGCCGGATTTAAGTTGGTAGGGCCCTTGGGCACAAAACTGGTGGGGTCCCCTGTTCACAGAACTGGTGGGAGCCCCTGGCCATACTTAAGGGATTCAAAATACTAATGGAGGCATACTTAAGGGGTTCTAAATTGCTAGTCATATTTTTATTTTACCTTTATTATTTTTAATAAAACATGTCAGATAAATGTATTTTTACATACTTATATAAAATACGTCAAAATAAATAAAGTTATACGAAATATATATATAGAGCACTAAAAACAGAGAAAAAATTAAATTAAAAAAATTACGTATGCAAATTTTCAAACAAATCGGTTCTAAAAATTTCGAGAAAAATGACTTTTTAAAAATTGCTTATTTGTACTTGAATAGCCCTTCCACTTGGCTTAAAATATGTATCTTACTCGGTCTTATCTAGAGTTACCTACTAAATTTAATTGCATCTCTTGTTTATATTAAAGCCTTAGGGTTGCTCACATATTAAAAACAAAAATCTTAAATTTAATTTTAAAATAAAACGGTTGTCACAAATATAAAAAAAATCTTAAATATAATTTATATATACGCTTGAGAGTACGAAAATGTACTAACAAATTTTCAAAATCAATATTCATACAATATAAACATTGTATCTCTGTTTTTTGATTGTAAACTTTTTTTTGGATTTTGACTTTTATTTACAATTTTTGTTGGATTTTTTATTCAAACTAGCTGTCGCCCAGTGGTCGATCCCGACCAATTGTGTCAATATCTCTGGCAGGTTAAGTAACCTGAAAATTTTATCGTGACATTCTATCCTAGGACTGTAGGGAGAACAGCAATTACACGGAACGAATTCAGATTCGGAACCTCTGTGTAATAGTTTCCTCGAAAATCCTAGATGTCGGTCTTACATCTCGCTTCTACAAATAAGTAACGAAATTCAAGTTTTTTTCAGATATAATTTAGAGGACTTTATTTGTGTTCAAATTCGTAATTCTTAATTTAATATGACAACAATTCAATCGCTACTCCGACCTATATTTCAATCATCATATATATGGAACTCTTCGTGGGCTACTTTATAAATCATTTCCTTTTCTAACATTTTTTATCATCCTCCTATATATCTATAATTCCTCTCACCCTATATTTCATCTTCCCTATATATATATATATACTATATATATATAACTGCTTATTGGTTACGAAACGTTGCATTTCCATTTCCGCCACCCTGTATATGCATCTCTGTGTAATATTTTTTGTACCACTCTGTATAACTGTAATTCTACCGCACCTTCTATTCCAAGAACTCTGTAAATTCAACCGTTAATGGGCTTCCCTATATAATTATTTTATTAGTTATAATTGCACTCTTTAGATTTTAAACACCCTATATATGCAACTGCTTATGTGCCACCTACGAAAAAAATGATTTCTAACATATCTGAAATCGCCCTGTATAATTATAATATACAACTATTACTTTATCACTAAACAATAACAACGCTTGGATGCCACTTCCAGAAGTACATGCTCTAAGTATATAACAGCATTGGTCCCTATATATGTAATTACTCAATGTTTTTGTTGGAGTGTTTTTTTTCAAATATATATTTTTTCCAATTTTGGTCTACAGTTGGTGGGGTCTCCAAATTGGTGGAGGCCCTGCCAGTGCCCAAAGTGCCCTTATGTAAATCCGGCCCTGGTGCCCTAAGCAAGTCACGCCGTCAGGTGCCATAAGGAAACTACGTTTCTGGTGTCCCCCAGGATGTAATGCCCTAAGAAATTGCTAATTTGCTTATGGGTTAATTCGGCACTACCTACGATCATGACTCGATAAGGTATTACATATTGGGAAAAAGTGGTAACTGTTACTCTTTATGTGAAGCTTATCTCCCATGCAAAATATGAAAAATCGGGATGCTTAGAGAGATTTTTTTGGATCATCTGTCCTCAAAGAGAACATGGAAATGATTTTTGAGCTAACATTGAAGACTCACGTACCTAAAAGTTCAGTTATTTAAAATTTGGAGTTGCATCAATTTCGCTTAAATTCAATTGAATGTTACTAATTCAAAATATGGAAATCACTCGAAACTCATGGGCAACAAAAATGGCATCATTTGTACACTGGGAAAAAACAAACTACAAAGTCTATCAAATAAAAACATCTTACTGCAGATCTCTAGATAAATATAGTAGGCACTAAACTATTACATTTCAAATAAAAAATTAAAATAAATTAATGCACCAGGCAAAAATGGACCTGATTACTTACAATTTTTTTTAACTCTACTTAGAATATATACTTCTGGAGTTAGCCTGACATGCACAAATATTGTGGCAAGGTTAGAAATAGAAAAGTGCATCATATTATATCACTTGGTGGGTGGAAGCAGCCAAGGAACTACAAACTGGACGTAGCTTATTGAAAGTCATTCCCAATCGGGTGAAATACCTTCTTACTCTCTCTCTCTCTCTCTATCTCTGTTGCCTTCTTTTTTCTAGTCTTGAAACGATATTTGTGAATCAAAGGCTGCCTCCAGAAATATAGACTCTAAGTTACACACGTATGATCGGCAAACGTTAGTTATGGCCCAAGTATTTCATTTTGAGAAAAAATGGTAACTGTGATACTTTATATCCGAGGAAGCTTTTTTCCCATGCAAAATTGGACAAAACGGGATGCTGAGAGCAAAACTATGACACCACTGGAATTGACAACATCGAAATTGGTTGTATGCAGAATGTATCACAAACGACGAACGGTGACGTAAGTTGCTTTTCAAAAGTTGTGATATCATTTGTTTAAACGGTACGATGCTGACAATGATATAATAACATTACAGACAATGTCTGTTACTTGATTCAACCGACCAAGAAAGTGAAGTCCTCAATTGACTATGTTATAAGATGTTAGAACAGCAAATCTAAATTTGAGGTCTGCAGAGAATATAAAGTTGTTAAATGTTTCTCCAATCATTTCTTAATAAATTCAAGATTATTCTTAGCTACACTGAACTATATTTACACCCAAAAATAGTGAGGAGGTAAAATTCAATAGCCCGCGATGTAAATTGTAAATACTATAATTTTTGATTAAGTCAAGAAAGTAAAGAATAGTTGACGCAGACTAGGGGAGATAAGCTATTGGTGGTTGCTACTACGGTGGAAAAAAAACCAAACCCATCATAAATCTCTGGCAACATAAGACAGTAAGAACAAGAAACAATATTCAAGATTAAGCAGTTAGTTAGAAAATAATAATTAACAGTACCCATATTATCATAAAAAGAACAGAATACAAAAATACAAGAAAAATGTAAAAACCACTCAAAGAAAAAGAACCTACTAGAAAATCAAGAAGTATACAGGAGATTGCCCTTAGTCCTATGCCCGTCAAACAAATGAACGGATATTGATTCGCCTTGATGAGCACAAAATAAGAAACAAACGAACCAACTCAACTTTATTAACACATGAACAGGAGACAGGATACAAAATTGATTTCCATACCTCCAAACATCTCACCCAGGTGGATAACTATGTAATTTGTATAATTAGAAAAACCATTGAAATTGAAAGTCGGTATGATACTGTAATGTTTATATTTTCACTTTTCATCGGGTTCAGTTCAACTCTCTCTAATTTATTTTCACTACAATTAATATTCATAGAACTATTTACAATTTATATTGAACACCTGTTATTACTCTACGAAAGTCGAATACTGAATGAATCCCATCGCCAGATATTCGTATTTATATATTTCTCTTGGAATTCTCTAGTAGGTCAACGAGCCATCCGGAAATGTGTTCTCAAAGGATCGATAAATTTCGCCGAATTCCCATTAACGCTAGCCGTCGTCCTCGGGTCGATAGACAATAATTCCAGGTAACTGGATTAAAGAAATTTCCAACGAAGCAAAATGAACACCCTAGTGGAAACGGATTATGCAAATCCCATATACTTATCTAGACCTCATTCAGACGGAATAACCAAACAATTAAATATTAATGAGAGCTTAAGAGGATGATGAATAAGATTTTGGCGAAACATCAATGAAATACTCAACAGAATTCAACTAACGAACTGATGTACACCAGAATAAAACATCAATCATGAAAAAAATATCATATCGATTTCCCTCTGTGTAACTTTCCTGTTATAAAGTAAGAATAAAGGCCAAATTTGGCCATTCAAAAATTTGCAAATTAAATGAAAGCCTAAAAGGGCCACCAAAAAATATATCACAACCTCTGGAGTTCATCTAGCCTCACGCTATGCCGTGATATGTTTTTTGTATTATCAGATCTCAGATATATTTTTTACTTCTAAATAATATTTGGAATATTATATTCAAAAATATTTATTTAATAATTATTATATATGAGTTATAAGTGGCCATTAAAAATCTAATCATTTTTGTATTATGATACCGCCAACTTTTTTAGATTGTATCACAAAAATTTAAATATAATGATGTTTATGTTCAAATAAAATTGTTGTTCTTAAAGTAGACATACCTATTCAATTATTTAATTGAAGACATGAATAAGGGTAATATTTTCATAATATCTAAACCAATAACGAACAACATTGTAATTAATGAAGATTTTCGATAAAACTGGAAACCATTTCTCTTTAAGTTAAATTAAATACAGTTTGAACAGGATATTATTATCGCACAACATGGAACTATAAAAAAGCATAATCAAAATTGAGCAACAGGAAAACATATTTCAATGGAATTTTGGACTATGGGAAACAAAATTTTCACTACTTTGGCTCAGCCATAAGTTAACAAATTGAGACTGAGACAGAGAAACAAGTTGAAACACACTGAGAAACAAAAACTACAATAATTATACAATTCAAACGCATAGGGTTCCTAAGTCTGCAACACATTAGTGAAACATGAATAATCAGGATATAAGCTAAATTACAAGTACTACAAACTACAACATGTCACCAACCACTTCGTATGATATTTTAGGCAACGATATTTGACATTTTCACTGTTAATAAAAGTTGTCTTAATTAGAAATGTGCTTAATATACCCTTAGAAAATTTTAATGTATAAGAAACGCAGCTTTGTTAAAATACCATAACTTGTTATTGCTTTAAAAAGTATTTGATATGTCCTTGTATTTTTGATATTAATAATGAAATATTTAAAAAATATATATTTTTAAATATTAGACACCTGTTTGACTCTATGCAAAAGAAGAAACTATATTTAAATAGCAACAAACCCTATTAGGGATACAAAAAATAACTGGTTATTAACAAGGTAATATTACAACATAACAATAAGATTAAGATTTCATCAAGCGTACATAGGCAGAAGGATTCAAAGCATATTGGAACGAGCAAGCTTCGCTGCTATTAGAGACCACATACAATTTCATCGTTATAATAAGAGTAAATTAAAAAAAGATATTGGGTATATACAAAACTTTCTTGCTTATCAAATTCCAGAGAATGAATTTAACAGAATTAAAAATTTACTTAAATTTAATCAACTTCTTTCAGATAAAAATATGCCGAAATATTATGTGAAAAACCAACATTTTGATCTGTCAAAAACTGTCATTAATTTTTGAGACAAACAGTCAAACGCTTCTGAAACCTCAATTCTACAAAAGAGCCTTAATTTTGCAGTTTCCCCAAAAACTATTCCAACATTTGATACAATCAGTGCTATAGAATAAACTGCAAACAAATTAAACAATAGTGAAGCTCAAGAGTATCGAATAACAGCAAAAATTGAACTAGAAAAACCTATGCATATAAAAAATAACCTTTTGAAAAATGAATTACATTCAACTAAAGTTTTAAAAACACTATTAAGATTTTACCTGCAGATAAAGGCAATGCTACGGTTATTTTAAATAAAATTGACTACGATTCCCAAATTGAAAACATAATAAACCAAGGACAATATACAAAATTAAACAAAGATCCAACAACTTCTATAGAAAACAAAATATACCGCTTACTTTTCAATCACAGACATGAATTTACTGAACAAGAACATCAACATGTTACTCCACACTATTCTAAACCGCCCCATTTTTACGGGTCACCTAAAATTCATAAACCCAACATTCCATTAAGACCAATTGTCAGCTCCATAAATTCTCCATGCAGTGAGCTCTCAAAATTAATTTTAAAATTTATTTCATCACTTACTAGTAAGTCTAACTCTCATCTTAAAAACAGCGCACATTTCTTAGAAAAATTATCGCATATACAATATAAAAATACTTTCACACTAGCAAGTTTTGACATTGTGAATCTATGTAATAATGTTCCTGTCATCAAAACACTTCCCATAGTAAAAGAACGATTAGAACAAGATTCTTTACTAAATCAACGTACTCAATTGTTCATTAATACAATAATGGAACTACTAACATTTTGTACAAAGACAACATATTTTCAACTTAATGATGACTTTACCAACAAATTTTGCATGGCAATGGGTTCCTGTCTGTCTCCTGCTTAAGCAACATTTTTATGAAAAATTTGAAGAACAAACAATTTTCTCACAGATATTTGGACATATTCATGGGCAATGGGTTCCTGTTTACATTAGAGCTGAACAGTCTTAGACTCCTCGCATTTGAAACAATGTTTACACCGACATACTTGTTTCAACTTTTAAGAATCAAAATTTGATAGACAAGCAAACAATTTTCTCAAAACAGATTAAAGTTTTGGTTTGGTGGCGTTATGTTGATGACAATCAAAAACCAAACCAAATAACACAATTCAAAATACAAAAAATTTTATTTATAAAATCCCTTGTGAATGTAATAAATTCTATATTGGAGAAACCTCTAGACATTTAAATGTTCGAATAAACGAACACAGAAAATACATAAAAAACGACAATTTGAAAAATCCAAAATTGGTGAACATGCTTGGGAGCTTGGTCATAAAATACAGTTTCAAAATTCAGTTATATTACACAAAGAAGAACACAACACCAAAAGAAAACTAAAAGAGTCTGCTTTAATTTTGTTAAATGAAAACGATTGTATCGCTACTACCTCCGTAGAATTCAGTCGTTCCTGGTTGCCAATGATTAAGGAAGGAATTGCTAATGGTCATGTCCTTGTGAACAACCCAATATCCGAATAGTTTATAAGGTTTTTCCTAGGTTTTCCCTTATGATTTTAATAAAATTCTGAAGATCTCTCTTTCAAATTCTTCCAATCTGATAGGAACTTTATGATTATATGATCTTTAGAAGTTTCTATGCTACCCTGTATATTACAAATAAAATTTTCTTAGTTACATCAGAAATTAAATAATACATATTGTCAAATATTTTAATTTACATCTTAGAATTGTGCCCTTTTTATCCATAGTTTCTTAACCATTGACAACGGGGTCTGGACCTAGACCCCGAAACTCTTGGAATATACAGCAATTTTCTTAACTGTGGTGTCATTTGCCAAGAAGTATTTAGACAATAAGCACTTAGACAATATTAAATGCCATTTACAATTTCTTAAAAGAAACAACACTATCTACTAAAATATTCTAGAGAGATATCAATCTAAACCAGCTCAGGCTTAAAGATTGATAGTGTTCAAGTCATTAGGACGTTTATTGTAATCCATTACAGTATTGTGAAAGAATGATTTCATCGGCCTTACATAATTGGTCTTCTTACCTAAAAATCATATTTTGTCTTTTGGAATAATTATGTATGCAATTATTTTAAGCACTAAATTTCCCGAATATGTAGGAATGGTTAAATGTGATATTTTGAAAATAAATGGCTAAATATATTCACTGAAAAGAAATCGCAACATCGAGAAGGAAATGCTTAATCTTCAACAAACTACAATTCCATAGCATTTAATTTTAACTGACTGGCGTTAGTTTATTGCATTATAATATCAAACTCATGCTCTGTTGTGCATATCCAGGCAATTTTCAACTCATAATCTGAAGTACTCAAACGCTTTAACAAATTTATATATCTCCTTAGAAATTCATAAATAAATAATTGATCATTTATTCGTCTTTGTTTAAGTCTGTAGTTAAAATCATCTTGTTTGTTTTGTAGGTATTTAATGTAAGGAAGCAGTTCTAGCTATTTTTTCACCCGTAAAGACAAACACAATGTCAACGGGAAACATATTAAACATAAAAAGTTTCAATAAAACTAAAATATAATTTAAATAAGGGGTAAATGAAAGCCCGAACACGCTATCCTGAGTGTCATTCACAAATTATTCACTAAGGTGGATGCTTTTGCGGGTACACCATTCATAACAACCTTATTCCTAATCGATGTAGTAGAGGAAGATCCCAGGGCGATCAGACATAACTTAGTTACACAAAGATGAAAAATCTTAGGTTCTCAGTAGCGTTTCATGTTCTTTGAAAACCTGCGTGTTTGTGGCGTTTGTTCTGTGACTCCTGGGCAGGTACCAGGTGAGAAAAGTAACTAGTAATAAGAGTTACTTAACTTAAATTTGTATGGCTCTTTTTTATATATGTTTTGTAGAATATTGCCCTGAAGTAATATTTTAAGTGTCAGACATTTTCCATTGACCAGAACTTTTGCCAGACGCTTTCAAGGTCCACAAATTTTAATAAACTTTGCGTATTTTTACATGTCTGATGTTTTAATATGTGGTATGTGGTTAAAGGAACTATATAAAGTTATATTTCATCAGTCTGATAAATTGTAATGACCAAACAATCCCCGAAACACAAAAAATTTTGAGCCGTTGGTATGAGCGCGAGGGTACTATGCATGCGTTTCAGAGCAAGTGAGAAGTCCATGGTAACTCAGTTCCCCTTCATAAACTTGCAATCTGTTTCAGTCTACTGGGTATGTCATGTGCGTGCAACGTATAGTATACAGTATTTTTTCCGCATATACGCAATAATTCTTGTGTTTAGGGTCTATTTGGTCATTACAATTTGTCTGAGTGATGAAATAAAGTTCATTTATATTTTGTGTACCTTTAAAGCGTCTGACAAAAGTTCTGGTCCATTGAAAGTATCTGACACTTACAATACTACGTTAGGGAAATATTTTACAAAAAATATTTAAAAATCAGCCATACAAATTTGTGTTAAGTACCTCTTATTTTTAGTTACCTTTCTCACTTGGTAGCTGTCCAGATGTCACAGAGCAAACTCCACAAGCACGCAGGTACTCAAAGCCTATGAAACGCAACTGATAACCTAAGATTTGATCTTTGTGAAAATAAGTTATATCTGAGTGCTCGGGGATCTTGAACTATAGCTGCTTCTATACCATACTAGAGAAATTCTGAATTCATGTTCGAATATTATAAGTTATATCTATGCTCAAATAACGGAGAACGACCAAAATAATACAAAATTGCAGATTCCCGTTTAAGCCGTCGGGTAGCCGCACGTGTGTGTTCGTCTAGGATCTCCAACGCCTGAACTATAGCTGAGTAGTGCTTTGGTTATAGTATTCTATAAAGACCATACTAGAGAAATTCTGAATTCATGTTCTAGAATATACTAGCTATATATGGGGAAGAATTATCAGACATTCAAGAAATGTTTATTTTCAATATTTTTGATTCGACACATGTGCAAGTTCCGGTTCTATCAGCTTCAATTCCACAAGTGAGTTTCGAAAGGTAACAAGGAATATGTGAATGTATGATTTCAAAGTTGACATTTAAAATCGTGTTAAGTATATTTCCAAAGATGCACATATTTTAAAGATATAAATCAAGTGTATACAGTAAACAACTGTGTTGATCGAAAATTTTATTTATTGGAACTCTAATGATAAAAACACTTGTTTATGGTCAATAAGATCGAAAGATCAAGACCACTACCGGCCGCAAGGCCAACCTTGGAAGAAGAAGAATACAAAATTGCACTATCAACATTTATTTTCTACTTATGCTTCATATTTTGTACATTCAGTTCACTTACATAACAAAAAAATATATGGCAATGTAATATTAGCTAACAAAATAATGTTATGTAACTAAAATAAATAACACTCAAATAATACATATTAAATGATTTTGTCACTTATTTGCTGAAGATGATAAAGAATATCGTTGTTTATACTCAATCGAGATTCAGATCGATTTATATTATTTATTTCGAATTACGACTAGATAACAGACGTAGGTACATAAAAAACGCACTAACATTTTGTGACTGATGAAACATATTTAACTGTATAATTTTTAACCTGTTAAATGTTATGTTCTGATAATAATATCGTATAGTATGATTTCAACATTATTGTTATTTTTAAAATTTTCAAAAATAGTTACAATAAGAATTGACGTTTTGGATATAACAAAAAAATGTGTGCTTTTCAAAATATTGAAAATTTCAGAATAACTAATCAGAATAATGCTCCTAATATCTATTACAAACTGCTCAAACATTCAATTCTAATTTTCTATGGTTCTAGTTCTAATTACATCAGTTCTATTGTCTACTTTACTATTTAAATGACGATTTAAATTAACGGTTGAAGACAAATATACTTTGAGGCACAGAAAACGAAACACCAAGTAAATGTACTGCAGTATTTAGCAGTCATATAAGTAGATTGGTTTTTATGTTATAAAATTTCATCGTTTTTAGTTTTGAAGTAGAAATAGACACAAGGAAACAACCAAAAAAATGGAAAATCAGCTGTTTAAGGTTTAGAATATTTATAAATGCGGAAAAGTATCCGGAGGTTGCAAAAAATGGTCTCCATTACATCAGTACATAAAAATAACAACAAACAAAATTTCAGCAATTATCGTGAGACATAAGTCACAAGGACAATAAACAGATTATATGAATAAGGGATATTATTGAAATGGAATGTAATAATTTATATTTAAAAAAGAACCGACTTCAACTGGCTCAAACTGAAAACCGTTTAGAAGCCGTGTGCACCAATAACTATTTTCTGGCATATATTTTTATCTGATTTGAATCTATTGATTATTTTAGCGTATTCTTATCTCTCCTTCTCTAATTTCTCTAATTTTTTCTATATTACCCACATAATTTTAAAGTTTTTTATTTGTTGTATTATTTGAACCACCTTCTATAAGTGTAACTCTAATCCACCCTATCTTACAACCACCCGGTATATGTTTCTGTGTATTGGTCACTCTCAATGTAAATGATTTGTCTATCATTTTCTGAATCACCCCGTACAACTATAATTCAACACTACGCGATGGTGCAACCGTCCTGTATAAGTATTAATCCTTTCTACCCTATTGACAGTTGCTATTTTGCTTTTGTTTAAATCACCCTGTATCCCTATAATTTTATTTCGCTCTATATGCCAAGTAGAAGCAACTACTTATGTTCCACACTATATAAGATTTTTTAACCACCCTGTATAAGTATAATTTCACCTTATATTTCCATCATCCTGTCTATGCAACTGCTTCTAACATTTTTTGAACCTTCCGCCCTATAACTCCAATATTCTTTTTGCATAAGCTAATTTAACCATTTTTTAATCTTTTTTATCCACTCTGTATAACTATAGTTTTACTTGAATCTTATTTTAACAACTTGTATACGTAACTAGTTATGTGTCACCCAATACAAAATTTTCTGAACCACCCTGTATAACTTTAATTCTATTTCAACTTATATTTCAACCATCCTATATATGGAACTGCTTATGTACCACCCAATATCACATTTATTTGTAAGTTTTTTTTGTACTCACCTGTCTAACTGTAACTTTACTTAGCCCAATATTTCAACTGCGCACATTGCTTGGTGCTTGAATTTCGATGCACGCACACACGTACCACCGTATGCCACATAGAAAACATCGCTTTTCCAAATTATTTTCCTTTCGATACACTAATATTTTGTGCCATTTTACTCGACTGCAATGGAAACCGTTATAAACACAATTGATATCCTCCTCGTTTTTGGAAGTCGGTTAATAAGTATGAAGAAGAACAAAGTGGGTTTAGTATTGGAAGATCTAGCACTCAATAAAGAAGGTAATAGAAAAGAATATAGAATGAACCCTTGAGGGTTATAGAACTGCTAAAAATTTGTGAAAAACATACCAATACAAAGTTTATGAGAAATACTCTAAATGCCAACTTAATTATACCCTTACAAAAGCTGCCCAAAACCTCTACAGAGCGATAAAATATGCAGTGTACCTACAGAATACAATTTCAGAGTCTGAGACAAGGATGCCGCAGATCTTCAATCCTCTCTAAGATTTATGTCGCGTATACTATAACAAATTTGAAAAAATAGTGTAGTGCAAGGGGCATTCAGCTCATTGATAATCAACTAGTATGTGCAAAAGAGATGTACTTAGGATACATGGCACTGCTGCTAGAGAATACGGAAAATGGGGATTGCAGTTGAACTTAGAAAAGACGCAGTACATGTATATGTATAGGAGAAGACGCGACTGGGATATAACTGGAAACAAGGAAACCACAAGAAGATGTGGGAACACCATTAAAAGATGTGAGATATCGAGGAGTACTGTTTAATAACGAAAGCACAGATGATACAAAATTAAAATAATAATAATTAAACTAACTAAATATTGTGGAGCAGCAGAACAGGTAGCGTAGGCGAGCGTAGTTCGATTGTCATCCAATGGAGTTCCAAGCATATATGTGCCCTTTAATCTGCAAACTTTGACACGCATTTTTTGTATAAAAGTATTTTGGTTATCGACCCGAGAAAATAGAGAATTGTTCCTATTCATCCAAATTTACGGTCTAGGTGTTCCGATTCCTATGTCACAAAATATTTGTTATTACTTATTATAAAACTTGAAAAAAGTCTGTTATTAAATAAGCAATATTGAACACTACACAGTGCCCATAATTATTATCAGCCGGGACATTGTATAGATTCGTTATTTATGATGCTAGTTTTGCGTTCATCTATTTAATTACTGTATTGCTGTCATGAAACATTTATACAAGTACATATAATAGAGCTAGAATGAGGAGATAGTGAATGTTCTGTCTTGTAGACACTCCTTTACAAGTTGTACGTAAGTTTCTGTTAGATAGTATATAAATTTATTCTAAACTAAATTTAGCTTACTGATCTCAAATTAGTTCAAGTTGGAAGAATTTTTTCTCTGATAAATTAATCTTATCAAAAACTAATTCAATTCAATGTTAAGCCATTTGGTTTCAGATCAATTCTTCTTTCTCTATATCTTTCTGTTTTGGATATTCGATTTGATCCTTTAGTTACCTATATACAAATTTTCGTCTTCTTCTTCTTGATCGTTATAATCCTATTATTAGGCATAGCGTTCGATTGATGAATAAATAATCGAAATTGTCTACCTATCAGTTTCACATTTATTTACTTTTTGTCCATATATTTACTAACTGTGCACTTGGTTTTTTTTCTTATTCATTTTTATATTAATTTTATTCATAGTTTTTCTATCATGTAGTTTTCTAGGTAATGTTGTAGCGGTATACAACATCTGCAAACATTTCAATTTCATGCGGCAATTCTGGGCATTTTCTAGTCATCTTTCTGATGTAAAAGTAATCAGCAGCAGAATTTCATTTTTAATTGATCTAGTAATTTCAGTTTTTTATTATTTTTTATCTTTCAATCAGACCAGGTACCTCAAAATTATTGCTGTAAATTACATCAATTATTTTATAAAAGCTTAAATATGAAAGTGCCTGTGATTTCAATCATTCAGGACTGTATAATCATTCTTTAAATAGTTCAAAATTACAAAAAAGAACTAATTTTTTGAAGTCACTTTTGGTAATATAAGTTGCCTATATGGTAACCGAAAATCTTGTTAATTATAACTAAAAAAATATAAGGAACGGTTTAACTACTATAATATTTCTTAAAATTTTTTCAGTAACATTTCGCTCATAAATTGAGAGAAAATTTATCAACATTGATAAAATCAACTCCTTTTGAGCTAACTAGATGGTTCATTTTTTACATTCTTTGCATAGTTATTAGACGTTGCTCCTGTAAATTACCTCAATTGTTTTATAAAGAAAATAAACTATGACTATAGAATTTTATTTAAACCGGTCATATACTCCAAATTGCCAAAAATATTAAATAAAATTAATATAAGTGATAGGTGACTCGACAACCCATACAAGCCTTCTTTGTAATATGTATTGCCTGCATATCGACAGTTACGGAATATTTATTGTGTCTATTAGAAAGGGGGTTGATTTCTTTTTTCTATTTTCTGAATTAAAGCAAGGGCGGATCCAAAGGGTGTGGGATTGTTGGCAATCGCCCCCCCCTAGAGCCACAAGGAGAATAAGTTCAACACTAAAATAATGAGCAAAGTGCTCAAAAGTCATTTCTGTAGTGTGGGTTTAAAGCGAAGATAGTCTATTTTTAACGCAATAGCCCTGGAAATGCTGTGTATATAAAATCATAGAGAAACAGTTGCTATCCTTAGGTAGGAACCTATTTTTAGTATGAGATCCCCCCAGCTTGTCTTTGGATCCGCCCCTGAGTTGGTGAGTAGTGTCTTTTAGCATCAGGGATCTTCCCTATGTAGGTAGGTATCACCAATTTTATTTGTATTTTAATTATTGTAATTTTCAATTTATTAGAAAAATTAGTATTAATACGGAACATCTTCAGGTAATAGTGAAATGTAATATTGTAATAATTTTTATAAAGCACTCGAATTATATATTCTTAGCTGAAATAAACATCAAGTTCTCAGTTTGCATTTATAAAATGGGATTGGAATCACGAACAACTGCTATAAAATATACATATTAATGGGAAATTTGACACAAAACAAAACCATTAGTGAAAAAATATATTAAGAAGTAAGTAGTGCTACTGGTATTGCCTATATTCTGTTTTGATCTTAAGACACACCTAGAATTAGAAATATTTTAAATATAATTGTTTAAATAGATAGTTGTAACCTTCTACTATATAGACTACTTGATTTAGCCGCCAGCAGCTAATCATTAAGTAGGTACATTAAACAAATGCCCGACTGAAGATTTGCCATATTTGTATTATAACAAACTTTTTTCTAGGTAACTCTATTAAAAATTATGCCCTAAGTTATTGGATTCCATTTTATATCATGTTTTCAGAGTCATAACCGAAATTTGGTGAGGGTGAAAGCCTTTTTCCGAGACTCGATAACATCATTCTGTTACGACTGATGCCCATTTTTGCCTTCTTTCTTGCAATCTCTAGAAGCAACCTGTTCCGCAGAACGTCCAACGAGTTTACGATGGATAGGGAGCTGCTATCGATGCGTCTTTTAGTTCTCGATGGGGAGTTTGGATTCTGAAAAAAATAAAAATATATTTTTAGTTTTTTGGAGGTTAAAGATATTTTTTCTGATAAATTATTTTGAATACCTGCTTTAAATTATTTTATTAGTGGCAAAATAATCAAAGACCTCTTCGACAATCTTTCCGAAATCAACTAACTAATTAAATATTTCTGATTTAATTTTCGTATTTTTTTTATTTTATAAGATTTCAATATAACTAGTAAGATTTTTGTGGGGGGCTAATGACCATGATGACCCCCTCTCGGACCGCCACTGAAATATACAGGACGAGTAGCAGACAGACATACTTGCATCAGGGACGTTCTGATACTAAATTTATTTGAGTACAGGGAGCTTCTCTATGATTTTGGGTTTTCTGAACTAAGAGTCTTTGGGGTACAACTTCCTAGGTTAAATGATCGAATTTTTAGGCATTAACAATTGTTTTCATAATAATAAACTTTATATTTTATACTTTCATTATATATACAAATACTTAAATAAATATGTAAATTTTGCGGGCATATTTAATTCGACCCACTTCAAAAAATCAACCTCCCAATTTGGGATTATTCTGATTTTTTCTGCGCTAAAATTACTCGATCTGTTTAAGCCCATAGAAGTTAGTTGCTTGATTCGAAGCCCTTATATTTAAGATTTTCTTATTGATTTTGTTGAAGTTTTTTGTGGCCTTGGATACCCATTTCTAACTATATGTAGTATGCAGGGGCGTATCCAGCTTTTGGTTTAGGGACAAATTAGAAAAAAAATTATCCTAGAGGGACAGGGACAACTGAGAAAATTTTTTTTCGCCAAGGGGAGGGAACTCACCAAATTTATGGGAAGGTTTATTGGCTCACGGTAGGTTTTTCAGGTCCAGGGGTGAATGAGACCTTCTCTGCCCTCCCCCCTCGGTACGCCCATGGTAGAATGGATTTATAACTTTAAATTTGTACAATTCTGGTAACAAATCAATAATATGCAAGCCTGTAGCGAGAAATTACTCGGGGGAAGGGGGGTGGATTAATACAACATTTTTTTGAGGGAGATGGATTCACTGGGAAAAAATTTATACATAATAAAATTAATATTTATGAACAAAAATGTGTCTTAATGTGTTAAAATTGAGTTTGTAAAAGCAAAATTTCAGCGTGGGAGGGTGATTATAAGGAAATTCGTCAATGGTTAACAGCATATGCATTTGGTTACGTATGGTGACTGGAATTTTCGATAAGTGAAGAGGGGTGAAACCGTGATAGCATCTTGTTTATTCTGAGCATCTTGTCTAACTTTAATCTTCCGGTTAGCTTGTCCTATGTAAGTTTCGTTATAATCTGCAAATTGAATTTCATACACTTCTTGCTAAAAGGATCTTCGACTTTAGATTGAAGATCGTGTCCATATGCTTACACAGAATGGGGCCTACATTTTTATGTGTCGTGTTCCTTGTCTTCTAGTCTTGGGTTGACATTTCTGCCTGTGAATCTATTATGATTTACAAGGGTTCTTAAATTGTTTAATGTTTTGTTTGTCTATTATTACTTCTGGCAGGGGCGGTTCTAGGATTTTTGTCAGGGAAGGGGAAGAGCAAGATGAAAATGATGATTATAAAACACGTTGGAAAGTTTCAAATCACAGAACTTAACGCTCCCTTTTATTCACTTTTTCCAAGTCTCAGAGGGGGGACTGGCCACTGTGCTCTGATTACCAAAATTTTGGTAACAGCTTGTAGCGGATCTAGTTGGTGATGAAAACTAGAATAGCGTTCTTCTTTAGTACGACATTAAAGAATGGTAATTGATCATTGGTTTTGACCTCCACGGTGAATTCTATTTCACTATTTCATGTTGTATACTAGGGGTGATTTAATATATATTATCTATTAACTAAGAATTTGTAAGGCTAGATTTATCGGGTTTGAATTTGCTTTGTGCAAAGTATGCAAAGATTAACATTTTTTTTACATTTCAATCTTGAAACAACATATTATGTCCAATTCAAAGATGTTAACATAGGCTAGTGATTTTTACAAAACTTAGTTAAATATTGGAAATAATAATCACATCTCAATATAAAATATTTTATTGAACTTCAGAAATCACAGCTAAACTTTCTTCAATTTTCTCAATAGGTTTCAGATCCTTCCCTTGTTTGGTTTTCCAAGACAAGTAAGCGTTCCAAAAGAGAGCGACACATTGAACTAGCAAAACTTGATGCTTAAGAGGTACGAAATAAAAATTACACAATTGCACTGCTGGCCAAAGTTTATAGCTCGTCGACATTACATCAACATATTTCAGTTTTAACTCATCTACTGAATATTGAAAACTGTTCCCTTCCAGGAGATTTATGGCCATGATTAGGGTTCCCATTAGACATGGTGCGAAAGTGGTTTGGTCAATCGCAACCTTTTTGACTACCCAAAATCTTCCAGTTTGTTTAATATTCTTTGACAGGAACTTGTACCACGTGCTAAGTGCAGGACCCTGCAAAAAGCAAATATTTGGAATAACAATATCGCTAAACAACAAAGTACAATCAGTCAATAGACTTTTTTAGTGACATAAAGTTTAATAGCACTTTATAAGCAACCAGCTAGGCGAGCTAGGCAGAAGGGCACATTTGACGTATTTATCTGGAATTTGACGAATTTGTCTGCGAAAACCATTTTAATACTCATGAGCCAAATTTATATTGTACCACTTCTAAAATAAGTTTTTTTGGGATGAATAGCAAGACATATTTGCCGTGTTTTTTGGTAATTTTGATACTTTTGATATTTCTAACAATTTTAACATTAGTTAGATTTTTGACACTTTTAACATTTCTGTCAGTTTTGACATTTTCGATGTAACTGACATTTTTAATATTTTTGGCATTTCAAAATTTTGGACATTTTTGACGTTTGATATCTTTGACAGTTTATACATTTTTGACAGTTTTAAATTCTTTGACATTTCTAACATTTTGACATTTTTAATACCCTTGATAATATTAACATTTTTGACGTTTTACACATTATACAGTTTTGATATCGTTGGCATTTATAAACTTTTTTGATATTTATGACACTTTTCGCACTTTTTTTTTCACAATTACAGTGACGTTAACAGTGCCAGTTATTTCTCTAAGTTTTACCATTTTTGTCGTTTTGTATATTTGAAATTATTGAGATTTTTCTTATTTTAGGTTTTTGACAGAATAATTCCGACGGTTTTGTCAACTTTTATATTTTTGTTTTGGTGTATTTCCAATGACCTCTTAGTAGGTACTTATCGGATACTTTCACAACTGTATCATTTTTTGTTCCCTAAAAATTACTGAAACCCATCCCCCCATTGAATAATCGAATTTTCCCATAATTTTACATTAATTCTCTATTAATTTAAAGAATTAATACCATATTTCCCATATTATTTTCGATTGCCGAGAATAGTGAATTTTTCTATCGGAATTATCGCATAATGATAAAACCTGCTTATATGAATTTTAGAAGACTATTATCTATCAAGATTTATTTATGCCCGCATTACTTTCTATTTCCAAGATATTAAATTCTCCGTAAAACAATAGTGACACCCCATTTCCTCCATGCAATATTTCAATTTTTACAAAATGATTAATCAGGTATTACTTCACTTAAAGAAAGGAATCAACCTGTTAAAGCTTGGTGCTCTATTATTTTAGGTTCCCGAAGAATAATAAATTTTTCTGTAAACATTTCCCCACCTGTCCCCCATGAGAATTGCATTTCTGAAAAATCGTAGTCGCTTGATTGATAAATTAAAATTATACCGTGTGAAAGACACCGCTCTAGATCTCTTACTTATCTAAATGAAAGATATCACGTGAAACAAATGGACGGTGCTACATCAAACAAAATTGTAAGTTCCTATGAAGTACCTCATAGGCCGTAGTCAGCACGGGGGGGGGGGAGTTTCAAGATTCAATTTTAACCAATGTATCATCTTTTTCATAAGAATAAATTTTGTATTTATACAATTTTATATATCCTGGAAATACTTGAACAAAAATATAAATTTTGTAGTCCTAATTAGTCTATTACCAATCAAAAAATATTATCCAACTCATCCCGAAAAAAAATTTCTTTCTGGCTACGGCCTTGTACCTCAGAGCAGTGTTCTGGGGCCTATTTTGCTCGCTCTTTATATAAATGGCCTCCATCACTCTATAAAATATTCATCAGTCAAGTTTATGGCGGATGATACTGTGATATCTATTGCTGGAAAAAAATTCAGTTTAACAACAGGTATGTTGAACGAAGATTTACATATGGAAAACACCATTCAGAAGTCTTGTGCTAATATTAGTCCCCAATTTGTGACAAATGTTACAAAGGGTGTCAGTAGAACTATTAAGTATTAGTACTGAGAGAGAAGATCGACATACACAAATATAGTTTGACTGGTCTTTAAACTTTTCATATAACACCTATTGTTTAATAAAAAAAATGTATGTCAAAAATAGGTAAAATGAAATTCAAAACAAATTATTTAAGTAAAATTTTTCGAAATTCGGTCAGAAAGTAAAAAAAAATAGATGTAAAATACCTTTCAACAAGATAAAGTGTAAGATATTATTTAAGTCAAGCCAATACGAAATCTGAGGCAGTAAACTTGATGAAAGTTTACGAGACAGGTTACTTTTCCAAAATTTCTTCCCTGCACGGTAAATATCCATTAGATATATTTCTGTACAAATTTAGAAACACATTAACTTGATCCACTAAGAAACTCGAGAATAATGAACTTGTAGATATATTTAGCAAATAATTAATATAAAATTGGAAAAACAAAATAATCAGTACCCAAACAATTTGTAAATTTTTCTTACCACAATACCTGCTCCAAGGGTGAAGAACTGGGCACTCCTCATTTTGTCAACATCTTTAAACTTTTTGTCTTCTATTACAGTTTGAGCTATCAGATCTCCGGCACACATCAAACATCCTGCTTCAAAAGAATGCCTAAGCATGAGGTGATCTTTTGAAATTTTATGGTAAAACCTCATAAGAATATTTGAAGTCATTTTTTATTTAAAGACTATTCTGTCCTTAACTATGATAGCAAAAGGTGAGAAAATGCAAGTCAGTCAAGACAAGATCTTATATATCAAGAAGAGAATTTGCAATGTTTACAATAGTTTGTTTCTTGTTATAGGAAAGGGAGATATCTTGACTATCCTAATCTGAAAAACAATAAGGAGATTTTGTTAGGAATGACTGACATTTTTTTGCAATACGTGCTATAATTAAATTCTATATTTTGAAAGGCTAGTTTTAATATTTGGAAAGAATTAAATTTATTGAATTGAATTAAACCGTTTAAGATAAGGAATCAACATGACTAACTGTTTCTAAATTTAGTGTTTTGAAATTTCACATTGTCATTGCCATTGTATTAGTTTGTAGATTTCCTATTACGTATTTTAATGTAAATTCAAAATATGAACTTTAGTGTTCAATGATACCTACCTAATTTTAAACAAATTATTTATAGAAATCTTATCTTTGCAACGATGCACTATTTTTTGAAGTAATATTTTATAAGAATTAAGTATCCACGTATTTCCACAAGTATTTCACTCACATTCGTATAAACTTACATGAATAATTAGTGATATCACACAGAAAACTATATGTGTACACAGATGTTTTGAAGTATCACCATATTATTATGAATTCAAATTTTTAATAAATGATTTCAATTTAATTTTTGCTTCTTTGAACTCTACAAATTTAGCGATATCGTTAGATTCGTTGTATCTCATAACCATAAATATGAAGATAATTTTCTGTGCGATATATCTACATATTTTTCATTCTGGACGTAAAAAAATTGTAAACTATTTTTGTATTAGTGATAAGATTATCGACGTAAATGGAATTATGGATTTTCACTTATTATTTGTATAATTCTTTATGTTGCTTTAGATATATATATATATATATATATATATATATATATATATTTGTTTTAAGTTTTCGCGGGCACTAAATGTTTTAGGTGGTTTCCGGGAATTCATCCGCGTAGTTGATAACTGATCCCTGCCAGGATCGATGGTAAAATGACGACGTTTCAGCAGAGTCATATCTGCCCTCTTCAGGTCGGTTCGCATAATTCTCGTAGCCTTCTGCTTTCGCTTCTAGTTACTCTAGTATTCGAGTAACTAGAAGCGTAACTACTGATGAAAAAAAATAGATGTTGGTTTCCGGTAAATGTATAAAATGACAAAAAATTTACAGTAATTATTTCATTTTAAACAGAATAATATTCCTTATCAAGATATTTTGAAAATTATAGATTACGCGCTCTCCCTAGCAGGAAAAAATGCAGCAACTGATTTTTAGTATCAATCAAATATGAACAACTTAAAAACGCTTTTGAACATTACAATTTGTATTATTCCTAAAATATAATTTGACCAATTCATGTGACAAATTTCAGGAAACTCTAACCAATGATATGAATCTGATGAAAATTATGCGCTTGGATCAAAAATATAATTTTTCTTAAATAAATAGTTGAAATTAATTAAAAACCATAATGTTTAAATTATTGTTTCGTTTCATTTCATTTGTCCCGCTTTGGCTCAATAAAAATGTGGTCACTTTACCTTTTGTTTCACATTCAAATCTGTTGATACAGGCTGTTCCATAATGTTAATAGTGTTATTCCTCAGGCAGAAAATATAAAACCAAACAATTCTTATAAATTTTCGATCCAGGGACAATATATTTCACTGCAATCAATGGTGTTAACCGGAAACATCTGCTGTTGACACGCTTCTATGGATTACTTTACAAATTCGTTGAACAGATTTAAATGAAGTTGAGTACATATAAAGAAACTGGCTGATAATAATAGACACACAACAAAATAAAACATTTTATTGAACATCAGAAATAATAGCTATACTTTCTTCAAGTTTCTCAACAGGTTTGTTTTCTTTTCCTTGTTTTGTTTTCCAAGACAAATAAGCGTTCCAAAATAAAGCTACAGATTGCACAACCAAAACTTGATGCTTAAGAGGTACAAAATAAAAATTACACAACTGCACTGCTGGCCAAAGTTTATAGTTCGTTGACATCACATCAAGATACTTTAGTTTTAACTGATCTACTGAATATTGAAAACTGTTCCCTTCTAAAGTATTTATGGCCATTATTAGGGTTCCCATAAGCAATGGCGCAAATGTTATTTGGTCTATCACAACCTTTTGACTACCCAAAATTTTCCTGTTTGTTTGATATTCTTTGAAAGGAACTTGTACCATAAACTTAGAGAAGGGCCCTAGAATAAGCAGATATTAGAAAAAAAGGAGATTTAAAAAAATACATATTGCAAATTCAGTAATATCCAACCAGGACTATTAATTAGTCATATGAAAAAGAAACAATAGTTATTAGATGACTGAAATTCCGATATAAACAAAATAATATATCAACTAATACTTCTTGAAACAGATCTTGACTGAAGAAATTTTTAAAGGTATTACTTTGCATACAGTCTCCAATAAGGCAATCTGTGCAGTTATTGGATGTTTAAATTATCTACTATTTTTGAATTGTGGTTGGCAAATGAATCAATATTGGGCCTATTATATACTTCTATAGTAGTGATCTACTACAGATAGGGGAAATCTTCTATTTTACATAGTGTAGTAGCAAAAACTCGTGATCAGTTTTCTCATACCACTAAAAATGGGTGAAAAGGTTTAAGTTAGTCAGTCACAGATTAGAATACCAGGAATAGGGATACTGTTTAAAACTCATATGAGATAAGAATAGAAAGATTAGATCCCAGAAAGCCATGTTAGGGTGAGAAAGGAATCTCAAAGATGTCAGTTAGTTAATTCAATAGAAAAATGTAAAGAAATACCAGAATATCAGAAATCTTTGGCTTCAAAATGCATCAACAAAGTGAAGTGTAATCAAGAAATCAATTACTTTTACTAGCTTGGAAAATCATAGTTAAAAAGCTGTATATCATTGTGTAAAACTTCTCTTAGTGGCTACTCTAAACTTGGTAGACAGGTATTATGGATTATTTGGAGGTACTCAAGAAATCTAGTCAAAAATATTTGTGTCAAATAACATATTACTATAATAGTGAACATACATATATTCAGAGAAATAGGTATGAAACAGATAAAGATTTTGATGTAAAATGAGCCTTCACAAGATTGAGCATGAAGTTTAATGCTAATAAAAACAAAGTAACATTTTTGTCCCATGATAATATAGTGAAACACAACTCTACTCCTACTGAAATAGTAACATCATCACTCAATTATTTTTCTTAGTGAGCATTCCAATCATTTTCTCAATACTCGTACTTGATGGAAATTCATTATTACAATTAAGTGTTATCTATATTCCAGCTGAAGTTTCCACTTTTTATTTTTTACAAAAATTGTAAAATGCATTCTCAATAGATATCAAAATATTAAACAGAGAGTTCTAGAAAGAGATATCAAAAAATCAAAATTTATTGAACAGTTTTTAAATAAAGAAGAATATGGAAAAGTCTACTGAATTGTGAAAACATTCTTAAATGTACAAAAAAACACACTGATGCCAATTAAAGATGAAAGTAAACTCAAAAGGAGATTGAATTGTTATAGAGTTGCAAACTGACTACCAACATTTTCAATAGATACAAGAAAAAAATATACCAAGATGACTGCAAAATCCAAAAAATATATAGTAGTTTGTAAGGCACAATGTTTTAAAAATTGTATTATATTTATAGCCAGATTAAAAATAAATATACATAAACTAGAGAATTGGATTTAAAACAGTTTTAATAACTAGTAAGATATTTGTTAAGAGTAATAAAAATACACAAAATTGACAGAAGTTGGGGATTAAGGAAATTGTAAAAACTGCAGCCAATAGTTAAGAAAAAGCAATTCTAACTTTTGACCAGTGTTGAATTTGTATAATTAATCTTAAAATCCCTAACACTCAAACATTTTGTACATTTTCTTACCACAATGCCTGCTCCTAAGGTGAAGAACTGTACACTCCTCATTTTGTCAACATCTTTAATTTTTTTGTCCTCTATTAAAGTTTGGGCAATTAGATCTCCTGTGCACATCAAACATCCTGCTTCAAATGAATGAAGGAGCATTAAATGATCTTTTGAAATTTTTTGGTAAAACCTCACAAGTATATTTGAAGAAGTCATTTTTAATAGACTATTTAATTATATGTCAGCAAAAGGTGAGAAAATGCTAGACAGTCAAGAGAAGATCTTATATATTAACAGGCAAATTTGCAATATTTACTATTGTTTACTTCTTGTTATAGATAACTTGACTTTTCTAATCTGAAAAACAATAATGAGATTTTGTTAGGACTGACTTTTGCATATACCTACTATAATTAAAGTTTATATGTGCAAAGGCTAGTTTGTATATTTGGACTGTTTTAAATTAAACTATTTACTATATTAAATTGTATTAGATAAGGAATCATCACTACTAAATGTATAAGTTTTTGAAATTTCACATTTTCCATGTCTTTGTACTATGTTGATTTCCTATTTACTTATCTTAATATGAATAGTAAATATGAATTTTATTGTTCGGTGATACTTTTTTTAGAACTATTAAAATGTTTGAAACACAGTAGATTACATAAAAAATTACTGATATTAGGTACCTATTCCCATAAATTCTTTTATATACTTAAGTACATCAATACTTCTTATTTTGCCACAGTAAACTATAAAATGTCTTCATACACCTTTAGATGTATTTATCACCCTGTGATCAAAGACTTACAATTTTGGTAAGTGATTTTCTATTTATTTATGCACACATGAATTGTTGAAATTTGCAGCTCGGTTAGGAGGTATACATAAATAGGTTTCTAGGAAATATTTACCAAACTTTTATTCACTATCCAAAAAACAAATGTATTTCTGAATACGTGATAGGATATATGTGTAAAAAATATTTTATATATATCTATGGGTGATATAGATAACTCGGTTTAAAATTATATGGAGAACTTTAACCTAATCCTATATTAACCTAATTTAAAAAACAATTTTGACATCTATGTCAATAGAGACCAGTTGATCAAAATATGTTGGTACTGGCTAAGAACACAATTGTCGTATACCTAATTTAGAGTATTACTTTCTTAGAGCATGTACTTCTCGTGTTAGCCTATAATCTTAGAGCATTTACTTTCTAGAGATAGCCTGCAGTGCACAAATGTCGTGGTAAGACTAACGAGAGAGAGAGAGGGCAATAGTGAGGGCAAGAAGCTATTTCAGGAGCTATTTCCAATAAAGCATGTTGTTCATTGGCTTCGTCCACCGACCATCCACCCACTAAGTGATGTAGCCTTTTACTGTCTCTATTGCCCTCTCTTTCTAGCGTTGCCACGATTTTATGCTTGACAGGCTATATCTAGATGGTAAATGGTCTAAGCCTATAATAGGCTACAATGTACAAATATCGTGGCAAGTCTAGAAAGAGAGGGCAATAGAGACAGGAACAGGCAATTTCACTTGATGGATGGAAGCAGCCAATGAACACATTCCAAACATATTTCATTGGAAGCAGCTCCCAACCGAGTGAAATATCCTTTCGCACTCTCTATTGCCCTCTCTCTTGTTAGTCGTACCACGTCTTAGAGCATAAACCTTCTGGAGGTAGCCTGCAATGCAAAAATATCTTGCTAAGGATAAAAAGAGAGGGCAATAAAGTGAGTAAGAGGCTATTTCACTCGATTGGTAGGTGCAGCCAAAGAGCTCATTGGATGCAGATCCCAATCAAGTAAAATAACATTTTGCCCTCTCTATTGCTCTCTCTTTTTAGCTTGGCTCGCTATTTATGCACGACGGCTATCTCTAGGAAGTACATGCTCTAAGTACTGCATACCACGATATTTATGCTTTCGCAGGCTAACTCCATGTAGTACATGCTCTAAGTTACTTTTCAGCCATTTTGGGTCCATCTTTTATAAAAAAAGGCAAAAGTTCAATTATTATGAAGTACTTCTCGCAACTCCTTGAACAAAATCTATTCTGCCACATCTACCAATGAATCTTATGCTGCCTTCCCACGATTCGTGATAACAGAAGCCGGGCCGCGCCAGGTCCGCGCTGGGTCACCTTTACTGGCGCCACTCTTCCTTTATGCCCGAGCCTAGCATACTTTTTAGTGTTCGGGCGTGTGCTAGTCACTCAAAATGAAGCGAGAAAAACTCATGGTTTGATTGGGAAATAACATCATATTGAGTAACAGTATACTCCAAAAAATCCAAACGTTCAATGGCACTCCTAGACGCTATTAGGGGCGACTGGAGTATTTTGAAAAGACAAAAACGCAAAATTTATTAAGACATTTTTGATATTGCTTTGTCGAAATTAATGGAGGCGACAATAGCAGGAGCTGTGACGATACTTTATTGACTTTTATATTATGACATTATTCTTAATACGTTATAATACGATATGGGTAGAACCTGCAGAATTTGAAGAAGTAGGCCATTGTGTTTACTTAAGAAAGTTGAATATGACAAAAAGCACCTATTTGCGATTTTGAATCCAATATGTCCTACAGTTTCTGACATGCGGAGTTCAGACTCAACACTAAATGAACAAATTAAGAGTGACACATACAATAATGGAGACCCAAATGTTGCGGTCATAATATTTAAAGAATATAGAATAGATACCAGTATAGGAAACAAAATTAAAATTCTTTGACGAAGCAATACTGGAATGAAACTACACATCTCATGAAGCGAGAGATAGGGATTAAACTTCGACCAGCTCAATCCCGAAGGAAAGTGAAGTTTTTTTGGCGTAGAGGTTCAAGGGACACCCCTTGCTTCCCCAATAATCTGATGTACGGCTGATCTAAAGAGATCTGTCAGACTGATATTGTTCTGTGAGGTACAAGATGGAGATAAATGATCAAGAATGAGGGTGGGTCTTTCTCCAGAAATCATCTCGAAACAACTGAAAATTTATATGGATCTACAAATTTTGAGAACCTGGATAATTCCATGTGTTCCTGTCATTTTGAAACCCTGTCAACTTATTTGTGTTCTTGAAATAGGACGTAGACCTGTGACGTTTTAGAAAGAAAGTTTTCAAAAATTTACAAGGGTGACTTGTTTTTTGTACACAATATCTGATAACAGAAGAAGTATTGGTGCAATCGGCCATCCACCAATTCGTAGAAGGGACATTCTTCCGATACTTCTGGGGATCCGAAATGTTTTGTCTCCCAACAGGCCGACCGCTGCAGTTACTAGGAATTTCCTTGAAGCTTCCAGAATACATGAAAGAAGTTTCTCGATGGTTCGTTGACTTGCCAGAATAATTCCGAGAGAAATATATGAGTACGGACAGCTGGCGATGGATTCATTGAGTATTCGACGGTCGTATTGTATAGTTAAGATAAATTGTAAATAGTTCTGTGAATATTAATTGTGTTAAAGTAGTGAAAATAAATTAGAGTGAGTTGAACTGTGTTTTTAAATAAACCCAAGAACAGAACTGAACCCGAGTGTGAAAATAAAAACATTACAATATGATCAAAATATTTTGTTTTATTTCTAGTACATTGATATCCGAAAAGCATGAACCTTGAATTACCTTGACACTGTAACCAATAACATAAAATTTTCTTATCTAACGTACCTACACTTAATTTCCACGTAAATCATAAATAAATATTAAATGAATTATGTCGCTTTATATATGCTAACATTTAAACGGTTTATAAATAAAGAAATAAAATACGTCATCAAATTTATGCTTTAGAAGAATGAGTAGAAAATAAACAACTACGTATTAACATAGTCTCATATAATCTTTTAATTTCTTTATTTGTTGAGGTGTGAAATTACTGGTTTGAATATGTACGTAGATTTTTATTTATCATAGGTATCAAACGAAAAGTTGTATTTGTGTATATAATCCAGGCTTGAACTTACTTTTTATTTATCAGTCAAGTTCGAAAAATCATGTAAAGGGTTTATTTTCAAGTTTTAAAGAACGACATATTTAATTCGATCGAAAATATTTTTAATCCGATCTTCACATGTGGTAAATAAGGAAAACAGCCATTATTTGGCATCGATTTGTTTGAGAAGAAAATGATTATCGTTTTGTTTGCATGTAGAAAAAATTTTTTTTAAAAAGATCCGACTTCAGCTGACTTAAAATAAAAACCGTTTAGAAACCGTGTGCAATCGATATTTTCATTCTTTTTTTTATTTGATTTAAAGTACAATTCTATTGAATATTTTAGTGTATTCTTATCTCCGTCCCTCTCTCTCTCTTTCTCGCTGATTCTTTCTTTCTCTCGAATTTGTATTCTTTATCTCTATTTTCCAAATATTGTTTAAGTTTTTTTATTTGTTTTATTACTTGAACCATTTTCTATACGGAACGTCAACCGCATGCTGGCGCCACTGCACTCAAGGGTACAATGGCCGCCACGCATGAGAATTTTGTATTTGTGGCGGCCGTTGTACCCTCATATAGCAGATCAAAGGAAAAGTCTCTTAAGAAATAAAGGTGCATATTTTTATTTTTAATTTTGAAACACATAATTTAACAGATATTAAGGAAAATATTCCTGCTTATCTTAAACTAAAAAAATAATATGATTTATCGACATTATAACAAATGTTAAAACCAACTCGCAATTGAGCAAATTATTTATTGGGTACAACGTTTAATGCAATTGTACTTATTGAAATTTCATTGAATATCTTGTTCTTTTTGTAATTTTTAATCGACTTTCAAAAAGGAGGAGGTTATGAATTCGTGGGCACGTTTTTTTATGTATGACGAGCGATTATTCAAAAACGGCAAATTTGATGATTTAAACTGCATTATATTAGGGAACATTACAGAAATTTCCTATGTAATTGTCTATAATATGAGATATACAGTTTTCCAGAAAATCAGAAGAAAACAGTAATTAAGGGATTACACTTCAGTGAATTTCAATGATTCTACACTGTTTTCTCTAAAACGGCTCAATCAATTTAAATATCTTAAATTGTATTCTATAAAGAGATGTTCCAGCTTAATTCCGTATAAATTTATATAACGTAAAACATACCGTTTTTCTGAAAATATGTGCAAGAAACGGTAAACATCAATGTAAATGTCATCAAAAATATCTAGCTTAAATGTCAAGATATGCCATGAAAGTATCTGGTACAGGGTGTTTGTAACGGTTTTCATTTTTATAAGGCTTGTAGTCGAGTGAAATGGCAGAGAATATTCCATTAGTGTATCGAAAGGAAAAATTGTTATGTCAGCGATCTTTTCTGTATGGTATACGGTGGTAGATGTGTGTGTGCGTGTGTGTGTCCCTGCATCGAAACTCAAGCAGCAAGCAATGTGCGCAGTTGAAATATAGGGCGAAGTAAAATTACTGCGAGATCGTTAAATAAGCATATGCAGTAAGGATCTTCGAGTTATAGGGCAGAGGGTTCAAAAAATGTTAGAAGCAGATGCATATACAGGGTGATTGAAATATAATTTGGAGTGAAATTATGCTTATACAGGGTGGTTAAAAAAATGTTATACAGTAGTTGCTTATATTTACATACATATCGGGCGAAGTAAAATTACAGGTATACAAGGTGATTTAATCAATAGAAAAATAGGAACAAACAATAGGGTGGAGAGGATTAATACTTACATAGGGTGGTTGCAACATGGCGTTGAGTTGAATTATAGTTGTACAGGGCGATTAAGAAAATGATAGACAAATAATTTATATTGGGTGCCTAATACACAGAAACATATACAGGGTGGTTCCAATATAGGTTGAATTAGACTTACACGTATAGAAAGTGGTCCAAATAGTAAAACCAATAAAAAAGTTTTTAAATAGGAGAAAAATTTAGTAAAAATCACAAATTAGAGAGACGGGAGAGATAAGAATACGTTAAAATAATCAATAGAATTGTACCTTAAATCAGATAAAAAAGAATATATGTCAGAAAATAGTTATTTATTGCTTTAAATATAAATTATTTATAAGAACAAAAAGACACAAACCACATAAAATAAAATAGCCCAAGCTTTCGAAGTCTTTATTTATCCAGCAACAAACAATAAAATTAACTAAAACAATTTAAAAAATATTAATTTATATATATCACTTTTTATTTAAAAATAACAATACATATTTTGAGTAGAATTTCATAATTAAAAACATGTCGTATACATAAATACTGTCAGCAAGTACAACGTATATTTTTTCTACTATAATGACTAGAGCTTTACGGAGTGCATTTGTTTTTTCCAGAAGACGAGACCATTGTTACATTATTGTTTTTTAAAAGTGAAACAAAATATTTGCATCGGGAATGACAGCCATCTAAAAGCCCGTTGAAGTTTTCAAAGAGTTTCCAGAAGCTGCCTTCAAAACTAATTAAAAATTACTGCGAATTGACCAACGCATTCAAGAATTCTTGATTCGCTCTAATTCTTTGTCTCAGCCGTTCCTTGTTGACGAAGTTTCTAAGACTCTGTATGGGAGCATTGATTGACAGTACTGGAGAATCCATGTAGTATCGTATTTGCCTTGGAAAGGCTCGGTCCAAATTATGACGTTTGCTTCTGATTGATTGTCCTCTCGTCTGAAAGAAAAAAATGTTTTGATAGCCTAAAATTTGTCTGTATTTAGCATTCATTGGTTTGATCAGTATTGAAAAGAATACAACTGAAAAAATATATCTACCCTGCAGAATGGGGGTTAGTTTTAGCATAATTTGATATCCTGATTTAGTTATAAATATTGACGATTTTTAGGTAGGATTAGTACGCTACTTATAGCCACAATGGCAATAATGAAATCTCTTTACAGTGTCAAATATTGTCACTCCAAAAGTTTATCCATGGATAACTTTTTTTTAATATTTTTTTCTTGTTATCTGATAACCCATTGAACTTTCGACATTTTTATGTATGTAAGTGTATTTCTAACAGTTTCTTAATAAATCAAAAAATCATAATGATTTATACTTTCTGTGTGTTTTTTAATTAATCATAGAATTTCGCATGCCATCTAATACATTCGTTCAAATTAGGGTTCCGTATAAACAATATACGGATACCCTTATAATATCACTCAGGATTTCTGCCTCTGTCACAACACAGCAATTTTCTCCTAAACTACTGGACGGAAGAGGTTGGAATTTGGTATCAATATATAGTTTGATGAGCCGATCAGGAGTACATATCGTAAATGAATAAATTTTGATTTTAGGGTTACTTCGGGGGGGAAAACTAAAAAGATTGACCGTTTCCTCCCCTGATCTCCGAAATTACTGAGCCTAAAATTTTGAAAAAAATAGGAAATATAGATCGTTGCGCGAACTTTACAGGAAAAATAAGGAGAAAAAATTATATTATTTTTTGGAGGCAAATTATAGAATAAAATGAAAATTAAAAAATAAAAAAAAATTCAAACGCATCATGTAATATATCAAATGAAAGGTCCTATTCTGAGGAACACAAATATATTATTTTCATATTTAAAAAGATATTAACGAAAATATACCAAAATTTAGCCATCCCCCCTCCCTTATCTCCGAAACTATAAAACATAAAATTTTGAAAAGATTAGAGGTATAGGGTCTGACCTGTAGTTTGATTTTAGGGGTACTTTTGGGGGGAAAAACTAAAAAAATCGATCTTCCCCTTATCTCCGAAACTACTAGCCTAAAATTTTGAAAAAAAGGAAATATAGGACGTTGCCAGACTTTACAGGAAAAATAAGGATAAACCATTAATATTAATTTTTGGGGACAAATTATAATTTGCCCCCCAAAAAAATGAAATAAAAATTTAAAAATAAAAAAAATTCAAACGCATCATGTAATATATCATATGAAAGTTCTCATTCTGAGGAACACAAATATATTTTTTCATATTAAAAAAAAATTATTTAAAAAGATATTAACGAATATATACCAAAATTTACCCATCCCCCCCCTTATCTCCGAAACTATAAAACGTAAAGATTTGAAAAAAAATAAGAGGTATAGGTTCTGACCTGAAGTTTACTGGAAAAATAAGGAGAAACCTCTATTTTTAATTTTGGGGGGCAAATTACAGAATTAAATGGAAAATATAAAATTAAAATTGTTTCTAACCCATCATGTTATATATCAAATGAAAGGGCTCATTATGAAGAAAACAAATATATTTTTTCATATTTTTAAAATGAATAAATTAAAAGAGATTAACAAAAATATAAAAAAATTAACCACCCAGCCCCCTATCTCCGAACCCATAAACTAGAAAAAATAAAAAAAAATGGAGGAATAGCCCCTCACTTGAACTTTACTGGAGAAAGAAGGAATAAACTCTAATATTCATTTTGGGGGGCAAATCATAGAATTAAATGGAAAATATAAAATTAAAATTGTTTCTAACCCATCATGTTATATATCAAATGAAAGGGCTCATGATGAAGAAAACACATAAATTTTTTCCATATTTTTAAAATAAATTAATTAAAATATATTAATAAAAATTTAAAAAATTTTACTCATTCCCCCCCCCTTATTTCCGAAACCATAAGCTGAAAAATTTTGAACCTGAACTTTACTGGAAAAATAAGGAGAAACCCCTAATATTCATTTTGGGAGGCAAATTATAGAATTAAATGAAAAATAGAAGATTATAATTGTTGAAATATCAAATCACAGGGCTCATTATGACGAATACAAATATATTTTTTTAATTTTTTAAATGAATATTTTAAAATATATTAAAAAAATATTTAAAAAAAATTACCCATTCCCCTGTTATTCCCCAAACTATAAGACCTAATTTTTTTTGTTTATAGGAAAAATATGAAAAAATCCCTAATTTTGCCCCCAAATAATGCAATTAAACCGAAAATCAATTAATAGAAAACCCCATAGTAGGGTTTAGGGACAAATTATACAATTATATTGAAAATAAAGATTCAATTTTCAAACGCATCATGTAATATATCAGATAGAAGGCTCATTATGTGAATTACAAATATATCATATTTTTAAATCATTTGTTTGAAAGATATTAACAAAAATATTAAACATCGACTTAATTCCCACTTTAGAAACCACACTATTTAAATTTTGAAATATATATTTTATTTGTATTTTTTAATAATTTGAATAACAGATTTAATAATTTATAATTTAAAACTTTACCTATTTTGCCCTTTATCTTGCAATCTACAGAGCCTCAAAACTCAGACAGTAGATTATAAAAGACTTCTCTGAAAGTTTATTAGTAAGCAAATCTAAAATCCTTCATTGCGTACTTATCTTCATCAAACTTGATTGTTGCTTGGCACCGACTTTAAAAATATACTAGATTGGTAGGTAATTAATTTGTACAGAATGAGCACCTTTTAATGTTTACATTTTTTACTTCCTGGGTAGGTACCTAACAACATTGAATGTGTTATTTATTTGCTAGAGTTGTATTTTGTTATAATTATTTTTAGCTTTTTAGTTATAGGTAGAAGTCGGTTATATATTTTTTTTAAAAATGTTTTATTTTTAACTTTTTAGTTTTTTTTTTTGAACTCAGGTAGTTTTCATTCTTTATCTTTTGATTTTGTATGTATAATCTTAATAGACAGAACCAGGTAACATTGAAAGCCTTAACATTACACAATGATACTTTCTCATTTAAATTGACAGGTAAATCTTTACGAACTTACGAACAAAATGTACTAGTACGCGTTGATTTAATAAGCCTAAAATGTATTTATGCCTTATGGACTACGCCATGAAACCTTTTTTCAACTTTTGTGACAACCCTGTATAACTATAGATAATACCACTCCAACCTATGTACCAACCATCCTCTACATACGACTGCCCACCGACAAGCATAAATTTGTTAGCTGCCTTCTGTAAAGTATAGGACGGAGTAGAATCCATCCCATATTTACGGAGTCAAATCCGTCCTATATTTCAACCATAGTATATAACTCCTTGTGGGCTACCCCATAAATTATTTCATTTTTAACATTTTATATTATCGCCCTGTGTAACATTTATTCCTCTCCACACTTTATGCAACTTCTTATGGGCTATAAAAGAAATAGTTTTTTAATCACACTGTATAAATATAATTCAACTCCAGCATATATTTCAACCATCCTGTATATGATTTGCTTATGTCCACATCATATAACAGTTTTTAATCACCCTATATAATTTTAATTTCACATTTTTTCCAACATTTTTATACCACCAAACGTCCAGTCCACCCTATATTCCAACCATCCTGTATATATGGCTGCCTACGGACCACTATCATTCTAGTCCGTCCTATATTTCAATCTTCATATAAATGCAACTCCTTCAACCACTTTACTTTGTGATTTTGTTTGCTATAACTAAACACCCTGTCTATAGGCCACCAAGTACCAGTTTAAGGTTTGACATGTGTTGTTACTGAATTTTCTATTAGGCCGGGAGAATGTGACAACCAAATGCACCGTCTTCGCAAAATGGAAAAATTTGCATTTAAATAGGTATACAAACAAAACGAGCTGGGTACTCATTGATTTAAGCAGTCGAAAATACTATGCTTTACTACCTATATGCTTGAGATGTACATAGAAAATTTTCAAATTCGCAATTAAAACTTCCAGTCCCTAAAATTACCGCACTATTACGTTGGAATTAAAATATTTATGAGGAAATGTCCGATATGTCATTTCGATGAAATTTTTGATAAGAATTTTGGAATTTTCGGCAATTTTCTGCAAAACTGCAATTTGCACGTCGCAGAAAAGTATATGAGATCACCTAAGGATCTTCTTTAATAGATTAAACGTTAAAAAAACTATACACATCCATAAGGAGTTATCGAAAAATCGACTAAAATATTAGAGATATTGGTCGATTTCCATGCACGCATGTGTTCATTCACAAATTTTATCACTTTATCAGCAGAATTCTTTTCCAAAATTTGAAGTTTCACCAATCCGGATATATACTCTATTAAACAAGACAATATTCATTCAAAACGGTGCACCACAGGAGAAGAAATCAGGTAACATACATACAAAAAAAGCGAAAAAATACGCGACGAATTGATAACCTCCTCCTTTTTGGAAGTCGGTTAAAAATTTAAAGAATCAAATTATCCATGGTTAAAATTTTAAAAACTTAGAGTGACGATATCTGACACAATAAAGAGAATTCATTGTCATTATAGCTTTTGATAGCATGGAGGGTAACCAATAGTTCCTTCCACTTAGAGCTGGACCTTACTGATATTTAACTGGTTCGTCAACATTTTGAGAAAATACTAATAACGCCCAGTGCTCTATCTTGCTGAAACCATATTGTATTGGCAGGAACTTGTAGGTTTACTGGATCAGGATATAAGTTTGTAAAACTTGGCCAGACATTATTTTGGAGCAGTTCTAAATATTTATCTCCATTCAAGTTGCTATCAATGAAAAGGGACCTACGATATGATTTCCAACAATTCCTGCTCAAACATTAACTTTTTCAGGATATTGCGTATGTTTCTCTGTCATCCAGTGAGGATTCTCATTAGACCAATAGCGGCTTTTGACGATTAATATGATTGTGAACTGTAATAGTGCTCATCTAACCTTGCAGTCATATGTTCACAGAAATACGTTCTATCGAAATCGTCTTCCATGAGCTCCTGAGTCGGAATCATTTTATAGGGATCCATTTAACTTTCCTTTAATATGAGAAAAATTTATGTGTGTGTGAATATCCAATTTCGTTTATCACTTAGAGCATAGGCAGTTACTTTTTTATCTGTCTTACATGACCAAGCTTGCGAAACTGCTTTTCTGTTTTGCTAATTGCTCCTTGGGATACAGGGGGCAAATTTGGAAAATTTTTGTGAAATAAGCGAGAAACTTCCAATTGTGTCCGTGTATTATCTCCACAACCAATGATTTGTAAATGAATATTTTGTACATTTCTGTTAAATGAACCAATTTTCTGATATTATTACGTACAGTTAACGAAATTTAAACGACAATAGCAGTGACACTCATCATCATGTCATACAAGAAGACAACAAGATGCTAAGGCTATGAGTTTTGACAAAAATAAACAAAACTGTTTTTTTTTCATATCAGTAAAAGAGAACGCAGGAATGATTTTTGCTTGCTCTCTCAATATCAAGAGCTAAATGGGAATTTCTTTTTTTAATGTTATTTTTTGTAATAAATCTGAAAACATTTAATATTTCCAAAACAGTTGAAGATAGGAGTAGGACATTGTACATGAAGAGAGAATCATCAGGAGAATCCAAAAAATAAATAATATGCAGGTGCTCGCAATTAAAATAGGAAAGTTGGTATTTGCTACTGTTATATGACACACCTTATATAATTTTTTTTGTTGAAAAAAAAAGTGCATTTAAAAATACAAATCGACGTCTCCAAGCGTTTTTCTCTATAGGCCCTCCTTTATTTTTTATCGAATTTATTCCATTTGGATGTTCCACACTGTATATGTAAATGTAAAAAATTAATACTACCATATAGGGTCGGCCAATAAATATTCCTAAAAGCCACAATGGGTAATTGAAAGTAGAATTCAAATTTCATAATTCGAAATCTAAAGCTCTGGTGTTTTTGAAACGACTGTTACGCATGGCAGTGTCAAGCGAATGTTTTCAGGATGTTTGATATCTTGTGCTTAGGGGATGGTATTATAGTACCCATGGAGCCATGGTTTGTAGTACAACGCGTGTTTATTTACAACTTTTTTTTTAATTGGCCCTTCTGTTGTGCTCACAAACAGTCGATTTCAAACCCATTTTAATGCTCCAAAATACGATTTCATTTTGAACAAATTTCAAATAAAGGATCCTTGAGGCTTCCGACTGCTCTGCTCGATATATTAGAATATCAGAACAGATCATTTCGCAGTATATTACACGTGGATCTTCATTTCCATCTGTATAAAATTTTGCTTGTTCAGAAATTGCAACAAAATTACTTTGTATGGCACCATAGATTCGCAGAAAGGATACTGGATTTGCTGGGCAGCAACATTGTTATGTCCGTGAGTTCCGAGGCATTTATTTTATTTATCAGGGATGGTAAACAAACACAACTTTCGATACTGGACACCAGAAAACCTATGAGAACTGCATGAATAACTTTTACACTCTGAGAAAATTACAGTTTGGTGTGCCATATCCCAAATATGCTTAATTGGTCCGAATTTTATTCATCAAAATGAATGAACAGTGTCTGTTAACTCCGATATCTCGTCATCTTGCATGATTATTTTGACAGAACTAGGAAGAGGATGCATTAACCTCAATAAAGTTTGGTTCCAGTAACATGGGTTGAGTTGCCACCAGTCTAGAGCTACAATAGCTCTTTTATAAGAATATTTTTCTGGACGTTTCATTTCTTTGCATGGGAATGTGGAATGGCCATCTCAGTGACAAGCCTTTTCAACTTGTTAATACGTTTATGGGGCTATTTAAAATTCAATGTTTACAGAGATAAAGCGCGAAATCTTGAGGCTCTTTCCGAAAACTTAACACGCCATGCTGGAATGCAGTTATTTTTCTATTCCAAGAATGTCTCGACAGAATGGACGAGATCTAATTACAACCTTTACTACTTCTAAATGATGCAGTTTGTTCATCTTTCCAGCAACATTCAATCGGAAGTAGCGACGATTGCAAGTCTGAATCATTAGCCCGAAGGAGGTTTAGCTGGTTGCCCGGAACGCTCTGCTAGGAAGGATACATTGATTCATTCAGTGTAGCGTTTATGTGAGCCTGAACATCTGCGGGCATCACAGATTTATTATGACTCAATCTCGTGCGGCTAGAAGACCCCTATCCCTCTAAGGAGAATTGTGTGTACGCCCACAGTAAAAACCGCGCATGGCATAAGCCAGAACCAACCACTGGCTAGCCTTTTGGATGCCGAAATAGGCCTAGCTGGCAGTCTTGATTCTCGCTTGTTATCAGAATTATCCAAACAAATCGCCCCATCAACAACGAAGGGCCACGTACCACCATCCACCGAATCAAGAAGGAGCTTTCAATCTGTAAATTCTTCCGGTGTTCGAGCTTGATGACGTTTTTTTTTTTGTATTTCGGACATGACTACGTTATGTTACTTTAATAGCTTTATGCCACTAATGTAACATAATAAAAATTTGGTCAGGGTTCCATACCACCTTCAAGATTCTAATATTCCAGTTTCAGACAAGCAGGGAATGAGTGCATTTTCTTATATTTACCCTAATATCTTTTAAAGCGTTTTAAATATATATAAAATATATACTTTGATTTTCCACACATAGACTTTTTATTTTAACTGCTTCAGCATTCGCTTGATTTTTATAAGAATACATATATATTTAATTTTCTAATTTGGCCTCCAAAAATTAACATTAGGGTTTTATTTTATTAATAAACTTTCAGCGAAGCCTTTTATAACCTACTGTCTGAATTTTGAGGCTCTGTAGATTGGAAGATAAACGGCAAAATAGGTCAAGTTTTAATTTATAAATTATTAAATCTCTTATTCAAATTATTTAAAAATACAAATAAAATATATTTTTCAAAATTTAAATAGTGTAGTTTCTAAAGTGGGAATTAAGTCGATGTTTAATATTTTTGTTAATATCTTTCAAACAAATGATTTAAAAATATGATATATTTGTAATTCACATAATAAGCCTTTCATTTGATATATTACATGAAAAATTGAATTTTGCATTTAATTGTATAATTAGTCCCTAAAATTACTATAGGGGTTTTCTGATAATTTTTCTTATAAATTTCAAGTGAGCCCCAGTACTCCTAATTATTTTCAAAATTTTAGGTAGTATGGTTTCGGAAATAAAGCGAGAAATGATTTTTTTTATCTTTATGTTAATAACTTGTAAACAATTAATTTTAAAAATATGAAAAATATATATTTGTATTTCTCATAATGAGCCCTTTCGTTTGATGTATTGCATGATGCGTTAAAAAATATTTTTTTATTTTCCCATTAATTCTATAATTTGGCCCCCAATATTAATATTAGGAATTTCTTCATATTTTTCCTGCAAACAAAAAAAATTAGGTCTTATAGTTTGGGTATTTTTTTAAAAATATTTTTTAATATATTTTAAAATGTTCATTTAAAAAAAATAAAAAATATATATTTGTATTCGTCATAATGAGCCCTGTGATTTGATATATTATATGATCCGTTAGAAACAATTATAATTTTTTATTTTCCATTTAATTCTATAATTTGCCCCCAAAATGAGTATTAGGGAGTTCTCCTTATTTTTCCAGTAAAGTTCAGGTGAGGCGCTATACCTCTATTTTATTTTCAAAATTTTCCAGCTTATGGTTTCGGGGATAAGGGTGGGAATGGGTAAAATTTTTTATATTTTTGTTAATAGCTTTTAATTAATTAATTTTAAAAATATGAAAAAAATATATTTGTTTTCGTCATAATGAGCCCTTTCATTTGATATATAACCTGATCGGTTAGAAACAATTTTAATTTTATATTTTCCATTTAATTCTGTAATTTACCCCCAAAATTAAAAGTAGAGATTTCTCCTTATTTTTCCATTAAACTTCAGGTCAGATCCTATATCCCTATTTTTTTCAAAACTTTACGTTTTATAGTTTCGGAGATAAGGGGGGGAATGGGTAAATTTTGGTATGTTTTCTTTAATCAAAATTTCTTCATTTACGATACGTACTCCTGATCGGGTCACCAAACTATACATTGATACCAAATTTCAACCTCTTCCGTCCAGTAGTTTAGGTGAAAATTGCTGTGATGTATATTGTATATACGGAATCCAAAAAAAATCCCAGCCAGACCGGTATAGCCCTCATATTGAACCGTATTTTGTTGGCTTGCAACAATTTCCGATAACCGCTAGTTAATAGGCCGTTTTTCTTATTAGCTTTTTTGTTAACGTTAAATTGTAGTTAAAACGCACTGCGATTTCTAAATTCCTTTGCATTTAATTTCCTTCTCTCCTAAAAACTCCAATAAAACACCCACTTAATGACTCAACGATGCAAATGTATCACGGTTATCTGAATTCGTTTACCATTTTATACTTTCAATAAATCCTGATAGATTTGGTTTGGCCTTTTCGAAGCCCTTGCAAACTGATAAGGCAAAATTAAAACAGTCGTCTGAAAAGCTGAATAAAGCGCTTCGCTTTGCCTTGAAAATTGAATTCTTTAATTGGATCACGTGGTGCGATAGAGTTTAACCGCAATTGTCTTTCCTGTGCACCTGATAGCCTCAGGTTATGAGTCGCATCGTTTAATTATGTCAACGAAACATTTTTTTTAAATAACGAACTGATTTGCTGGGAAAATAAAATACAACTTTGTGGAGGATTGTTCCTTTCTTAGTGAGTTTAATTATAATTGTCGTTTTTAATTAAGATTGGCAAAATTATTTTAAAACCTGATTCGTTCAATTGGGTAAGAAAAATTGCTGAGCGCGCAATAGAGCGAGTGAAATATAGAGTCTATCATAGTTAATCAGAAATTGAATATGTTCAGAGACATGAAAATAAAATCTAGGGTAGAACGACCAAGAAAAAATCTGTAAACTCAAGAGCCTATTGTGCCATAAACAACGAGAATGTCTGACTTATAAGGTGTTACGTATGGTCAAGACTATTATACATAGTGGAAACATGGACATTAAAAACAGTAATAAGAAGTTTTGAAAAGAGTATTATAGTATAAGAATACCATCTGATTTAAAGACCGAAAAGGACAAGCCAAGAACCTGAGGAATAAAGTTCCCATCTGCCGACATTTGAAATGGTCAACAATGCCATCAATCGTTTACAAGAAACACGTTTCTTTGCAACGTATTGTTGCCGACAGCTGGTACAATCGGCCATCAACCAATTTGTGGGAGGGACATTATTCCGATACTTCTGGGAATCCGAAATGTTTTGTCTCTCAACGGGCCGACCGCTGCCGTTACTGGGAATTCCCTTGAAGCTTCCAGAACACATGAAAGAAGTTTCCCGATAGTTCGTTGACTTGCCAGAATAATTCCGAGAAAAATATATAAATACGGGCAGCTGGCGATGGGATTCATTCAGTTTTCGACGGTCGTATTGTTTAGTTAAGATAAATGTAAATAGTTCTGTGAATATAAATTGTGTTAAAGTAGTAGAAATAAATAAGAGTGAGTTGGACTGTGTTTTTAAATAAATCCAAGAGCTGAACAGAAACCGTGTGTGAAAATAAAAACATTACAGTATTAAAAAAATTAATGTCTATCAACTATAAGGTGGATTCCAAGAAAACATCGCCTTTTATGAAGAAATGTTTAAAAGCGGGCGATACTTGAGGAGTTTTAGTTCAGACTAATTTGGCAGCATTGTCCTCTCCAGAAGAAGTCACCTGCAAGCAGTCACAGCAGCGAGGAAATCTAAGAAAGGTATGAAGGCAGAAATTAACACTATCAACAACATCTATATGTATTTAGCTTGCGTCTAAAGCGCACTCTCAATCTAGGGGCCGTTCAAGTATTACGTAAGCACATTTATTAAAATCCCCTCCCCTTTGTCAGCAAAATAACCGAAGCACTTACCACCCATGTCTTCAAAATAAGCAAAGCAAAGACACCCCCCGCCCACAATAGTGCTTACGTATTACTTGAACGGCCCCTAAGGGCGCCCTTACTAAGAAACCGAATGCCTCCAAACCAGAGGCAGCAAAATCAGCTGCTTCCCCCAAAACAAAGAAAGCAGCTTCTCCTAAAAAGAGGAAGTAAACAACAAGTGCTTTCAGTGTTATTATCATCAATCTAAAGTCTCGATATAGCTGTAAAGATCGTTAATTAGGTGACCAGTCGTCATTTCTAGTCAAGTTTGCGAAGAAATTACACACACTAAATTCCGATGGCTTTCAAGAGTGGGGTCCCATCAAGAATTTAATGAGTGTTCCATTACCAAAAAAGTTTAGGAACCCGTGCTCCATTCCTTTCCACTGGATATTTTCAGCACATATGTAAATCAAACTTGGGATGATATTTCTTCTTCAGATGAGCTGCGGTTCATCATTAAGCTGCAGCAGCTTGGACTGCTTTGTTGTACGTCTATTGATCAGTCTCATTGTGTTATCTGGCCAACGTTAGGACTTGAGGAGGTCTGCTTCGTTGGTGCTGGCCCTAAAACTTTCTCTGTACGAAAAGACGTTTTATATTGCACTAGTTTCGACGAACGTTTCAAAAAATATTTAAAATTTCTTAGTATACGATACCTGAAAGAGATTATTCGGGATTGATTTTTTTAACGACTGCGATGAGCAATCTAGGGAACACGAAGTAGCCATCTCCATGTCCATATTTCAAAGCATCTGTTTACTGAACTTGTTGATGCTCATCTCTTTCATAGTAGAATAGAAAGAATTTTGTTCTATTTGTAGTTGTTGTGTCTATCACAGCATACCTTGGTGAGTTGAACCATTGCTGATCTTGTAAGTTGTTTATATCTCAGAATTTTGGATTCACAGCAGCCTGCGCTGTTAATTAAGGCTTCAAGATATATTGCAGAGAATACCACTTGGCAGATGAATATTGTTGTTGGTGACCAATAACAATGATTTTCATTTTTGTTACAAGTTATGAATTTTGCGTAAATATTGAACAATAAAGAAGAGTAAAGGCAATAATGATGCAGCCCCTTCTTTCAACAGTTTGACAGACTATACATTGATAAAAGACTTTTGTATAACCAACAAAACATTTAAATACTGGAATATAGTACTTGGTGGCCTCCTAACTGCCAATTTATAAAGTGTTTAAACGGTGTTGTAGGATATAAAGAAGTATCTAACTGACATTAGATCTAAGCTAGTTGTTTATAGTTGTTAGAATATTTTGTTGGCCCTTTTTTATGGAGAGGAAGATTATAGCCCTACTTCAGATTGCACATACGATGTAATAATCTGAGTCCATGCGCTTTAAAGTGTTTTATGACAACAGTGGGAATGTAATCCAACTTATAGTCGTCGTTTTTCGTATTTTAAGAGTAAGCTTTACCCCTGAAACAGGAATGTAAGGTTTCAATGTCTGTGAATGATAAGGAGTTCGGTGGCTTCTTCTCACAGGGTGTCGTTGTAGATGTAGAGGCCTTACAGCATGATCTTCAGATGTCTAAAACCTTGTCCAAGTTTGTTATCCCTAAGATACGATTTAGATTTGAATTTAAATGTGAGTAGCCTGATTTTATGGCTATAGGCAAATTGAGTAGTTCTTGAGCGTTGCAGTTCTCTAGAAAGAAAAGAGATTTACTGAGAAATTCACAATATTGTCCATAAAAAACTATTCTTTACCAAAGATTCTATAACAATACCTTTTTCCAATAGAATATTGATGCACAAGAGAGTCTGGCAATCCAAATTCAGATCGTGTGACAGAAGTAAGTGTTTGAGTTATTTGAAGCTATTTTTTGTGTTGTAATTTCTTAATTTCAAAACATGTTACTAACAGCTACTATTTGTTACTATGTTTTCGGAGACAGGCCTCTGTTGCAGTGAAGAATCTTAAGTTGAGTTAAAAAAGGCACCTACAAAAAAGTCTTGCAAATAATATAAAAAAGTAGGTTCAATAAATTTAGAAATTGTCGCCTAGACAAGTGAAGATTACAGAGGTGAATCCTTTTGATCCCCAGTAATTTTGAGTCAATTGAATTTTCTTTTAAGAACCCTTTCCTTTATAGAAAGATTCTTGTAGAAGTGCCATAAGATTTCAAATAAATGTAAATTTTGCTATTAGGTAATATATTCTTTGTGATTGTTAGGAATAAATTTCTGACATTTGGTTTAAATAATTTTAAGCCATACTAGAATTGTTCAACTATCCTTTACGTTAATAAATAACTTATACTATATACTAGTATTAAAACAAAGTGCCCGAACTCTACAGAGTGAAAATGCTATAAAATCTACAAACACCAAAAGAAATTTTAGTGTCCTGTGTTAATGTTACATGCTGCACAACTTTAGTAGCATGCTACTGAAAAAGTTTTCTAACTACTTTAAACAATCAAACAACTAAAAATACTTACACGATGTTTAAGGTCTTCACACAGTACACTAAAATTCTTTTAAAACTATTCAGAGCATTTATTTGCTTTTTCCAGGATTGTTGACTGAAAATTTTATGAAAATATTACAATATAATATTGAGACCTTTAGCTGAATTGCGCCAAAGTTGACCTTGAAATACCAAGCAACTTAAATTTTTTGTGTATATTGAGAGTGTCTACGGCTATAGAAAATCAAGAATTAAGAAAAACTTATTTAAAATCCAATAAGTATACAATATCAGCACGAAATTTACTTTTCAGTCTAATAAACATTAGAGATTTGATGTATGTCAGATGTCAGAACATCACAAAAAGGGTAACGTTACCAGCTGTGGTTATCTGTTAGAAGGTTGCCACTACATTTGTGTGCTGACCAAGTTAATATTATAAAGTATACATTTTACATTAACACTTCTGAATAATATTTAAGTTTAAAGTAAATATCCAATTTTTAAATTCTTTAATATCGGACTTAGTTATTAGGCATTGTCAAAAAATACTTTGAATTTGAAACCAAACGAAAAGTTTCTTAGCTGGTTTTTATCTGTTTGTGTGTCAAATTTATTATTAATGAAATCAAGTTTGATTACCTTGTAAATTTGCATTTATTTTTATTATTATAATAAAAATTACATATGAATTAAATTATTATCTATTAGGTAAGTCAGAGGAGGTTTTAAAAAATAAGCTACTCAGGAATTTCGAATTCCAGAACGACCGACGCTTGGTCACCCATGTACTTTTGTTTATTCAAGATTGTTCTAAAACAGATAAATGTTTTAATATGTATCTAATACTATAATACGAGCAATGTTTGTATATACAAAGGAATGACACCTCGAAGAGAGTATTTATATGTAATTGAGTTCCCATTTGGAAGTTTCGATGGATAGAAATCGATTGGTGAGGGTCTCATCTTTGGGAAAAATCGTTTTACTGAGAAATTAAATTATTAAAAATAGTGACAGTTTGACAATCAAGGCGGCTGCTTTCTAATTTCAAAGCGTTCAGTATAGGATGATTTGGTAACCTACGCAAGAGTGAGACTCTTGTTGTAAAAAATCATTTAATACAGGGTCATTTGGTGACCTATTTGAGATTGAAACTTTTTTTAAACATTCTTTCAATAAAAATTGTGTTTGTATGTTCCGAACATGTAACTATTTTATACCTCCGTCATATTTTCCAAGCATTACATTTTTATAGCTAGATATTTCAAGTTTTCAAGGTGAAAAAATTTGCACGGTAGCCAATTTTTGGATGAGTAAGGTCTCATGATTTCGCATGTTAATTTGATGCATATAATATGAATTGGTGATGTAAAATTATAATTATGCAGGGTCTAACAAAATGTGTTAGATGGTCCATAAGAGTTGCTATGCAGATGGTTAAAATATAGCGTCAAATGGAATTATAGTTTAGCTAGAAAAAAGCGAGAAAAAATAATTGTGTAGGGTACCCCATAAGCAGTTGGAAATTAATGATAGCTGACATATAGGGCGGAGTAAAAGTATTGTTATGCAGGTCGCTAAAAAAATGTTAATAGAATGTTTTACCTATAGGGTAGCTTATTAGCATTTGCATTTACAGGGTGGTTGCAATATAGGATGTACTGGAACTATAATTATATATGGTGGTTATACAAAGTGTTTACAAAAATGTTAGAATATAAATGAAAGAATTTGAAAACAAAAATGTTTGCAGAAAAGCCAAAAGCGGTCGCATATACAAGGTTGTTGGAATATGGAATCGAGTGGAATTGTAGCGCGATTAAAAAAATGTTTGGATGGGTTTTTCATAAGAAGTTGCATATATAGGGTGGTTAAAATATAGGGGGGAGTTGAATTGTAGTAACACAATGTAAATGAGAAATGTAAGAAAAAGATATTATTTTAGGGGGTTTAAATTACTTTACATAGCAAATGTCCTATTATTTGGATATATGTACGTTTATGATAAAACCTTGAATTTACGAGTGAAGCTCGGTCACCCAGGTACTTAGATTAAACTATATTACAGCAGCTCATTTGAAGACTAATCTGAAAATTTTTTATTTTTTTTATTTTTAAGAAACGTCAAGTTAAATAATGGTCCTGTTATAGTTATAGTAGTATAGCTCCTAATATAGTTCGAGTTTCTATTATAGTTCAAGTGACCTGATTAGTCATTATATATTGCCGGAAAATTAAATATTTAAAATGTGACTGTATAAATGAAAGTAAAAATCAATATAGTCATTATTATCATTGATATTCAGCAGCAATATTTTTTTGAAATCATTTTGCAGTCTTCTCCTAAGCTCAGGAAATAATTTCTTATGGCTTCCTAATTTAACAATATTGTATCTATACGAGGTAGGGGAGAGAGCCATCTAGTTCTTACATAGCGTTTGAGTTCATGAAAATCTCCATCTACAGATTCTATGAATTTTTTAAAATTTGCCTCCGCACAATCTAGTGTGAAGGATTTCTCAGTGTCATAGAAAAAAGAAATGAAGTCTTAAAATCGAAACAGATAAAATAAAGTATTTTCATGTACTTTATTGCCTTGAAAAAGTATAAAGTACATTTTGCCGAAATAAAGTACAGCACTTTATTATAAAGTACGTGGCAACCCTAGACGAGAAGAATATTATTTCCTAAGAAGCTTTCCCTTCAATCGTTCTATTTTATTTTCCAACGTTTTATGTAGACGACATAATATTTTAAGCTATAATGTGTATTTCAAATAGTTAATATTTCCGGTAAAATTATGAAACTTAAACAAAAAATTTTAATACCGTGTTGCTAGAACCTTCATTTCTGTTGTTTTATATAGAATATTTGAAAGGTTAAGTCAAATTGACGTTTGTTTTTTTTTTCTTGGAAATCTTGTTCCCGTGCTATATTTTACGCCAACTTAAAATAATCCAGAAAAATCCAGTTTCACAATCTTTATTCCATTCACAACAATTTAGACACTACAAATGAGCTCGACGAGCTAAACAACAATAATAAAGTATTCGTAATATAAATTAATAAATAAATATAAATAATTTTAACAATACTGTTTTGCGGGAATGTATTCGTCAAACGAAAAAACATTTCTCGTTACACGAAAATGACTAGAACATCGAAGACAATTTTCTATTTTTTTAATGATTTTTGACATATTTTAAATAAATAAATTGAGATGACATTACGAAAATATTTAAATTATTGAAAGGCTGCTAATCGGGCTCGATTCCTTTCGACTTGGCCTTTGTACTGATTATCTCTGTAGAGGTTCTGCAGGACGTCCACGGGGGCCGCTATGGAGAGGACTTTCTTTACCGGTGCGTATTTTAGATGTGATGGAAAATAACTGTCGAAATTGTGTCGTTTCGGTCTCACGGCCTGCGCCCCCATCTGAAAAGGAAAATAAAGATTTTAAATGATTAATTCAGTAGTTAGTGATAGTATAAAAATGCAAATTTACGAAATATCTACGTTTTGGTAAGAGTAAAATAGTCTGAGTATTAGTGTTTAAGGCTGAAACGTATAAAAAAATAGTGAAACTCCTATTGGTGTACTTTGGTGTGTTATGTGCTGAATGTTAGTTCAAATATAGTTTTGCGATAAAAAAAGGAGAAAAACTAGTATTTTTAAAAGGTCAGCGAAAAAAATGTAAGTTTTCCAATTTTATTCTATTTCTCTTAATTGAAAAAAAATTAGACACCAATTTATTATTTATTATGTTTGGTTTTGTTCCATTTACTAAATATGATGACCGAACAATAATAATGTCTTACTAATTAAGGGGAATGGCGTTCACTTGGTTCTGGTTTAGTATTCCGTATTAGTCTGAAGTTGGTAGACAATGTAACTCGTTCCTCGAAGTTTCTTTGGACTTCCATCGTCTTGAAGTGGTTGATCTCACAACGTTTCAATAGCTGTGTATCTGCTATCGTCATCAGGTGAATGATAGGAAATTCAAAGTATCGGTCGTATTTATATTATGCCCTTAACCGGTCATGCGTCGCCGGTCGTGGCCATTGGGTCTTATCTGGTCCAATCAGCGTCGTCGTACCTGGAGTTTGGTTGCCGGTGATGCGTAGCGGCAGAGGCCGAAGAAGAGCTCTCCAAATATTTTTAATTTGGACGCTAGGCTCGCTAAATATATTTTCGTTCGAGATTATATATGCCGTCTCTATGAATTTTCTAGTGAGGTCAGAAATCAACCATCATCGTTGGAAGAAATCCCAACTTCTGCAGGACGCAGAAGAAAGTTTTCAAGAAATCAGAATATGCATACACGAGGAGGACCACATGCCGATTTTTGCTTCGATTCAAAAAGACTGTGACAACATCAGACGAATCGGACAAAAGGTGCACACTGATAAACTTAACACACTTATCAGGAAGCAGTTGCCGAAGGATACGACCAACAGGAAAACAGTGGTGAACTTGTCATCCAGAGTTCTCACAGCAGTCGAGGAAACATTGCTTTCTAAGGGGCTAAACTACGCTGTAGCTCCAAAAAAGATGCCAGTACTAGATATCATCAGTTCCGTGGAGTCAGCAATAGGCAGCAAAGAGACACCGCAACTGGAGGAATTCCGATGGAAAGTCAGAACCGCAATTGAGAAAACACAACACATCAAACAAAACATCAACTAATCCGAAAGGAGAATTATAAAAACACTTAAGGACGACGAATCTATCATCATTCTACCAGCTGACAAAGGAAATGCCACCATCCTGATGGACAGAACGGAATACAAGAAAATCGACGAAGTACTGTCGAAGGGAAAATACAAGCCACTGCCTACTGATCCAACAACCAAAATAAAACGGAAAACTTACAACACTCTCAGAGATCATGCTGAATACATTCTACCCGAGACAAGGAGAAAATTGACACCATATCACAGCAAACCACCACATCTTTATGGACTACCAAGATACACAAGGCTGGAGTACCTCTCAGACCGATTACAAGTTCGCGCAACTCACCAACAGCAGCACTATCGAAATTCCTTCTACCAATCATCCAACCTTTGGAGGGCAAAACATCATCGCACGTCAAGGACTCAAAGTACCTTGTCGAAATCATCGGATCCATGGAACTTGGGCCAGAACATCGCTTAGTAAGTTTCGACGTTGAAAACCTTTTCACGAAAGTACCACTGGGCAAATCTCTCAACATAGTGAGAACGAAACTTACTGAAGACGAAACCCTGGTGGAGAGGACGGAACTGCCAATAGACTCAATCATGGACTTGCTTGAATGTTGCCTCAAGAACTGCTACTTTCAGGAGAAGGACCGGTTCTTCATGCAAGAAGATGGATTGCCTATGGGTTCCCCGTTATCACCAACCATCGCCAACATCTACATGTATTGGTTCGAAGAACATGCACTGAGGAGTTTCGAGAAGCAGCCTAAGCTATGGTTGAGGTATGTCGATGACACTTTTATTATTTGGCAACACGGAGAGGCAGAACTACAGGCATTCCTGGAGCACTTGAACCAATTCCAACCATCCATTATATTCACCATGGAGATGGAAGAGAGTGGGTGCCTACCATTCCTTGATGTAAAGTGTCAAAGGACTAGGACCGGAATCCAAAAAACAGTCTACAGGAAGGCTACGCATATAGGATTATACCTTCACTACAATTCCAACCACCCATCAGCAACGAAAACCGGCATCATCAAAACACTAATCCATAGAGCCAAAAATATCTGCAGCACACCAGAAGCCCTCAAAGAACAACAAGTGAAACTTAGAGAAGACCTTTTGGCGAATGGATATCCGGAAACGATCATTACCAAGGCGTTTGAAGAGCTGGACAAACCAATTAGGCAGGAAGAGGACACCACGGTAGCAACTCTACTATTACCGTATACTAAAGGCCTGTCGGAGAAAAATTGCACACAGCTATGGATTCAGAATTATCTTCAAAAGCAACGGCACCTTGAGGAGCATGATAACAAGAACGAGACCCGACGCACCAGCAATAACAAATAACTGTATATAGAGCATGCCGTGTGAATGTGGCAATATTTACATTGGAGAGACAAAGCGACCGCTGGACACCAGGATTAAGGAACACCGCACAGCTTCTCAAAGGGCAGAGGTAATGAACTTTGGGTTAGCTAATCACGCATGAACCGAACACCATAATATCAACTGGGACCAGGCTAGAGCAATTCACAAGGAGGAGCACTGGTACAAAAGAAAATTCATAGAGACGGCATATATAATCTCGAGCGAAAATATAATTAGCGAGCCCAGCGTTATGGATTGATTTTAATTAAATTAGGCTTGTGTAAGAGACAGTTAACAGTGTCAGAGTGCTAACTTCATATTGTTAAATTGAATTTAAAAACAAAATGGTGGAGTTGTGTAAACTTTGGCAAATTTAAAATATGCTGGTACTTTCTTGGGTATATCTGTATAGCTTTACGTTTAAAGCTATACAGATTATGAAATCTTGAATACTGTGAGTAAAAAGATAGAGGGAGCGCCTTAAAACCTATAAAAAAAGTAACTGACATATGACAAAATTAAAAGTAGGTATGTTTTAACATCTTGACAGCTAGTTTCTCTTATTTTGCAAAATTAATTAGGGGTAAATACAAATTTCGCTTGGTTGGGTAGCTGTGGTGTTGAGAATTATTGACAGCTGCGAAAATAGTGCTAGCTAATGATGGTATTGTCAAGCGCGAATGAAGCGGACGGCCAAAAATTGTAGTACGATACTACGGTAATTAAGCAGGTATTATTTTGTTTGACCTAACTAATGAGGTAGGTAGCAGTTAACTCTGAAAGAAGCCACGGGACTAGTGTCAGGGTTCCCCAAATTGTCATACCGACTGAAATTACTGCAATAATCATCTCAACTTACTTCTGAAGTTAAGCTAGGAAACTAGTAAGATGGAGAAACCTTTTAAATACGATTTAAAGTAGGAAGGATCCAAAAAGAGGTTTAAGTGACAACATTTTTCAATGTAAATCACTTTAAAAATGCAGATAACGAAATTTTTCAACCAAAAAAAGTGAAACACCACTAAACCGTTTGTTTAGAGAAAGGGACAAGTTCAGTAACTATGTAATGGTGTCTGCTGGAATGTCAGGAAATTATAAGGTTGCTGTAATTGTTATTGAGTAAGGAGTCAAGGTGAACTTGGAGAATTATTATGGTACTGTTTTTAAATCGCGCGAAGGAAATTGTACCAGGATTTGACTAACCCCGTATCTTTTAGTTTTTAATAAACATTTTGTCATTTTCGCAGCTGTCAATAATATTAAATAACAGTGTAGCCAACGAAGCGAAATGTATCATTGTCATTACGCCTATTTTGTTTGGAAAATAAGAGAAATTAGCTGTCAGGATGTTAAAACTTCAACTTGAGGTCAGTTATTTTTTGAGGGTTCTAATGTGCAACCTTTTATTTTATCAGATTACAGAATCTTACTTTTAAAGTTATACAGAGTGACTAAAAAAAACAAACATTTTTAAAATTTTGTCAATGTTGAAATCCGCCCGCCAATTTTTTTTAAAACTGATTTTAAAAATAGGATTCTAGAACTATGACACTATCAAGTCTCTCTTGAACAAGCCAATTTTGGTTAAAATCGGCCTCTAAATACAAAAGCTATAACATGAAAATAAAATTTCGTTTTGTTTGACAACACTATACATTGTTACCAATTCTGTGACTTTTTGTGGGTACTTCCACAATTACACTAAAGTTTTATAATAGCTGATTACTACTCTTAACCATATACCAAACCTCACGAGGCCATTTATTATAGTTTTTGGTTGCAGAACTAACAACCTGCCATGTGGCAGAGGATGTAAGGGAGGTACTTTGGGTGTCAGAAAATCTGTTAACAAGGCGAAGCCCTGTCACAGAAAGTTCTTACTACTTTAATCAACATATGTTGGAAGGATGCAAAGGTCCCTTGGACTGGGCTGGCGCTAAAGCGATTTTGTTTTTCAAAAGGAAAATAAAAGGACCAAAGAGTACAAATAGTTAAGTTAAAAATTTAGACTTGCCTCAAGTTCTTATAAAATCAAAACCTTGAAAATTAAAAGCCTTAATCTATAAAAATTAGAAGAAAGATAGCCTTCCTAAAATCCTCTAAGCCAGGGTCCGACAAGTGGAAGGCATACTCCTAACACCGAACATCTGACCCCCCAACTTTCTCTATTACTCTCTGATAGAGAGCATGTTGGCAAATTTGAATAGGCCGCTTAATACAATCATCAGTCATCAATAGTGTTTTAAAACATATCTTGTCTGTTGACCTACGTTTAAATTATATCTGACCCTGTTTTCTATTATAACGATTTACTTTGTATTCTAACATCACCCTGTATCCTCATTATAACTAGCCCTGCATTTATTGTAGTTTAACCAACGAAAAAAAAAAAATTCCAATTTTATTCTAAAAGAATTTTTAAACTACTCGAACTTCCCTAGTAATTCATGGCCCAGATTTCAGAGTTGCCGACTTCTACCTATCAATCAGAGCCCAGCATAATGTTATTATTTTTAAACGACTTCAAATTAGAAGAATTTTTTACCTCCGAACACCATCTGGTATGAACCATTTTGATTAGTTCATTTCTTGTTTCTTGGAAAGAATATACTTCCATATGGCTCGATATTTTTTCACATGGTATATATGGATTAAGAAAAAATCGGGAAACAATTTAATCTTTTCATATAAATTGGTGAATTCGCCAATATTAAATAAAAATAAATAATGTTATTTGAAATCTAGGATAAACGTAATTGAAAACAGATTGTAATTAATTCTACTTGTATGTTAATTAACCGACCAAAAGATGTAGGTTCTCAATTGTTTGTCAGAAAATATGAATTTTGCTTAAAATTGAAGTAGGTACCTATGTTTATCTTTGTCAATATCGAACTAGAAACTGGAATTGAATAATCCATCATATTCCTAAAAATTGTAAAATAAATAATAATAAACATAAAAAATAAATTAATGTAATTATCATTATTCGGAATCTAGCACCAAACTGAATTAGAAACAATTTGAATTAAATCAAAATAATTGATAATTAACTGAGTTCAAGAAGTGAAGGTTTTCAATTCGTCAGCATATAGTAAGTAAGTTGGATTGAGAGGATATACTTATATTTAGGTATGTTTTTATAAAAAGATCTACGTGATCTAAAACCAAAAATAAAATCATAACATGTCATTTTTCGATTTTATACGAACTTCCTTAAAAAATTTTGTTAGTTATCTTTATTTTGGGCAATATCGAAAATTGTCAAGAAACAACGTTAATTAGAATTATTCCACTGAAATTATAAAATAAATAAACAAAAAAAACGGACTTAAAAAACTGAAAAAATTACATAAACAAATAAAATTAACCGACCAACAAGAAAACCTAAAAAAATAATTCGTATTATGCCTTGCAGTCGGTTATTTTTTTAAAGTTATTTATTCCTTGCTTCTTTTTTAAGTTACTTTTTTAATTAAATTTTTGTTTTTTTTTAATTTATTTTGTATAGTAATTTTAACATTTGTGTTAAACAGGTCGTTTCATAGATCATAACGTACTGTGTACTTATCATTCTGTTATTGAAAGCTGTATGTGGTATCATTTACAGTATGGTTTGTAAAAAAATTCTCTTCATAGTAAAACATTAATTAAATAAAGCTGGAACATTCCATTACGTGTTTACTTTCGAAGTTTTTGTTATAACTGCAACTTCGAATCAAGTTTGCCACCTTCTAACTGATGTGTAAATTAAGTCTGAAGTGTGTTCAAAATACCATTTGTGTCAAGTGGCTAAATTACATGCAAATATACATGCATCTATCTACTAATTTACGGTACGTATGTAATACAATACTTACATAGGCGTTCCTTCATTTATCGTACACAAACAAGAACTGTTAGTATTACCGAAAATGTATTCAGAAATTTGAGGAATTGTTTCTGATAGTTTGCTGTATTTTTGAGGATTCAATTACAAGCTCTAAATATCATGATTAAAATTACACGGAGTAGGCTAATCAAAACGAAACACCGCCGATATTTGACACATAGTTCGTTTAAAAAAAAATCTCTCATATCCGGTAAATTTTATATCCCGCGGGGAAGATTTTGTACATATTATCAGTCTTGTCACTTCAACTACCGTAATTCATTTAATAACTGTTGCTCAGTGTTATAAATCTTATTTTAAAAAAATCTAAGGGCGTCAATTCACGAGATCAGGTAGGCCACACTGTGGGTCTACTATGGTACGTCCAACTTTCATCTGGGAGAAATAGTCGCCTACAATCCTCGATCGATATAAGAGGCCCAAGAACCAGCTACTAATTGTAGTAGGTTACTACTAAGTTTGTTCAACAGTGAATAAACTAAAATCTGTGAAAATAAAACAATTGCTAGAAGAGTTATGGCAACTCTATAGTAGTACGTTACCTCTGTGACAACTTATGATCAACATTATGATTAAGATTACTGCTTTTATAGGTTTGAAATCTTAGTTAACTCTGGCACATCCAGTTGAGATGTAAGTATGACTTGTACCATCAAATAGTACGATTTGACTACTCAGACTAAAAAACTTAGGTTGCTATGTTTCATATAGGAGTGGCATAATAATATAATAATAACCTCTTTCAGTAACAGCATTTGCCTTTAAATGCCTATTGATCCATTCTAATCTTTAAAACAGCTTTTCAGTTGACTAACATTTATAGCTATTACCGATATTCTATTAAAATTAACTCATTGGGCTTTATTTTACAGAAATTAATGTTTACCTTAGGAACATCATAGAGATAATACTTAAATATAGAGTACTTCGGGCCCCGAGAAAAACGTAACGAGAGATGAGAAAAACAGAAAACTAAGTGGTCTAAGCTTGCTTCTGATTGGTGCTTGTTTGGGTCCGTCAAGTGACGTCTAGCTACTTCTTGCAGCTCTAGATAGAGACAGATACGTCCACTCGGTTCTCTTTTGTCCCTCACACAGCGTTACGATTCTACTTGTACAGGCACCCGTACCTCACAAACTCTATCTTTAGGTATTACCTCTATGAAGATAATAAAGGGAACTTAAATGAAAATCATTCACATTTAGCTTACCTGATCGTCGTAGGAATCGTTGTCCATTTCGCTGAGCACGTAGAACCTCGGATCTGTGACATCTGTCCATTCGCTGTTGGGCCTGTATTTTGCAGCCAGTCTTGGTAACAAGTAGGCTATGGTCTCCCTATCGGCAGGTACGTTGAGAGGCTCTAAGATGCGATCTTGCTGTTGATGACGATTGTTGCTGTTGTAGTTGAGTTCTTCAGGATTGGTGGCGTGTACAGCGATGACCACAGCTGCTAGACAGGTTAGAGATAAGGAAAAACGCATGCTTTGCTGACGATACGTTGGCTGAAACAAGAAAAACAGCCGGGTTAATATATATACGCCTTAAAACATTTAATGCTAGTGGTCGCCCAGTGGTGGAAATTCGACCCTATTTCATAAAATTGTAAAAAGTATTAAGAAATAACGTTCTGGAGAAATCGGAGAAGTAGATGTAATGACCAAAATCGTTCAGTCATATTGACAAATCTACTGAAATCAAAACAAAATAAAAATTTAATCAAATATTGGTATTCAAAATATTTTTGACAAATGAATGACCCCCCAAATTTTTGGCTGGAACCGCTCCTGGCAAAATGTTCGATATAATAATTGGAAGATTGTTCTTTGTAACCTAAAAGTTTTCGTCAGTTGGGGTTTCAACTGAATTCATGAATATTAAAGAAAAGAGTTGAACGTCAATACTTAATACATTCTCTATGGTCCGCTGACTGACATTTTTTTATAAAACACCTTCGGGAAGATTGTGATAATAATATATTTATCGATTCAAACTGACCCCATTCCAATCTGAAAGGGTATATTCCAGGGAGACTCTCTTAGCCCGCTGTGGTTCTGCCTGGCCATAAACTCTCTCTCAAACAAACTGAACTCGACAAATTTTGGGGTTCAGTCTCAAACACAACAACGTACAAGTATTAAAGATAAACCATTTGTTATACTAGGATGACTTAAAGTTGATGGCAGCTACGAAACAACAGCTGCATGATATGCTTAAAATAGTAGAAAGGTTCTCTAGTGACATCCATATGAAATTTGGCCTAGACAAATGCCGAATTATTAATATAGTTAAAGGCAAAATACAGCAGGGGCACTTCGAAATGGGAGATGGCACCTCAATTGAATCTATGGGTGAAGGTCATACTTATAAATACCTTGGAATAAAGCAGTTTTATAGAATCTGTTTCACGCTATCAACATCTATGGATGTTCAGTGCTCAGTTATTCTTTCGGTAAAGTTAATTGGTGCAAGACTGACATTGAAAAATTCAAATTCAAATTCAAATTCAAATTTATTCATCCTCAAAGTAAATGTACAATCATACTTCAAGATATAAAGCTGATTCTTCTAAATAATTAACAGAGACACGATGGAAGGACACTTTGCCTAGGCATGACTGTCTGTTTTGCTATGTGTCCGTTCATTATGCCTCTGTTGTAAAATGTACATATAAATGATAGATTGCAGGTAAGAAAACATAATTTGACAAAGTAAGAGTTAACAGAAAAAAAATTAAAATTAAGGGAGACATCAATTATACAATACAAAAATGAGTTTAGGGTGAGATGGTTGGGAAATTTTCACTTACAAACAGTTTTTGTGTTTTTTTTATTAATCTTGTTTATGAAACTTTAGATGAAAGTAGCTCACAAAATTTGTGTTGATGTAATAACAGGTAATTTTTTACTTTTAATTTAAATTTTCTGAAGTTGGGTATTTTTTTTATTTCTATAGGGATTAGGTTATATAATTTAGGTCCAAAGTAAAACAACGACCTTTGACTTAGGGTTTTATTGAAGAATTGGACATTTAATTCCATATTGGCCGTCGAGCGGGTTACTCGATTATTCTTGTACTGACACTGGGTTGGGTTTGAATATAATCTTAAAATGCTTTGGTAAATAAAGTAAGTCTAAGGTTTAATATTTGATTTTCTTCATAAAGTTTGCGGGTGGGATAGAGTTTACTTTTTTTGAAAATGATTTTTAGAAGTGTGTTTTGTGTTGTTTGTAAAATTCTAAAAGTTGTATTAAAAGCAGCGCCCCACGCCACTACACAATATCTTAAAATGGATTCTACCAATGAATTGTAAAGTATTGTTAAATTTTTTTTCGACAGAATTTCTCTTAGCGTATAAAAAGTGTGCATAAGGGCTCTCAGACGGTTGCTGACTTGAACTATATGTTCTGACCAGCGAACATGTTGGTCTATAATAACACCTAGATATTTTAAAGAATGTACTTTTTCTAGTCTTGGGCATTCACATAGCTCCTGACATTCTGGGTTTTGATGTAGTTGCAAAGAAAATTCCTTAGGTTGATGTATGATTGTTGGAGTAAAAGTTATAATTTAGTTTTTTTTGATATTCAGGGTTAATAAATTGTTATCCAAAAATGAATTTATCAGTTTTAAATTAGCCTCTGCTTGTTTTTTGAGCTCATCCCATGTTTTACCTGTGAAAATTATGGCTGTGTCATCTGCGTAACACACAAGGTGCCCAGAAAATTTGTAAATATTTGAAATGTTATTCATGTACACAAGAAATAATATTGGTCCTAAAACTGTTCCCTGAGGAATTCCTATTTTTACAGTCGATGCAGAACTAGTATTGTTTCCAATTTTCACCCTTTGTGTTCTATTAGATAGATAGTTTCTTAGCAGGTTATTTGTCTGTCCTCGAATCCCGTAGTTGTTTAATTTATCAAGAAGAATGTTATGGGAGACTGTGTCAAAAGCCTTAGCAAGATCAAGGAATACTGCCAAGCACTTCTCCGATCTGTCCAAGGCCTCAACTGTCTTTTCTAAAAAGTCTACCACAGCATTTTCGGTGTTTGAGTTTTGTATAAAGCCATATTGCCTGTCACTGAGGACTTTGTGTTTTTTTAAAAAAATTAGCAGCCTTTCTTTTACACAGTGTTCAAAAATTTTTGCGAAATTATTTATTATGGATATAGGCCTATAATTTGTTAACTTATTGGGGTCTTCTGCTTTAAAAATTGGTGTGACAATTGATTCTTTGAATTGGTGAGGAATTTCTGCACATAGAAAGCTGAGGTTAATTATATGAGCTAGGGGTGAAGTAATATATTCATGAATGTTTTTAATTGTGGTGGTTGATATTCGATCAGGTCCTGGTGCACAATTGTTTTTTAGTTTAGATATTGTAGTGGTAATTTCATTGTGTGTGACAGGTTTTAAAAATATGTTGTTATTTACTTTATCATCTTTAAAGAAGTCTTGTGATAATCTTGTTTTTTTGATTTTGTTTGCCATATTAGTACCCATGTTAGTAAAAATCTATTAAATAAATTGGCTATTTCAACATTATCTGATATTAGTTTATTATTTTCATCAGTAAAAGTAATGTTATGAATTTGTTTAACACTTTTGCTGCGACTTGTAATGTTATTTATTACAGTCCATAGTTTTTTATAGTTCAGCCCAGCTTGATCGATTTCGTTTTGATAATAATCATTTTTTGTTTTTCTTATTAACGAATTTAGTTTATTCCTGTAGGTTCTGTACTGTGTTTCAAGTTCAAGAGAGTAACTTTTTATCACGTTCCTTTTCATACGGTCTCTTTTCTTAATAGACGTAATTATCCCTAATGTTATCCATGGTTTAAGCTTTTTTATTTTAGTAATAATTGTTTTCGTTTCTGTACATGATGTTATGAAGTTGTTGAGTTTATTAATAAACATATTATAAGCAAATTGTGGATCAGAATTGCAATTTAATATTTCTTCCCATGATTCCTTATGTAACAGAGATTTTAGTTTTACGTAATTTATCTTGTTCACTATTTTTTTATTTGGTGATTGTGAATCTGGTTTATTTTGTTTTGACGGTGAGATAAGGACAAAAGGTGAGAAGTGATCTGTCATGTCAGTGTGAAAAAGAATAGGTTCAATTTGTACTTGTTCTTTTATATAATTTTGTGTTCTAATGAAAATATGATCAATAATGCTAGCAGTTTTTTGTGTTTCTCTGGTTGGTTTGTTTATGTAAGAAATAAAACCATTGGATATTAAAGTATTTAGATGTTTAGTTGTTTCGTTACTGTCTTTCCTTAATAAGTCAATATTAATATCCCCAATAAATACTTCTAAGTTATGTTTTTGTAAGTTGCTTATGTATAGTTCTAAGTTTTCGAGATATTGTTTAATGTTGGTCGATGGAGACCTATAGAAAGCTGTTAATCCTATTTTAATATCATTTGCAAAATAATTACCAGATAGAGTAACCCTTAGAAAATTGCTGCCATTTATGTGCGAGATATTAACTATAGACGAAATATTTTCTTTAAGATATAAGACAACGCCATCACATTTATTTATTTGTGACTGATTGTAATGAATGGAAAAATTTGGTATTGAAAAGTCTTTTAGATTGTTGATTATACCCGTTTCTGATAAAACTATAACATCGAACATATCTTTAGACATTTCTACATATGCCAGTAATTCATTATAATGTTTTTGTAAGCTTCTAATGTTGAAGTGAACAATCCCCAGGCCATTTCTGCCGCCACCTACCTCCTGCTGAATGTATTCATCAAAGTTATTTAATGATTTTGTGACAATCTCTGCGGTATCAATCACATCAAAATACTCAATCATAATGAAATATTTCTTTTAGTTGATATCCCTGCCATGTGAAAAATACTATTATAAATTAAAGATTTTACGGCTATATTAACTGATATCAATTCCAAGACGAATAACAAAAACTAATGCTGTATACATACACCTATATACACATATATATTTTTCCATTACAATTTTTTTTTTTTAACCAAATAAACATCTGAATAATTAACAATAAAAGATAAATGTTCTTTTTTTTACAAAAATTTACTTAGTTGTTGTTTGTTTTTAATTACAATTGTGTTATTTTCCTTACTGATATAGATGTTGCCATTTTCCGTCCATACATTTTTCAGTCCAAATTTTCCAATTGCCTCGCTTAGCATTTTTACTCTGATAGTAGTTAGATCTTCTCTGACGACAATTCCAGACCCCTTCAGCAGTTTTTTCCTTCTATATATAACTTGCTTAGTGATAATGTTCTTTAACTTTAGAAAAATCCCTCTTGTTTTGTTTCCTTCTCGTTTACCAATTCTATAACACATAAGGATATCTTCATCTGTAAGCTTCAGGTTCATTTGTTTATTAAAGATATTCTTAATGGTTTCTTTATGTCTTCTTGAGAGTTTTCTTTCAGATTGAAAATTCTCAAATTCTTTGATCGCATTATTTGGTCCATTTGGTCTATTTTTAAATTCATGAAGTTAATTTCTTTATCAGCTGTAATCGTTTTGGCTTCTAATTCTTTAATATTTTTCTCATATTGAGTTTTTAGTTCTTCATTATATTTCTGAAGTTCCGCCACTGTATCTTCAACCTTCACTAACCTCTGTTCGAGTCTGTTTACAACCGCTTCGGCTACTTTATTGGCGATTTCACTGATAAACGACTGATTTTTTATACACTTTGTGATAGCTGATTCTATTTCTTCTCGGATTTCTCGTGTTATCACCATTATTTTCCTTTGATCTTCACTTTGTCTTTGAAAAGTAATGGCACCTTAACACTTAATCACTTTTAATTAAATTTCCCGGCCGTAATAACTTCTGATTTTATAATTTTACGGGAGCTCAACACGCAGTCAACTATTCTGTACCTGCCATAGGCGTAGTTTTTTATTACAATTTTGCCACGGTATGAAGGAGGAAGAGGATTGGCAGATCTAAGCAAACTATTAGATCAACAAATTTCTATTTTGCGTAGTCATTTCCAGAAACTCGCAGAATTTTCTGATCTACACAGAGTCATGTGCCAGGTTGATGACTCAACACCACTGCGACTGACACAACAACACGTCCAATTACACCACCAGACCACTGATCAGAAACTGATGAAATGGAAAGAGAAGCCCCTTCATGGAAGACATATAAATGACGTCAACCAAGATTATGTCGACAGTGCAGCGTCGAACTACTTTTTAATCTCTGGTCATATGTTTCCTAAAACGGAAGGCTTTATATTGGCAATCTAAGATCAAGTAATCCCAACTAAGAACTATCTAAAGTACATCGTTAAAGACCCTTCTATTAACAACGACAGATGCAGGTATGGTTGCCAGTCTATCCAGCATATCACAGGAGGTTGTCAAGCGTTCGCTACAACTGAATACAAAGAACGACATGATGCTGTGTTTAAAATACTGCACCCGGAACTAGCACTGAAACTTGAACTATCACAGTTGGTAAGATTACCATACTATAAATACAGAATCTGCTTTAAAAAATAACAACTACAAGCTGTACTGGGACTGCACGATACTGACTGATCGGACTGTTGCTCACAATAGACCAGATATAGTTTTGGTAGATAAAGTCGCTCGGAAAACAACTTTAATTGACATAGCGATTCCTAACAACAATAATATAAATATCAAGCAGGCTGAGAAAATAACCCAATATAGGGATTTGGAATTTCAAATAAAGACTCAGTGGGACATGAACAACACACGAACTGTACCAATTGTTATGTCAACGACAGGACTAGTTCCAAAACATCTATTAAACAATTTAAAATACCTCGGTCTGGACGAACATCTTTACCAAAAAATGCAAAAAGCCATCCTGTTAGGAACAGCCCGGACGGTCAGGAAGTTTATGGGAAACTGCTGCCACGACTCTAACCACGGGCCTGAAAACCTGGCAAGGGCTCCCACAGAGCTAAACCCTTTTGATATCTAGGATATCTGGGGTTTAGTGAATTTTCCCCTAAAGGCACGTTATGCTAGAGTGTGCTCCCATATATTGTATGGTCAAGTCGGGGATATTAATCAAATAATTAAATTCACATTAAAAACAGAATATTTAATATGAAAGTTACTGCATCTCCTTTGAAAAATCAATACTGCTCTACTATTGACTATTTTACCACTAAAGAGTAACAACCCTATATGCTGAACTATCCAAGATAGTCATCACATGATGGTCTGAAAGAGCATTAGCCTGTCAATGTTAGACAATCTAATTAGAGAGCTTATACTTCCTGGCGGTAGTCAGCAATGCACAAATATCGTGCCAAGGCTAGAAAGAGAGGGCAAAAGGCTATTTCACTCGATTAAGAGCTGCGTCCAAAGAGCTATGTGCAGTATGCAGTTCATTGGCTGCACCTCCCAATAGACTGAGATAACCTCTTGCTCTCTCTATTGCCCTCTCATTTTACTCTTGGTACGACATTTGTGTATTGCATGCTACCTCCAGATGTACATGCTCTAAGAATATAACAGCATATAACGCTTGCCCCCTCCATATATAATTACTCAATGTTTTGAGTTCTGACCGTCTGGCAGCACTGTCAGTATTATTTGTTTGCCGTTTACAGTATGTACGTAAATAATGAATTTTTTATTATATTTTATTTAATGAATGAACCAATATGATAAATTAATATTAGCATTCTGCACTGAAGATCGTTAGTAGCTACTAAACAAAACAAAAATAAAGCAAATCGGTTGAGAGACATAGGAGAAAATGGTACCGAACCGTTTTGTCTTTGCCTATTTATATATAGATTCAAGAGTTAATTAATATTCATTAATTCTTTATGGTCATTAGAGATCTATTATTGGTAAAAAGTTCTATTTTATAAAACCTCTTAAATAGTTCTCCAAAATGTTTATTTGGATTTAAAATCAATCAACGTAAACGCCTGTTTTTTTCGATTTTATATGCAGTTTTGATAAGAATTTGATCTACCATGATGAAGTGAAATTTTGTTGAAACGGTTTCTTACAATAGTAGAGTTAAAAGTAGCGCCATGTTGCCGTAGCGGTAACCTCGGTAAATTGTGACATCTGACGTCTGCCTATTGATACCATCTAACAAATTAATTACAGTTTATTGACGATTATTTTCTATGAAGTGTATTTGTATTTTATATGTATTTTTGTTTTAGTAATGTATTAGTTTTTTATTACAAGCAAGTGTTTGCATCAAAATATTAAATCCTTTCCACTTGAGCTTCCAACACAGCGTTGACAGTGTTATCATTGTTCTGACAAAACTCACGGTTCCCGACAGTGCAAAATTTGTCATTTTTAAAGAAGCTCCATGGAATAAGATCAATAGTTTGTCATTTTTTAACCGTTGTCAGGAACATACCAGCTTGAAGATGATATGCATTCACAACCTTGTTCGTTCTTATAGGCGAGGAATGGCCTTTGAAGCAAATTTGCTAGGTTCGAGTCCTAGCCACGGCTTTTTATTACATCCTCCGCCTGTCGCAGCCCACAATACACGGCAAGATTGCCCCAATTTTTATTAGAGAAGGTTTGATGACGTTAAGTGTAAAGGTGGTACCTTCATTACCGATCGCCGTGACAGACCGCCATTTTGAAGACACCGGAAGCCTCTGCTAGTGGCGGAAAAGAGAGAGAGGCAGTTCAGCTAGTCAAGGAGAGCTGGCACTAAGGTTCATAAATTTGTGAATTTGTGTTTCGCGCACATGGCGGCTGACAACGGGGGAGCTGGATTTGAATGGGGGGGTGGTGGTTTTGTGACATGGACCAGTAAAAGGGTTGGTGACCCCTACTCCCGTTCCGTCGCTCTTTGGGTTAGACCTAGCATTAAAACCTCAATCAAATATGATCGTTTATATAAGAAGGAAAGGACAAAACCTTTACCTAATAAGGAAAATTAGTTTAATGTGATGCTTAAAGTTATGTAATAAACATGTTAGTACAAGTGAAATCATCCGCCAGCAGGATATTAGTGAGGTCTATCCGGAGAATACTGCATAATAATAAGCTGCATGCATGGCATGTAGGCGAAGTTCTTTGATGTTGAGGAGGTTATCAATTCGTCGCGTATTTTTTCGCTTTTTTTTTGTATGTGTGTTACCTGATTTCTTCTCCTGTGGTGCACCGTTTTGAATGAATATAGTCTTGTTTAATAGAGTATATATCCGGATTGGTGAAACTTCAAATTTTGGAAAAGAATTCTATTGGTAAAGTGATAAAATTTGTGAATGAACACATGTATGCATGAAAATCGACCAATATCCCTAATATTTTAGTCGATTTTTCGATAACTCCTTATGGATGTATATAGTTTTTTAACGTTTACTCTATTAAGGAACATCCATAGGTGATCTCAGATACTTTTCTGCGACGTGCAACTTGCAGTTTTGCAGAAAATCGCCGAAAATTCCAAAATTCTTATCAAAAATTCCATCGAAATGACATAACGGACATTTCCTCATAAATATTTTAATTCCAACGTAATAGTGCGGTAATTTTAGGCACTGGAAATTTTAATTGCGAATTTAAACCTTTTCTATGTAGATCTCAAGCATGTAGGTATTAAAGCATAGTATTTTCGGCTCCTTAAATCAATGAGTACCAAGCTCGTTTTGTTTGTATACCAGGCAAATACCTATTTAAATGCAAATTTTTCCATTTTGCGAAGACGGTGTTTTTGGTTGTTACATTCTCCCGGCCTAATAGAAAATTCAGTGACAACACATGTCAAACTTTAAACTGCTATTTGGTACGTTTATAGAAAGGGTGTTTAGTTATAGCAAACAAAATCACAAAGTAAAGTGATAGAAGGAGTTGCATTTATATGAAGATTGAAATATAGGACGGACTAGAATGATAGTGGTACGTAGGCAGCCGTATATACAGGATGGTTGGAATATAGGGTGGACTGGACGTTTGGTGGTATAAAAATGTTGGAAAAAATGTGAAATTAAAATTATATAGGGTGATTAAAAAACTGTTATATGATGTGGACATAAGCAAATCATATACAGGATGGTTGAAATATATGCTGCAGTTGAATTATATTTATAGAGTGTGATTAAAAAATTATTTCTTTTATAGCCCATAAGAAGTTACATAAAGTGTGGAGAATTAATGTTACACAGGACGATAATATAAAATATAAAAAAAAATTATGGGCTAGCCCACAAGGAGTTATATACTATGGTTGAAATATAGGACGGATTTGACTCCCTAAATATGGGATGGATTCTACTCCGTCCTATAGAAGGCAGCTAACAAATTTATGCTTGTCTGTAGGCAGTCGTATGTAGAGTATGGTTGGTACATAAGTTGGAGTGGAATTATCTATAGTTATACAGGGTTATCAAAAAAAGTTGAAAAAATGTTACATGGCGTAGTCCAAAAGGCATAAATATATTTTGGGCTTATTAAGTCAACGCGTACTAGTACATTTTGTTCGTAAAGATTTACCTGTCAATTTAAATGAGAAAGTATCATTGTGTAATGTTGAGGCTTTCGATGTTACCTGGTTCTGTCTATTAAGGTTATACATACAAAATAAAAAATAAAGAATGAAAACTATCTGAGTTCAAAAATACTAAAAAGTTGAAAATAAAACAAAAAAAAATATAACCGATTTCTACCTATAACTAAAAAGCTAAAAATAATTATAACAAAATACAACTCTAGCAAATAAATAACGCATTCAGTGTTGTTAGGTACCTACCCAGAAAGTAAAAAATGTAAACATTAAAAGCTGCTCATTCTGTACAAATTAATTACCTACCAATCTAGTATATTTTTGAAGTCGGTGTCAAGCAACAATCAAGTTTGATGAATTAGTAGATAAGTATTCAATGAAGGATTTTAGATTTGCTTGGCACCGGCTTCAAAATATACTAGATTGGTAGGTAATTAATTTGTACAGAATGAGCACCTTTTAATGTTTAGATTTTTTACTTCCTGGGTAGGTACGTAACAACATTGAATGTGTTATTTATTTGTTAGAGTTGTATTTTGTTATAATTATTTTTAGCTTTTTAGTTATAGGTAGAAGTCGGTTATATATATTTTTTAAATGTTTTATACCTTGCTAGTTGGTATAAAAACTCATAAGCCAACTATGTCTGCGAAAGTTTGGGGTAGTATAGTTGGAGATCGTGAAGTTTGGTCAATTTTTTAGGATGGAATAGTAAATATTCAGATTAATTTGGACCTTTCAGCTTAGCGTTTACTGTTCCTTTTGGCAAACTTTCCTTTTAACATTCATCAAAGAATGTGGTAATTACACGATGGGACTCCGACATTTCACACGAGAATAATTCATTATCATCTTAATATCCATTCAATGGCCACCTCATTCACCAGGGTTAAGCCAAAAATGCGAGTACCTACTACACCAGAACGGGATATGAAGAACCAAATACGAGATAGAATTCACTGTGGAAAGTAAACAAATCATATGCGGAACTTTACGGCATTCAAAATCAGTTACATTTTTATACAGTGGCAGGGCATTAGCAGTTACTAAATTAATGTTGACAAAGATTTCGACGAGTCGATACTGGTTTGCACTTACAATTTTAAAGCTGCATCCAAAACGTACCGTTAAATTTTATGTTCCTTTCCCCTGATATATTATATTTAGTATAAAGGGCGGAAATGCAAATTTACATATCAAAGTCGTGCAAAAGAAAAACCGAAAACACACAGTTTTAGCGAATTCGTTTGAATTTACATTATTGTGAGATGCTCTAAAAGATGTTGAGTCTGATAAGAGCAAACTAAAAGAAGACAAGCATTTGTAGGTCGTAGTAAGCTTTGAGTTAGATTCTAAAGGAAGTAGGACTGAAAGTAGCTCTGATATACCTGATAATCATTTCAAAACGTGACAAGTAGTTAGATACGAGTTGTTGGGGTATTCAGCAACTGAGAGGTAAAAAATAAAAGAGTTTACGTTGACATGGATTTGCTCTTTAATTTTGAAATACATTGTACTCTCACTAAACACTCTACACAAAGAACGGAATAAATTAATTGTTAGCTAAACAAAAATTTTTATTAGACTGATACAGGTAAAATTATCATTTTAGTTTAATATATTTTTAGATAATAATAGGGCTATCAGTAAAACTATTGCTCTGGGCAAGTTTTTTAAATGAAATAAGTAATTTCAAAAATGACGTTACTGGCAGATGATTGGTTTACCCTGCATATTTTAATATTATGTAAAAATTTGGTAAATTAAATTAAAACTTTATTTCTCTGCAAATCTCTGTAAAATTTTCTTTATAAAAATCCAACACAATGTTGGCAATGGGATATTCTTGAAATATTTAAATAAAGGAAAAAACAAGCAGTCCATTATAGTTTTTAAATGTTACAGAATTTTGTACGACTTTTATCTACGACATGTTTTTGACAATTTATTTATTTTTTAAATATTTAATATTTTTGTAATTTCCTATATTTTTTACATTTTCTAATTTTTATGTTTTTGAATATTTAATAATGATTTTGGACAATTTCTAATAATTTTATTATTTCATAGTTTTAAATTCTTTTGACATCTGGGTTTTAGAATAAAGTAAAGATCGGCGGGACAACGAGCATACTTTCTTGACAACTGTTGACAAATGCAGGTCGTTAAAAATAAATTTATTTAAATCAAGCTTTTTAATATTCGAATTAATTTTGGAAAATGTTTTGTATGTTAATACATACACCTTATGGAACCAAAGATATGGCTGTATGCCCTTTAAGCCATGACAAGCAATACTCAAGATTTCAAGGTGAAGCTGAATTTTCAGATTTCACTGAGGATGACAGTAATTTTATTTTAGCAACATTTTTATGAAAATACTGCAAATTATTATTTGTGCAATACTTTCTAACAATTACAGTATTGTTACTCAAATTAATTATGATATGCATACGGAAAATAAAGAATACTTAAAAACATATTTGTATGCAATATTCTCTTTATTTATGTATAATTTATATTTAAAAAAGAACCGACTTCAACTGGTTTAAAATAAAAACCGTTTAGAAACCGTGTGCAATCAAAAACTATTTTCTGGCATATATTCTATTTTTAATCTGATTTAAGGTACAATTCTATTGATTATTTTAGCTTATTCTTATCTCTTTCCTCTCTCTCTCTCTAATTTGTATTTTTTTCTATATTGCAACCACCCTGTATATGTTTTTGTGTATTGGTCACTCAATATCAATTATTATCATTTTCTGAATCACCCTGTCCAACTATAATTCAACTCTAATACGATGTTCCAACCGCCCTGTATAAGTATTCATCCCCTCCATCCTATTGACTATTTGTACTTTCCTATTGTTTCAATCACCCCGTACAGCTATAATTTTACTTCGCCCCATATGTCAAGTATAAGCAACTACTTATGTTTCGCACTATATAATATTTTTTGAACCACCCCGTACAACTTTAATTCTACTCAACCTTATATTCCAACCATCCTATATATGGAACTACTTATGTAACATCCAATATTACATTGCTTCTAAGATTTTATGAACCACCTGTCTAACTGTAATTTTACTTCCACCTATATTTCAACTACGCACATTGTTTGCTGCTTAAATTTCGATACACGCACACCACCGTGTACCGTATAGAAAAGATCGCCCACATAACAATTTTCCTTTTCGATACAGTAATGGAATATTTTGTGTCATTTCACTCGACAGCAAGCCTCGTAAAATGAAAACAGTTACAAACATTCTATACGATACATTTTCATAGCATTTCTTGATATTTAAGCTAGATATTTATGATGCAAATTTGACATTTACATTGGTGTTTACCGCTTTTTGCACATATTTTTACGATTTTCAGAAAAACGGTATGTTTTTCGTTATAGAAAATTATATGAAATCAAGCTGGAACATCTCTTTGTAGAATATAATTTAAAATATTCAAATTGGTTGAGCCGTTTTAGAGGAAACAGTGTAGAAAAACCGTAAATCGTAACATAATAGAAAATGATATAGTACTTTTCTATAATATTCCTCAATACAATGTCGTTTAAATCATCAAAATTGCCCAAACGGTTTTTGAATAATCACTGAGCATATATAAAAAAAACGTGCCGACGAATTGATAACTTCGTCCTTTTTGGAAGTCGGTTAAAAATACTACTTATTACTTATAAATTGTAACATTTTATTTTGCATATCGTTCTGGGTCCTAGCTGCAGCAGTGAAAAATGCAAACAGATTCAATAGATTTAAATTAAACAGGGTCAGGGGCGGATCCCCAGTGGAACTTCATGGGGGCGATCAGGTGCATCAGGGATACGATCAGGTACGTCATAAGGGGCGATCTCGTACGAAATTTACCAACGTTTCTGCAAGGTTTTGAAAACAATTTATTTCCTCCTGTTACGAGAAGTCATCCGACAGCTGGTGCAATCGGCCATCAACCAATTCGTGGAAGGGACAGTATTCCGATACTTCTGGGAATCCAGAATGTTTTGTCTTTCAACAGGCCGCCCGCTGCCGTTACTGGGAATTTCCTTAAAGCTTCCAGAAGACACGAAAGAAGTTTCCTGATAGTTCGTTGACTTACCAGAATAATTCCAAGAGAAATATATAAATACGGACAACTGGCGATGGGATTCATTCAGTATTAGACGGTCGTATACTTAAGTAGATATAAATTGTAAATATTTCTGTGAACATAAATTGTGTTAAAGTAGTGGAAATAAATTAGAGTGAGTTGGACTGTGTTTTTAAATAAATCCAAGAACTGAACCGAACGCGTGTGTGAAAATAAAAACATTACACTACGTTATTGTATTAAAAATAATGCATTTTCGCTTTAAACCCAGAAAAAATACTTTATTTTAAGCTTGTGGATGAGACTCTGCAAATCGTAAATTTACAGCTCTTCGAATAACTTGTTACATAAAAAGTTATATTTCTGGGGACCTCGTATGTATATGTGGGTGCAGCTGGTCAGGAAAATTCTCAAAATGTCGTTCAAGGTATCCAAATTGTAGTTTCCGTCAGAGTGGTAGAGTCCATGTAGTTGTCCAAATATCGTCCTTGATGTTTGCTTGTTGGGTTGGTTACTCTACGATGGCGCCCCAAAAAATTTCTAATAGTATGATACAGCTCACCGCCAGCATGTTCTGCTAGTACAAACTTCGGCCATCTTATGACCTCACGGTTCACATCATCCATGTTGTTGTTATTAAATACTTATGTGACGTCACCCAACTTTCTGTCATCCACGAGAGTGATTTCGAACATCGCAGCGTCCTCTCGTGGCGGTTTTGGGAACTCTTGTTGTAGAAGACCCTCTGTTTACCTACATTCCAATATTGTTTTCTTCAATATGATGACAGGATTATACATAATGTCCACATATAAGTGCATATTCGTATTTTGTAGATTTAATTCAGGACAACAACCATTTTTACAAATTTGTGACCTTTGATTTGGGATGAAAATCCAGCTTGTTGGAAGTGAATGGAAACTCAGCTCTTTTTTACGTTTATTTCGTCTAGACTGTTATGAATACACACACTATTAAAAATAATAAACATAACTTCAAGTGTACCTAGACCAAGGTAGTGTTTTTCATTGAAAATTAACTTGGAAGTATTACCTACGACGACGAAACGTTCTCAGCAGTTAATAACTTTTGAAAAACCAACAAAACTGTGCGAAGGAGAAAGCGGAAAGATTTATCTTATCCGACTATTCCCGTCCCAGTTAATTGTACTAAATATTTGCCGAAATGGTAAACGATTAAGAACTGTGATAGGAAACAGAGCTGCTTTCGCCTCAAGGTGCTTCGAAATTAACTGGGAATCAAATTACCGATACACACCACGTTAAATGGCGTTCGTTTTGTAGGATGTATTCGCTCGTGCAGAAAGAATTTTCGAATTACACGAATGAGCAATTTTGTGCCAATTATCAGAATTACTTAAAGACGAAGTTTTTAAAGAAATGTATAGCATCAAAAATGGTTTCGAAAGCTATGCTAATATACAGGGTGTCCGGAACATCTGGGAAATCTCTCTGCTTTAGACAGAACATGAAATAAAATATTTTTCTGAAAATAAAGGTGTTCCAATTTGAGGTTAATTTTTAAATTTGCCGCCATTTATATTTTTTGCACTAGAATATCAATTTGTTATTTGACAGATGACAAGTAGGAATGTATATTATTAAAAATGGAGAGATATAAGATTGAGCAACGCGTGTTTATTATTAAAAATTATTTGAAATTTGGTGAGAGTTGTGTAGAAGTTGGAAGTAAATTTCGTACAGAATACTCGTATCGAAGAGAAAATTGTCCGTTAAATGTTACCATTGGAAAAATTGTTCAAAAATTTTTGGAAACTGGTGCAGTAAAAGTTGAAAAAAGTACCACTTTATTCAGAATTTTGCTCAAAGGTCTTCATTTAAAGGCTTACAAGATTCAAATAACGCAAGATATAAAGCCAACACAATTTAGTTTACGTCGTCAATTCTTTAATTGGGCCATACAACAGAAACTTGACATGTGAATCTTTTCAACAAAATCATCCTCAGCGATGAAGCACATTTTGAATTGGGTGGATTTGTTAACAAGCAAAATTGTCGAATCTGGGGTGAAGAAAATCTACGGGAAATAATGAAAATACCGATGCATCCACAAAAAGTAACTGTTTGGTGTGGTTTTTGGGATGGTGGAGTGATTGGTCCATACTTTTTTGATTACAATGGAAATGCTGTTACTGTGAATGGTAATCGATATCGAACGATGCTTCTTAACTTTTTGTGGGATGAATTGGAGCATATTGATTTGCAGCATATGAGGTTCCAACAGGACGGTGCAACATGTTATTCAGCAGCAGAAACAATTAATCTTTTGAAACAGAAATTTGGTAGTGAATAATTGCTCGAAGAGGAAACATTAATTGGCCCCCTAGATCTTGCGATCTATCACCTCTAGATTTTTTTCTATGGAGCTATTTGACAGAAAAGGTCCATGCCAACGATCCACAAACAATTGATGACCTAAAGGAGAACATTATTGGCCGTTTGAAGTAATTGAACCGCAGTTATTCTAGAAAGTTATCGAAAATTTTGGCAAAAGATTAGAAGCTTGTCGTACATCAGCACTTGGTCACTTACAAGATATTGTTTTCCTCAGTTATGTACTACAATTTCGCTACATATGAGACATCACGACAAAAGCAACAGTAGTGAATCATTTTTGCTTGCGAAATATGTGGCAATATATTAGTTTAATCTTTCGACTCCAGGTCCACAACCCCCTCACAACTCATGAGGCCATGGCTCATACCCCCATGATAAAACTGTATCAACTCTACCTACCTGTCTAGCACATTTTTAAAGTCGGCTCCCGGAAAACCTAAAATCCTGCATGTCTTACATATCTACAACTTCTTGAAACTTGATTGTTTCTTGGCTCCAACTTCAAAAATATATTAATTTGGAGCGAACATGCCCCTTTTTTTGTCTATTTTTTTTTACTTTGTAGTGTACCTAACCACTTTTGCTATATTTTGGTAATCATTTTCAACTTTTTAGTTCCAATTTAAAGTCGGTTAATGTAAACACAAATGTTTTATTCACAACTTTTTAGTCAGCCACATTTACACATAAGAGATTACATGATAATGAGTTGCACAGGGTGCATTTGACTCAACAAGGAACAGGTTATGTGTTAAGAGTCTATTCGTTTATAGAAAAGCAATACATTACAGTAAATATATAAATGTAACAGTCAATTAATATACAATACCAACAACAAATTTGCTTTTCGTTGCAATAAAGTTGTAAATTATCTATTTTTTTATCAGAGACTTGACATACTTCAGAACACCGATTATGACATTTCATAATATTGTGATTGTTACTGTAAAGTTTGTCAAATATTAAGATTTCATTTCAACTTTATAAACAGTGGGTGAACTGAATTTATTTATATTTTATTAGATACGAAAAATTAAACAATAATTCATATAACTAGATTTTAGCTATATTATTACAGAATGAATGCAAGTTTTAAACACAAATATTATCTGGAGATTTTACACAATTTACTGGCGATAAATCAATAGAAGTGAAACCTGAATATCACCATTGAACAGGCTTTTGGAAGAAATTCAAAATGAAACGTTGTGGAAAAGAATTATGAAACAAAATGCAGAATTTATAGAGTATTTAATGTTCATTGAAACTTATAAGTGTTATACGCTATAAAAAATACCTTGGGTAGACAAATGCATTTAATATGTAATAGCATTTTTTAACCGACTTAAAAAAAAAATCTGTATCTGTTTTTTTTTTGCTTTTTTTATGTTTGTCCACCGATTACTCGGAAACGGCTCGAGGAATTTCGACCATTTTACTGGATCCTGTTTGAGTTGATAGCGAAGTGGTTCCATATTTTTTTTATTAACATAGCTTGTACCATTTCTTAGAAACTGGGGAAAAACTATTTTTACATATTATCATATATTCTATGCCTTGGTGGAGGCGCCGGTATTATTAGAAAAATTTTATTCGGAACGTGAGACAAATTGAAAAGAGATTGGATTAGTTCCGCGATATCTCAAAGTGGTCAGAATTTTTTTTCAAATAACATAGCTTGTATCGTTTCTTAGAGAATGGGGAAAAACTATTTAGCTAATTTCTTATATTTTATGCCTTGGTGAGTCGCAGGTATTATAAATAAATTGTAAATAATCAATATAAATGAGTTAATATGTATATACAGTGTGTAATCATAAACCAAACGATTTCTTTTTATTAATAATTTTAAGAGAAAAACGTTATTCTTCACAAACAGCTCTTTACATGGTCTAAAACGTAAACAGTAATCGTTCCATGTCATTTTTTTATTAACTGTAGACAAATGTTTGTCATCAAAGACGACTTTATCGTATAAAATTCTTAATACATATACATATCTATAAAACAAGTTATTCTGTTCAACAGTAAACGAGGTTAGTCAAGCTAATATATGACAGTTAAATACCTTATGTTAGGCGATATAAGGAGAAACCATTAATATTAATTTTGGGGGGGGGGGCAAATTATAGAATTAAATAAAAATTTAAAAATAAAAAAAATTCAAACGCATCATATAATATATCAAATGAAAGGTCTCATTCTGAGGAACACAAATATATTTTTTTATATTAAAAAAATATATTTAAAAAGATATTAACGAAAATATACCAAAATTTACTCAATCCCCCTCCCCTTATCTCCGAAACTATAAAACGTAAAGTTTTGAAAAAAAAATAGATTTATAGGTTCTGACCTGAAGTTTACTGGAAAAATAAGGAGAAACCTCTACTTTTAATTTTGGGGGGCAAATTACAGAATTAAATGGAAAATATAAAATTAAATTTGTTTCTAACCCATCATGTTATATATCAAATGAAAGGGCTCATTACGACGAAAACATATGTAAAAATATATTTTATTTATATTTTTAAATTATTTAAACTTTGACCTATTTTGCCGTTTTTCTTCCAATCTACAGAGCCTCAAAACTCAGATTATAAAAGGCATCTCTGAAAGTTAATTAGTAAAATAAAACTCTAATGTTTTTGGGGCGAAATTAGAAAATTAAATACATATGTATTGTGATAAAAATCAAGCGAATCCTAAAGCAGATAAAATAAAAAGTCTATGTGTGGAAAATCAAAGTGTATATTTTTTATAAATTTAAAACGCTTCCTTTAAAAGACATAAGGGTAAATATAAGAAAATGCACTCATTTCATGCTTGTCTGAAACTGGAATATTTTAATCTTGAAGGTGGTACGGAACCCTAAGTATGCGAGTCCAACTCGCACTTGACAAAATTATTTTCTTTAAGAATTGTTTATATGTAACAATGTTGCATGACCTTTGGGTTTTATTTTGGGAATAAATACATAACTACATATCTATGATTAATATCAAAATCGACTTTAAATGAATGAATCTTGTAGTACAATTCCAGTAATAAACGCATGATGAAGTTGTAGAACATAATCGGCAAAACAAATAAACTGGATAAATTTTGTAAATGAATGTTTAAACCCCTACCGTTCATTATTACGATTATATCATCTGTTCCTACCGGGCAGCTATCTCTCCTCTTCTATCTTTTATTATGAATGAAAGCTGATTACAAGGCTTTAGCTAAATTACTCTTAAGAAGGAAAGAAATACATTCATCACTTCAAAGCACCTTCATTAGTTCTAAACGAACGTGTAAATATTTGACATTCAGCAGTGTCAGTGGGAAGTTCTCAATTAGGAAAAATCTCGTTAATGTGATGTTACATTATAAAAGAAGGGAACTTCTAAAAAGTCCACAAATCTAATACATATAAATGAAATGTCTATTATCAAATAGCTGCTTTTTGCTAAGTTCATATAGTTAATTGCAATATAGTAAAGCTCAAAAATTTTGTCTGTCTGTTTGTTTGCTGCAAAAAGTTTTGTTTCAAGAATCAGAGAAGTTTACACTTGTCAAAATTTTTAGTCTCCATTATTATCATTTATTGCCAGAGACTAAACAGGCCAGTACAGAAACTATTACAATGGAGTCACTCCGGATTTTGAAAAGCCATAACACACATGGTAATTTAGTATTTTAACGCGAAATGACATCTAGGAGTTTTATGTAAAACTAGCCGTTACCCGCGGTTTCACCAGCGTGTGGAAAGTAGAATTCTTTGCAAAAAGAAATAGCTTATGAAACATATGGACTATCCAATGTAACAATTTCTTCTAACTTTGTTGAATCACTTTACATAACTATAAATTTATCAATCTCGAATACATTTCACCCAAACTGCAAGTTCTTATGGGCAACATTCTATAACAATTTTATTCAACATTTTTTTTGAACCATTTTGTATAGTGGTAACTCTGCATCACCCTATAGTGAAACCATCCTGTATATGCTATTGTTTATTTGTCACCTAATATAAAATTTTTTAATTACCTAACTATAGTTCTACTGAACCCTATATATAACAATTATTTCTGATAATTTTTGAGCCACTTCCTAAATTATAATTTTAACCGGTCTTTATATGCGCTTTTTTTTAAAATTGTGTTAAACACAATATATAACTAAAATTTTGCTTCGCTCCATATTTCAGGTATTTGATATAGCAACTGTTCCTGGTCTACCTTATACAACAATTTTTTTAAATATTTTTTAATCCACCCTGTAAAAGTATAATTCTACGAAGTTCCGATATATTTACAACTACTTATGGGCTACCCAATAAATCTTTTTTTGTACCACTCTGTATAACCAAATTCACCAATCCCAACCCAATTCACCCAAACCGCAACTATTGATGGCCACCCAATATAATAATTTTATTCAATATTTTTAAGAACTGCCTTCTATAGCTGTAACTTCCATCTATATTTAAAATGTATATACTGCTCCCAATTAGTCACCCATTATAACTTACTGGTCTATCGGTTTTTGAACCATCCTGTATAGCTACGCTAAATAACCAATTTTGAGATATTTTTAACCATCCTGGAAAATATAATTTGTCTCCTTATATGTAACTTTTTCAACATATTTTAATCACACTGTATAACTACAATTTTACTTCGCCCCATGTTTCAGATATTGCATATATGCAACAGCTCATGTTTTATCTTTAAAAAAATTAGCACAATTTTTTATCTACACTATTTAACTATAATTTGACTCCAACCTCTATTTCAAACACCTTGTATGTGCAACTAATTATCGACCACCCAGTGTGACATTTTTTGTACCACCCTGTGTAAATATAAATCGATCAAATTCCAATTTATTTCACCAAAACTGCAACTGCTTTTGGAGCACCCTATTTAACATTTTTAGAGATTAAACTACTTAACTCTACTCCTCCCTATATTTCAAATATCATATCTGTGCAACTGATCAGCTACGCTATTACACATTTCTTCCTTATATTTTTTTAAGTACAATATGAAATATAATTTCTCTTCATTTAATCCATTCTTCATTTGCAACTGTTTCTAACCTTTTTTGAATCACACTGTGTAACGATAACTTGACTTCGCCATATATTTCAGCTCATGCTCTATCCTATATAACAAAATTCTTCCAACTTTTTTACCCACACTGTACAATTATTATTATACTCCATGCTATATTTCAACAACCTTGTATATGAGCCACCCAATATCACATTTTTTCACCATTCTGCATACTTTGAATTCTAGTCTATATTATTTCTTATAGTTAATTAATTTTACATTACATGGTCCCATTGCTCCAAAGTTCTGACTGTTAAAAACATTTTAAAGATTTGTTTGAATATACTAGGTTAAGTGATTATTTATTCTAGAGTAAAATAAACATTTTTTATATACATATTACCTTTGAAATCGTACACTGCTGGCTTTAAAATTTACACCCTATATTAGGGTCGAATTTCGACCACTGGGCGACCGCTACTTGGAAGAAAACAACTAATTGTATCAATCGCAAAAATTTTTTGTAAGTTTCAATGACGAATCAAGTTTAATTTTTAACAGATTTCAAAACCGCAGGAATTTGGTACGTGATATATTCATTTATATTGTTCACGAGGCTTTTTTTACTTGGTAGGTTATACGCAGAGGATGATTTTTATTTAGTTTTGAATCCAAACTATAATAGAATCTCTACGAGTTCGGCCGCAGGAAAGTAAAGTCCTAACAAAAATACAGTGTACAAGAATAGAGGATGTTCGGTTACCACGTGTTCAGGGTGTTTATATAGAATGAGGCATTTGTATCAGTATACAGGATGTAAGAACATATGGAAAATGATCTATTCGCTCAGTGCGAAGCCATGGTGGGGAGAAACTGATTTACCGTCAGCGCTACCCGTGACTATATCCGATACTACGGCGGGCTGTTTTTATGTTTCGAGTTAGCTAAATATACAAGTGAATTGTTATTTAAAATTTATTTAAATAAAATAACATAAAATGAGTCACAAAAGTTGTTGTGTTGTAAGTTGTAAGAATACAGGTAGAAAAAGTGCTTGTCATTTTTATAAATTTCCTACAGCAAGTTGGAAAATAAATCAAAGGAAAAAATGGATAGCTGCTGTTAGGAGACAAAAGTAAGTAGAATCATAACCTTACTATCCGTAATAATAAAAATCTTGAAAGGAGTGAAACTTAAAATTTGTTTTAACGGACAGTCAGACACCAATTCGGAGATTTCTACGTCTTTTGAATCATGTAGTTGATTATATTTGTGAGGTATCATGTTTTCAAAGTATGCTCCCTTCGAGTACTTGTCTTTGGCGAATTGCCGAGCACTCGGTTTCCCCCATTGCTGTTCAATACTTGTTTTTGAAGCACTATTTTCATTATTTATGAAGTAAATCAGCGCAGCGATGTGTTTACATTTTTTACTCTGATTATAAACGCAATTACATTGCACATCAACAACACATCGTTCTACATTTAATTTTAAACTCGTGGTGTAAGCTGTAGCATGGACAGATGCTTGCCTGATTACTCGCGATTTAATCAAATAGCTTTCGTTATTTTTGCGAAACTCTTCTACCTCTCGGACATGTTCAGCAAGAACCAGCTTTTTTCCTTTTACTAATGTCTGTGGCTGGAACTGAATTTCGTGGGTTATTGATTGAAATCCCGTTTTTATTATGGTTTCCATTTTAAATCCAAATCTAAAAATAAAAATGATAAATTTAATCGTTTAACAATTTTTCTCAGATTTATTATTGAATTGTAATATGTTAATTTTAGTTAGCAAACATAATTTATTTTTTTGTACTCAAAAACAATCAGCACTTTTAATTTGTAGAATTTTGAAACAATAAAATATTTTGGTAATTTCGTTCAATCTAAATTTACTTATAAAAATTTTTCTCTATTTTCTTTTTATTTGATTTCAGTTAACATATCTTTATGTGTGCTAACTTCTATGCTACTTTTTCAGTATTAACTATACTTACATTTTATTTTGTAATGCACAAGAACACTTTACATTAACAAATATTTATTATAAATATTCCCTTTAATTAAAAAAGCATTTTTTTATTTATCATTCGATATTATTATTACTGACAGCCATTCAATACTTAGTAAAATATATTACAATAGCCCCCTGTAGTTCAACCATACCATGGCGCTGAAGTCGCGCACAGAGCGAATAGCAGTATACAAGGTGTAATGATAGGTACATGATATAGGTATACGTGGGGTTGGTATAAACAAGGGAAAAATTCGACATAAGAAGGTAGGACCACGCCCGTTGATATTATTCAGCTATGACATCGCCCGTTCTTTAGCGACAGTGTTTATGGGCATCTACAGGGTGTTAGTAAACAGCGCTAAATATTCAAAATGTAAGTACACAATGTGTAAGTCTGCAGGGTGTAAGAATACAGGGTGTAAGTACTCAGCGTATAAATATGCCGGGTGTGTGTACACAGGGGGAAAGTAGTATGCAGGGTGTAAATATGCCAAATGTAAGCAGGATACTTTATGACTTGATACACTTTCATTTTTGTATGAGTCGAAATCTCGAAATGTAAGTGTTAAGGGAGTTGAGGTGCGAACTTATTGAAGTAAAGTTTGAATTGTTTGAACCCACAGAAGATACTTATCTATATATAAATAGGCAAAGTCAAAACGATTAGGTACCATTTTCTCCTCTGTCTCTCACCCGATTTTCTTCATATTTGTTTTGTTTAGTAGCTACTGACGACCTTCAGTGCAGAATGCTAATATTAATTTATAATATTGGTTCATTCATTCAATAAAATATAATAAAAATTCATTATTTACGTCCATAATGTCAACGCCAAACAACTGAATATGCCGCCGCCGCCAGACTCAGAACATTGAGTAATTATATATAGATGGACCAATGCTGTTATATACTTAGAGCATGTACTTCTGGAAGTGGCATGCAAGCGTTGTTATTGTTTAGTGGTAAAGTAATCGTTCTAAATTATAATTATATAGGGCGATTCCAAATATGTTAGAAACCATTTTTTTCGTGGGTGGCACATAAGCAGTTACATATATTGGGTGTTTAAAATATAGAGTAGAGTGCAAACTATTAAAATAAATATAGAGTTTTACAGGGTTCTTGGAATAGAAGGTGCAGTAGAATTACAGTTATACAGGGTGGTGCAAAAAATGTTATACAGAGATGCATATACAGGGTGGCGGAAATGGAAATGCAACATTTCGTAACCCATAAGCAGTTGTATATATAGGGAAGGTGAAATATAGGGTGAGAGGAATTATAGATATTCAGGATGATGATAAAAAATGTTAGAAAAGGAAATGATTTATAGAGTAACCCACGAAGAGTTCCATATATATGATGATTGAAATATATGTCGGAGTAGAATTATAGTTACAGAAGATAGTTAATAATTTCATAAACAAAAAGAGTAAATACAGTGGCTCATAGGCAGTGGCATATACAGAATGGTTTACCGGGTGGTTCAAAAATGTTAAAAAATATTATGCGTGGTCCATGAGCAGTTGCATATACAGGGTGGTGGAAATAAATATATAATGAAATGGAATTATCATTATTGTTAGAGGATTGATTGCAATTAATAGCTATACAGGGAGGTTAGAAAAAAATATATGTAGGGTAGCCCATTAGCGGTTGAATTGTCATATAAAATTAAGACTTACGAATTTGAACACAAATAAAGTCCTATGAATTATATCTGAAAAAAACTTGAATTTCGTTACTTATTTGTAGAAGCGAGATGTAAGACCGACATCTAGGATTTTCGAGGAAACTATCACACAAAGGTTCCGAATCTGGATCTGTACCGTGTAATTGCTGTTCTCCCTAAAGTCTTAGGTTAGAATGTCACGATAAAATTTTCAGGTTACTTAACCTGCCAGAGATATTAACACAATTGGTCGAATTTCGACCACTGGGCGACAGCTAGTCAATATAGAAGTACAGAAGGCATTACCGTGCATGTTGTAGGGATATAGGCTGTATCATAATAATTACAGTTCATTAGGTTACACCCTATATAAAAAATATATATTGGTTAACATTAATATACTTTACCGGAAAAAGGCGCTTCTATTGATCCGGCATGTTTTAAATTGTATTTCTTACATTTGGGTTATATTAAAATTAAAAAAAAAATGTATAAACTCGTAAATAGTTTCTCTTTGTTGAACAAAAGAAAAAAAGGCAAATGTATGGCACTGATAAAAATCTTGGTTTACACTGATAACAGGGAAAAGTCTTTCAGTTAATGATGATCCATTAAGCGAAGTGCCTTTCTTGCTGTGTCCCGTTTTCATTTCATTTGATCGATTGTCCGAAAGAAAGGAACAACAGATTGTAATTCTATTACATGTGTCGATTGGAAAGCAAATTAAGAAAAGTACCTTCACAGAATCGTTGAAAAGGATTTTTGATTATTTAATGAAAATCGTGTTATGACGAAGTAATGACCATCCAAATGCAGTAAAGTATTTAGGACAAAAATTTGTTATTATCTCGGTTGTAATTGTAAATAGACTGATTTAAAAGAGGAAATAGATCATTGTGTGTATAATCACTCAGTATCAAGTATCAATACTATCAAATTATTGAGATGACCCAGGAAACAAGCAAATCAAACTAAACTTTTGTTGTTATTAAGTAGAGTTTTACTTGATATTATATTGATGTACAAAAAATAAAAATATGAATATTTTTGCAGAACTAAACGTAAAATTGTCGAATTTGTACGGAAGATGTTTTTCAAAATTTTGAATGTATTTCATATTTATTCTCATTTACTATGTGACTCTTGAAGTCACTAATTAGTGAAATGCCTTCTGTTTTCATTGTGCTGTCTAGTTTATCGTTTAGTGTGAATATGAAGAGAAAAGCTGCCCGGAAATACATAATGACCCCTTTTTGCTTTGTCCCATTCAAACTGTCTTGACGTCAAGAAAATTCAAACTGTGTATTTGGGGATCTAAAGTATACCGATAGAAGTATTTGAGCCAAATAAGATTAATATTCAACAAAGGTATTATATATATAGTTTGACCAAACAAACGTTAATGTTGGTAAGCGCATAATTGGGAAAACAACGAACCGATTTGCCTATTCTCGTTTTTCATATGACCGAGGTTTTTAGGAACAAAACATTGGAAAAATTGCCTGGAAAATTGAAAAATTTGGAAAAAAGAGTAACTGATTTATAAATATTTGCAATATTCTTAGTAAGACTTTGTGGAAAAAAATTGGAAAAACTGCTGGGAAAATTAAAAAGATTGGGAATTTTTTTAATGAAACACGATTTGTACAATTGATATGTGTATTTCTTTTTTTTTTCTTTTAATCGTATATAGTCCGTAAAAACCAATGTTTACGTATTCGTCATCTATGTGTTTCCAAACAGGTCAACAGATTGTCATAAAATTTTGGTGGGTTGTTTTATTTCTTTGTGTATTCATCAGAATGAGATATGACAGCACCCGAACATTTAGACAATATCAAAGTAACCGGGAATAATTAGAAAAAGGTTAGCACAGCTCTTCGGAGTAGTCAGATAAAATATAGCGAAGCTACTGGGAACAGTTGAAAAAACGATGCGAAGATACTGGAAATAGCTAGAAAAAATATTGAGCACCTACCAGAACTGACAGTACAACGTCTGCCGGGTGCAGGTACTGATCAATAAGCTCTTTTACATTTTTTACGAAATATATAACTACCATAATCATCCATGATTTTTTTATTTTTTTTTTCACCCAAGGATATGTTTCTATGAAATAATCTAAAAACTAACACGTCCTATGTTCTTTTTCAATTATTTTTAAAATCTGAACTAAATTACACATTAGGATTAATACTCGAATTGGAGCAAAATACTGAGAATTATTTTAATTTTCCTGAAATTTATGTTTATTACTCAGAATGACACAAAGAGAGAGAAACGGAGAGGGAGATAACTTCCATCGTTCAGTCTAAAATGATAGCCGTTTTTTTGTTCTTTTAAGCTATAAAAAATGAGTTATGTCAAATATGAGAGATTATTCTTAAATAGTTCTAAATTATAACATGAATAGATGTAAACATGTTTGTAAGTCATATATAAAGTATTTTCAGGTTTACATTGTTTAAATTTATAACTAAAATACATATTATTACAAAAATGTGATAAAGTTTTTTATTCGAAATCAAAGTACTCAACTGAATATCGGTCAACCATATCTTATTCGACTTAAAAATGACAATGTGAAAGTCACTTACATGTCTTTAAATAAAGTCAAGACATAAACAAAAATTAAAATCCTACATTTTTTTTCAATGGTTAATTAATTAACCAAAAAGGGGGAGGTCATCAATTCGTCGTTATTTTTTTTATGTATCCTCAGAGATTATTCAAAAACTTCTTGGGCAAATTTGATGAGTTGAACGGCATTGTATTAAAGAATATTACAGAAAAGTACCATATAATTTTTTATAACGCGAGAAATACGATTTTCCAGAAAATCAGAAAAAATAGTAATTAAGGGACTACATTTAAGTGAATTTTAATAAATCTACCCTGTTTTCTTTAAAACTGGTCAACCAATTTGAATATTTTAAATTGTATTCTACAAAGAAATGTTCCAGCTTGATTCCGAATAATTACCTATAACGTAAAACATATCGTACAGGGTGTTTGTAAGGGTTTTCATTTCAGTCAGGTGAAATGGCACAAAATATTCCATTAGTCAATCGAAAAGAATTTTTTTTAGGTGAGCGATGTTTTCTATATGGGATACAGTGGTAGGTCTGTCCGTACATCGAAATTCCAGCAGCAAGTAACGTGGGCAGCTAAAATATTGGACGAAGTTAAATTACAGTTAGACAGGTGGGTTCAAAAAATCTTACAAAGAAATGTGATATTGGGTTGTACATAAGCAGTTTCATATATAGGATGGTTGAAATATAAGGTGAAATGGAATTAAAGTTATACAAGATGGTTAAAAAAATGTTGTATGGGGTAGCACATAAGTAGTTGCGTATACAAGGTGATTGAAATAAAAGTGAAGTAACACTATAGTTATACAGAATGGATAAAAAAAACTTAAAAAATGGTTAAATAAGCATATACTGTAAGGATATTCGAGTTATAGGGCGGCAGGTTCAAAAAATGATAGAAGCAGTTGCATATACAGGATGATTGAAATATAAGGTGGAGTGGAGTTATAGTTATACAGGGTGGTTGAAAATTTTTTATATAGGGTGGAATATAAGTAGTTGCTTATACTTGGCACACTGGGTGAAGTAAAACTATAGGTATACAGGGTGATTTAAACATTAGAAATATAGAAACAATAAATAGGCTGGAGGATTAATACTTATGCAGGGCGGTTACAATATCGTGTAGAGTTAAATTGTAGTTAGACAGGGTGACTCAGAAAATGATAGAAAAATAATTTATATTGGGTAACCTATACACTGAAACATGTACAGGGTGGTTGCAATATAGGTTGAATTCGAGTTACACTAATCGAAAGTGTGCCAAATAATAAAACAAATAAAAGTTAAAAAACATGTGGATAATATAAAAAAATACAACTCAGAAAGAGGGAGAGATAAAAATACACTAAAATAATCAGATAGAAAAAACATATGAATATACACGGCTTCTAAACGGTTTTTATTTTAAGCCACTTGAAGTCGGTTCTTTCTTAAATATAAATTATTTTTATTATATACTCATAATATGAAGATTTATTCAATTAAGAACTCAATATTTTCCAAATGCTGCCCATCTGCATTTTTGTTATTAATATTTTTTTTGTTAGTTTTTCAAGCCTAGTTATTTCAACTAACTAAGGAAGTTGTAATTTTTTTATGAAGGTTAGTAAACCGAGTTGTCAAAATTGTGAATCTTCAATAGTAACATTTATTTAGAGCACACTACAAAATTATTACATAATAAAATGATTGCAGTGCTTGATGATTCTGTTAAGAATAAGATTATCATTTCACTTAATTAATTAATTTTATACATAGTATTTTTATATAATGAAAATCCTTTAGTAAATATCAAAACTGAAAGGAAAATTTTGAATAGAAAAGTAACTTGCTTTACCTTAATATATTTCCGGGCATAACTACATCCGATTATAAATCTATCTTCTGCTGAAGAAAATTATAAAACGTAATCATCTAATTCACGAAAACCGTAACACCACTTGTGAAATTTGTGTTTCAACTGATGAAATTCTCTCAGTTTCACAATAATAATGTTTTCTGATTGATAATTTAATAATTTATTATGATGTTGATAAAAAAGTGTCGAAACGGCGCCTAGTCAATAAACAGCAGCTTCATCTGTAATTAATATAAACGTTCTATATTCTCACCAGCGAACTTCCGGATGAACAATTGAATCAAAATTAATTCTATTGTCAGCGCGGTAACATATGAAGTCCGATTAAACCGAATGTGACAGTCCATATGATGACTGAATACGAATATTATATGAGAAGAAAATGCATCAAGAGTTTGAAGGATCACTAAGTTGAACGTTTTAGGAGTAGTAGAGATTTTTTAACTGAAAAAAAATTAACAACAGCCTACTTGTTACTCTGCCGTAAAGAGAAGTCTACTGATTTCTTTAAAACGTTAAATTGAACTAAGCATTGATTTTTTTTAATAATAAAATTGTTAAAAAACTGTTTTTAGCATATATCATTACGGGGATTAAACAGATTGGGAAGCGTTATTTTCAGTTATTTATATACAATTAAAAACCTACAAGGTGGTGACTTTCTAATGTCTCTGGGACAATGTGTTACGGAGAAATATCTTAAAAACATTTAAATATGTTGTTTTTCAAAAGTAAAAATTTTGGGTTAAAAGAAAATGGTCATAATAATGGTAGTCAATTATACAGTACCAGTCATAACAGGTCATAAGTCTCCTCCCCCTGGTATCTGTTGAACGGTTATACGGAACAGAAGAGATCACAGCAATATATTACGTCACAGGGCTACTGCGACCACTTATCTTAAATAAATAATGGCTCATTTGAAAGGTACTGACCATACTTACTCAGCTATATTAATTTTGTTTGGGTTTATGCGAATTTTAATAGATAAACTAAATGAATAGTAAAATTATTATTTCACATTTAAACTATAAGTATTTAAATGAGTTCTTAGAGCAAGTGTTCAAAACGTGCTCCGTTAACCTGTTTTAAATTCTTGGCGTACTCACCCCCAGACAAAAAACTAATGGTGTCAGATCCGGTGATCGAGCTAATAATGTGCAGAAACACCATCTTGTTAAATTGATATTTCCAAATTCATTTGGATTAAGTTCCAGAACTTCAACTTCAAATGGCAACGGGTGAGACATGTGCCAAGAGAAATTTTGAAACCACTTGAAACTAAAAGGGCGTAGGAGGACACCAAAAGAGTGTAAAACATAACGGAAAACAATGGACTTGAATAGCAAAAAATGAATCAACAAATTTGGAAGAGGTTTACGTCCAGCAGTGAACGAATGCAGTATGAAAAAGAAGAAGAAGTGAAACCTATCAAACCAATTATGATGCTGTCTTTTCAAGATTTTAAAAGCCATTATGCTGTCTTTTCAAGATTTTAAAAGCCATTACACGAAAGAGGATTGTTTCTAGTAGGGTACCTTGTTCAGTTGCGCTCTCTTTAAGATGGCAACTCCTAGATATCGAAAATATTTTTATGTGATATGAATTAACAGTAAAATATTTTACTTTGCGCTTCAGGAGAGCTTCGCAGAAACGGCACACTATGGGTTAAATGGCATTTTTGTAACGGAAAACTAATATCTTGAGCAAAAAAAGAGACATTGAAAGAATTTTTTCTTCAGGGGGGAAAACTAAAAAAATCGACCGTTCCCCCTTATCTCCTAAAAATTAGAGATATAGAGCCTGATCTGAATTGTAACACAAAAATAAGGAGAATATTTTTCGATAATGTTTAATTACATCAATAATTTTTTATTTTTGACATTTTAAGGGATTATTGTTTTTGAAGCATGTGCTAAATGATCAGAGGGAATGCATCACATTCATACTTTTATCTTTCATCTTTCTTTATGATCCGACATTCTTTGGGTACCTATTAACAAAAACGTATATAACTATTGTTTCTGTGAAACAAGATTTTTGTATTGCATTTTGAACCATTCGAATAAATTAGACAACCATTTTTGATGACTTCAGGGGAAAATGATAACGAAAAACGATCTCCACAATGGCGTGCTCAGCGCCCAAAGAATCACTAACAGTATTTTTTTCACTTGTAACGGAAATTCCTCATGACACCTTTTAGAAAATTAATTAAACAATTATTAGCAAAACATCATCAACAACCATTCTAGGTAACCTCATTAAATTCAGCATGTCTACAAATATTATCACCTACACCAAACAGTTGAAATAGCAAAACAATCGACTGATGGCACACTTTCGATACTTGATGTAAATCGCGAACCATCAGTCGAGTAAAACATGTAGCCATGACAAGTCGAGTTCCAAATGTAACATAGTAAAGATTAGATATAGTTAGTATAGTATAACCAGAACTAGTTAGTATAGTGTAATCAAGTAACGAGTAGAAATAAACATGTAGTCTTTACAATTAGTATTATTGGTCGAAGGCCGCTGCAAAATTACAATATCACATGGCGATCCTGAACAATAATTAAAGACCAATCTTCACATGGCGATCCTGCCCTCGAACATAATCTTCTTACAGAATAATTCAGCCGATCGAAACTGCATGATTTTCAATAATGGGTACCACACAGTAAAAAAGTCAAACTCAAGAAACGTCCGACAATGGGGAAGTCAATTCCAATGTCTATATAAATGAAGATAAATTCCCGCTAGACGTAAGAGTGCTGTTATACGTAATAGCTGCAGTAGCCCTGGTGCTGCTAATAAAACTTAAAAATATGCACAGGAGAAATATAAAAAGGGACATATCAAGAAGTATGGCTATTCTAGATAGGCAAGCCCAACAGCCCTAAAGTTGTAAGGTACAGAACATTATAACATTATAAATGTAACTCATATAAAAATAATTAATTGCTTGTGACCATAATAATGAACTATTTTATATATTATATTATTTGTGTATCTATGATTATTATGTCTTAATTTAAGAATTTTAGGAGATTTATTTTAGCATATATATAAGAAAGATCGAACGCTTATAATACATTGTGAAGGAATTATGAACGTGCTGAGTAAGTACATTATATCATGAATGAACTTAATCTCTAAAGGTGTTAATAACCTGTGATATAACTAGGTCATTAAATGTTCTATTTACTATATTTTTGCTGACCCATACTCATCATTGGCCTTGTAAGGTATTTGAAAACTTCCTTGTATTGCTTGCAAATTAAAATACCGATCTCTTGTACCGAGAAAATCGACATTAGTATCGTTGAAGAAGAAATTTTGCTCGCGGAGCCGGTATTCACAATGTCTTCTGCGGAATTTTTCAATCTTATCAGTAAAATACTACCCACAGAATTCAACGGCGATACGGAAAAACTACAGTCATTTTTAGATACTCTCGAACTACTACAATTACATGTAGGGGAACATGAACAGACAGCAGTTGCGTTTATCAAAACTAGATTAACTGGTAGAGCACGAGATTTAATCTCCACCGAAAACACAATAACCTCCATATATAATACCCTGAAAAATAACTCGAAATTTGAGAACTCTAGAACAATAGGCAATAAACTCTCAAACTTCAAACAAAATGCCAGAACCAACGCCAACTATGCAAACGAATTAGAGGTAATTTGCAACAAACTAAAAAGAGCTTACATCATGGAAGGAGTACCATCGGAAGTAGCGGAAAACTATTCCACAGATACACTAACGAGAAGTGTAATCCAAAACGCGAACTCTGACAGAACTAAGCTGATCATAGAGGCCGGAACATTCAAAAGTACAAAGGAAATCATCGACAAATTAACGAATATCACACCGCAACCTACAGCAGAAAGCGACTTATTCTACTTTAACAGGAACAATTTGAGTAAAAACAATCGTAACTACAACTACACACCCCCTAACAGGCAAAACTCATCTGGTAATCGAGGAAAATACTATCATAAAACAAACTACGGAAGACAGACGAGAGACTACCGAAACTATAACGGTAATAATACGCAAACAACTTCCAATACCTTCTACCGAAACAGACAATTTAACAACAGACAAAGTCCAAGGAACCTAAGATATCTAGAATCTGAGCACGACCAGGGAAACGAACTTTCCCCCAATCAGGGATTGGGGACAACTGTTTAAAAATTTTCAATATAGACTTATCATTTTCAAATTTCATCGAACTTCCATTAGAAACTTACGAATACTGCGAACCATTTTCTTTTATTATAGACACAGGCGCAGATATATCAATTTTTAAAGAATCTTATCTTCCCACCAATTTCCATATAAACAGCTACAATTCTTGCAATATTAAAGGAATTTCTGAAAGTATCCACAAAACCCTAGGTACTTCAAAACTCACACTCCTTTTCGACGGACAACCAGTAAAACACGACTTTCAAATAGTATCGTCAGATTTCCCAATACCCACTCATACCATTTTAGGGAGAGACTTTCTTATCAAATTCGGAAGCATGATAAATTATCATGATTGGTCACTAACGCTGAGAATAAATCGGCACAAAATTTCAATTCCTATTTCAAGCGGCACTGAAGAAAACGAAATCATTATCCCACCTAGATGTGAAGTGTATAGGCAAATTAATACCTTAAAAACCCTTAACCAAGATGCTGTCGTAACAAACTGCGAAATCTAACCCGGAATTCACGTCGCACGAACATTAGTTTCACCAACTTATCCTATTATCAAAATTCTAAATACAACGACAGATACCATTAGACTTAAGAACTTTAAACCGGAAACTACTAACTTAGATCAATTCAATATATTTACATTAAATAACTCAAAAATTAACCGGCATAATAGTCTGATTAAACAGCTGATAACGAGCGAAATACCAGAAATAGCCAAGGACGATCTTGAAAAATTATGTAGCGAATTTTCAGATATTTTTTCCCTCGAAACAGACCCTATAACCACGAATAACTTCTACGAGCAGAAGCTCAAACTAACTGACAATATCCCTGTATATACTAAAAATTATAGACAGCCACATTGTTTAAAAAGCGAAATTAACGAACAAGTAAATAAATTGTTGACAGACGGAATTATTGAACCCTCAGCATCCAATTATAACAGCCCCATATTGCTAGTACCGAAAAAAGGTCAAAATGGACAGAAAGCATGGCGCTTAGTAGTAGATTTCAGGCAATTAAATAAAAAACTGATAGCAGACAAATTTCCCTTACCGCGTATAGACGATATCCTAGATCAATTAGGGAGAGCCAAATGGTTTTCAGTGATAGATCTGATATCAGGATTCCATCAAATTCCCGTGGAAACTGAATCCAGAGACATCCTTAGTTTTAGCACAGACTCAGGCTCATACCGCTTCACGAGACTACCCTTTGGACTATCACTTAGCCCCAATAGTTTTAGCCGAATGATGTCAATAGCATTCGCCGGCTTAACCCCAGAAAAAGCTTTTCTCTACATGGACGACCTAATAGTCATCGGTTGTTCCATCAAGCACCATCTAAGCAATCTTAAAAAAGTATTCGAAACCTGTCGGAAATGCAACCTTAAACTCAACCCCGGAAAATGCAAATTTTTTAGGAAAGAAGTTACATTTTTAGGACACAAAGTCACCGACCGAGGAATACTCCCAGACGATTCAAAATATTCAATTGTAAAAAATTTTCCAACTCCCAAATCGGCAGATGAGGTAAAGCGCTTTGTAGCGTTTTGTAACTATTATCGTAGATTTATTCCTAAATTTGCAGAAATCTCCAAACCTTTAAATTTACTTACAAGAAAGAATGCAACCTTCTTATGGTCCACGGAATGTCAAAAAGCATTCAACTCTCTTAAGCAATCTTTGGTTAACCCCCCCATCTTGCAATATCCCGACTTTAATAAACCCTTCATTCTGACAACAGACGCCTCTAACGAAGCCTGCGGGGCAGTATTATCCCAAGAATTCGAAGGTGTAGAGCTGCCGATCTCATACGCATCAAAATCCTTCACAAAAGGTGAAAGTCACAAACCCACAATTCTCAAGGAATTAACAGACATTCATTGGGCAATAAACCACTACATATGTTATCTCTATAACCACCCCTTTACAGTCAAAACGGATCACCGCCCTTTAGTCTATCTCTACAGCATGAAAAATCCTTCGTCAAAATTAACTCGTATGCGGTTAGACTTAGAAGAATTTCAATTTGAAATACAGTACGTTAAAGGTAAAGACAATTCCGTCGCGGACGCCTTATCGCGTATAAACTCAGACGAACTAAAAAGACTTAATACAAACGTAGAACAGATACTCGCTATTACAAGATCAAAAGCTAAATTACTAGATACCCCCTTAGCCGAAGATATAAGCGAAAAAGGCACCTTACCCTGCAAAATATACGAAGCCTTAGGTAACGTTCACTTGATGAAATTGCCAATATTATCATTTAAACTTTTCCCAAATTCATTGCAAATGTTTATAAAACATAAAGGTAAAATGAGCTCAAATTTTTCTCTGCACCTAACCAATGATAGATTTCTCCTAGAAGAAATCCTATCTAAGCTAAATAAAATGGCTGGTAGTGTTGAAAAATTGCAATTAAAATTGTACCTCGAGGATGTAATATTTAAAGTGTACACTGTGAATGAATTTAAAGAAATGGGACAAGAAATATTGAAGAATGTGAATATAATTTTATGTCATAAACCAGTACTAATTACCAACAGAAATGATAAGGCAAGTATAATAGAAAAATTCCACACAGATCCAACGTATGGTGGCCATTGCGGACAAAAGCGATTACTTAAAAAATTAAAATCAACATATTTTTGGAAAAATATGTCAAGAGACGTAGCAAAATTCGTCAAAAATTGTCACAAATGCCAGATCAATAAAGCCAAAATTAAGCACACAGAACCTATGCAAATAACTCCAACCCCGCAAAAAGCTTTCGACATAGTGTCTATAGATACTATAGGTCCATTCCCCCGCACAGAGCTAGGAAACGCATATGCAGTCACTTTGCAATGCGACTTAACGAAATACATCGTGATGACTCCAATCCCCGACAAATCAGCAGCTACAGTAGCCAAAGCGATTGTCGAAAATTTTATACTGATTTATGGATCAATGCAAGAAATTAGAACAGATCTTGGTACAGAATATGTTAATGAGCTACTACGCAATATCTTACAATTGTTAAACATTAATCATAACACTTCTACCCCATATCATCATCAATCAATAACTTGTGAACGGAATCACAGAGTTTTTAACGAATTTATCCGTATGTATATTAATAACGAGCAAAACGATTGGGACACATGGATTAAATACTATACTTTTTGTTATAATACCACCCCCAGCGTATATCACGATTATACACCCTTTGAATTAGTTTTCGCCAAAAAGGCTATCCTTCCCGACAAATTAAGTCAATCATCCCTACAACCACTATATAATATCGATAGTTACGACCAAGAAATAAGATTTAGACTTCAGATAGCACTGAAAAGAACTCGAGAAGCTCTCGAAGCAGCAAAACGGCATCGTAAATTAGCATACGACGCTAAAGCGAAGGACTTACAATTCCAAAAAGGTGAACAAGTTCTCATAACAAATGAGAATAGGTTAAAATTTGATCCATGGTATAAAGGTCCGTACATTATAACGGAACCGGACATAGGAAACTCCAATTGCTTAATTTCAAATAATACAAAGGAAATTAAGATACATAAAAATAGAGTTTTCAAATACTAATTAGAAACTATGTACCATTATATAGGTTAAGTTTGGGACATTTTACAATAAAATAACCGAACTCATAAATATAGGCTTAAGATTGCAGTAAAAAGTGACGGTAAAAACTGCGTGACAAGTGTTAGAAACTATAGTGGACTTGACTTTATGGACATATAGTGAATTTCCTTAGAATAAGACATATGTAAGAATTTAGCAAGTAAACTGTTGTGAGTCAGAGGAACTTTCGCAATTATTAGTTAAACTTTGAAGTTGCGTAGAATACGCTACCGCGGATCCCACTTCCTTAAGGAAGGGTGGTGTAACGGAAATTCCTCATGACACCTTTTAGAAAATTAATTAAACAATTATTAGCAAAACATCATCAACAACCATTCTAGGTAACCTCATTAAATTCAGCATGTCTACAAATATTATCACCTACACCAAACAGTTGAAATAGCAAAACAATCGACTGATGGCACACTTTCGATACTTGATGTAAATCGCGAACCATCAGTCGAGTAAAACATGTAGCCATGACAAGTCGAGTTCCAAATGTAACATAGTAAAGATTAGATATAGTTAGTATAGTATAACCAGAACTAGTTAGTATAGTGTAATCAAGTAACGAGTAGAAATAAACATGTAGTCTTTACAATTAGTATTATTGGTCGAAGGCCGCTGCAAAATTACAATATCACATGGCGATCCTGAACAATAATTAAAGACCAATCTTCACACACTGGTTCACCCGCTCACCCCCTATTTTCACCATTACTTTTGGGAGAATAGCTTTGCAATAAAAACTTTTCTAATCTATATTAATAACCCTATAATGTCTCTAAGAAAAAAAGATAGAATTTTGAAATGTGCACCATTTTACCCCACATTTTCACCCCTATAATAGTGGAGGATGGCATTCTAAATAATTAATTTTAAAAAATGTTTAGATATCTCTATTTTTCCCCAAGATATTAGGTTTCCGTTAAAAAATGCCATTTGACCCATAGTGCGGCGTTATAGACAAAGAATGATCTAAGTGCGCACTGTATAGCAACTATCTTGGGAACTATAGATCCTAGAAATTCTAGGATCTACATGCATGATCTATCTATATCTATATATTCTAGGCTAGAATGGACGAAAAGAACATTTTTATCAAAACGTTTACGATTTTGAACGACCTTATCATGACTGGAATTTTGTCATCCATAATAATAACTTAAGTGTATAAAAAATACATCAAACCATCTGTTTCGTTAAAAAAAACAAAATCCGAGACTATTGGCTATTTTAACTGTTGTGCACACGTACAAATTCCCAAACAAAACTTTTTTAAGGATTCAATTCTGTTTCCGATATGTGTCGTTGAACTTAAATTAATTTTTCAAATTCGCTGACATTGGTAGATTTGTTTTTTTTGTATTCGCCTTTGAGGCAATTGAGAGGTAATTTTTCAAATTTCCTTTCATTGTATAAAGATTGATAAACACTTACCTGAATTAAATCTCTTTCAAGAAAGTATAATCACTGTAAAGGGAAATCGAATGGAGAAAACGATATTTTAATCTTTTAGTAAATGTGAGGTATCTTCAGTATGCAAGTAACACGAGAAAAGGTCATCCATTTTTAGGTTCTTCCTGTGATATATACAGTTTTATTTTTGGAAAAACATCTATTTTAATGTTAGTTAACATTGAAGTGTTGATAAAATCATTGTTCATTGGTTATTTTGTATACTAGACAACAACAATAAAAATAGATTAAGTACGGTTTCTAGGTCGAATAGATAATTATAATATTGAATTTAAAAATCATCGTAGTTTAATACTCACATTAAGGTCTCCTAAATGGTGAATACATATATAAACTTTGTTCTTAAAGTATTTTTTTGAAAATTATTCTAATTTGTTATTAGTATGATGTTTGATGGGTTGTTTATTTGATATCTGTTTATGTTTATGAAGATAAGAAATGACTAATGAAAATATCTTAAATATGCATTTTATTATTATGAACATGCAAGGCAGACCAAAAATTCTTGTATCAGCAATTATAGCTAAGAATTTAATAATACATACAGGGTAATTCAAATTCGACAGTCACCATTGGGTTCTCGGAAACAAAGGAGATACGAAGAAGTTTAAATGGGGGCAAAATTGTGTGATTTGGTTCTTGAAGAAATTTGTTTTTTAAATTTAAATTTTTCGAATATTTCTTAAGATATTCAAAATAATTTTGTCAAGTGCGAGTTGGACTGGCATACCACCTTTGTGAGTTATAGGTAAATCAAAGTATACGTTTTTCTAGAATTCTAGTTTAAGACAAGAAGAGAATGAGTGCATTTTTTAATATTAACCTTAATATCTTTTAAACTCAAGGTTTTAAATTTTTAAACAATATACGCTTTTATTTCTCACACCCAGCCTTTTATTTTATCTGCTCTTATTATCTCTTGATGTTTATAAAAAAATATGTAATTGTCTTCTTGGGAATAACACCACAATTGAATTAAAAAAGCTGTATATTGAAAGAAAATACCTAAACGTTTCAAACTCGATTCTAATTTCGTTTTTAATGGCTTTAAAATATATAATGAAAATGTAAATTGCAAAATCGAAAGTTTGATTTATGACATTTAAGTTGACATACGATTTTTGTTGTTTTTAAATACACAGGTAGCACAAAAAAAACAAAAATGTATTAAGTTAAACAGAGCTTTCAAGTTTGAAGAATTTGAAAGAGTTGTCTTTAGAATTTATAAGCAGCGTTCCTAGGTGCGACTTTGTTATAAGATAGCGCATTCGCCAAAAATGCCATCAAAGAATTCTGCTGTTTCAGTGATCCCATTAACGTCATAAGGGAAAACCTAGGAAAAACCTTATGAACTATCCCGATACTGGGTTGTTCAAAAGGAGATGACCATTAATAGTTTCTTCCTTAATTGTCGGTAACCAGATACGATTGAGTTCTACAGAAGTAGAAGCGATACAATCGTCTTCATTCGAAACAATTAATGCAGACTCTTTTTTCGTTTTGTGTTATGTTGTTCTTTGTGAAGTATAGTTGAATTGTCAAATTGTATTTTATGGCCTAGGTCACATGCATGTTCACAAATTTTCGATTTTTCAAATTGTCGTTTCTTTATGTAATTCTTGTGTTCATTTATTCGTATGTTTAATGGTCTCCATGTTTCTCCAATATAAAATTTATTGCATTCGCAAGGAATCTTGTATATGGAGTTTTTTGAGTTCTGAGTTTTGTTGGTTGGTTTTGTTTTCGATATTAGTGATTTCAGTGTATTTATTGTGTGGAATGTTTTTTTAACATTAAATCTGTTGCCCACTCTTTTCAATCTTTCTGACATACCCTGTATGTATGGTGTAGTTGTAACTGTAATATGGTTGTCTTGAGTAGCAGTGTTAATAAGAGAAGTTCTGGGTTGATTCGGAAGGTTTGTTCTTTGTTCAAGTCTGTTTAAGTCTTTGTTAATAAATTTTTTTGGGTAATTGTTTCCAGTGAGAACATTTTTATAATTGTTTTTTCTTTGTTGAATTTATTATTATCAGAACAGTTGGTCTTTGCTCTATCATATACTGATTTAATAACACCTTTGAAACGTTTTGGTATTTTCTTTCAATATACAGCTTTTTTAATTCAATTATGTTTTTTTGCCAAGAAAATTTAAAAATAACCAAAATATGTAATTTTCTAATTTGGCCCTCAAGATTAAGATTCGGATTTTCGCTTACTTGTACCAATAAACTTTCAGTGAAACACTATATAATCTTTTTAACTGAATTATTAAATAATTTAAACAAATTGTTTTTAAAATACAAATCATATTTGTATTTTTAAGATGATTCCATTCATTTGCTACACGAAATTACTTTAAAAAACAAAATTTTATTTTTCATTTAAATAAATTAGTCAGAATGTGAGTTTTATATTTCTTAATGGGTCAAATTTTGTATATATTTTTTAACATATATCTTTTCAATAAATTATTTTAAAAATATGATATATATATATATATATATATATATATATATATAACATGATGTGTTTGAAAAATTTATATTTTTTATTTTTGATTTAATTCTTTAATTTGGCCCCAAAACTTAATATCAGGGTTTTCTCCTTATTTTAAGTGAGACCAATTTTTTTGTTATTTTTTCAAAATTTTGGTTCCTGTAGTCTTTGAGATAAAGTGAGAATAAGTCGAAGTTTTATATTTTTTAATATCTGTTGAACAAATGATTTAAAATAATTTTAAATAAATATTTGTATTTCTCATAATGAGCACTTTCATTCGATCCGTTTGAAAAAAAAAATTTTCTATTTAATTCTATAATTTGCCCGCAAAATTAATATTAAGAGTTTCTCCTTATTTTTCCTGTAACGTTCTTTGTTTTTTTCAGAATTTTAGTTTTTATAGTTTCGGAAATAAAAGAGTAAATTTGTGATTTACTCAATGTTTTGGTTAATATATTTTAAACAATTTATTTTAAAAATATGATGTGATATATTACATGAAGCTTTAGAAAAACTGTAATTTTATATTTTCCATTTAATTCTGTATTTCGCCTCATTAGATTTTCCTTCTTGCTTTATTATTTGTGCAAAAGTTCTTGTTATCGTCATTAAAAGCTTCTTGGCTTCCAAAATAATTTTTCAATGTCGTTTGTTGCCATACTACTTCCAATTTTTTAAGTGACTTGCAAAAGGGGGGGTTCTCTATTCGTTTGTTTATATGTTCCTTTTTTGCGTTCCCTGGTTTTTGTGTGTCTTCAACGATTACTCGCAACCTGCTCAATTAATTTGGATAGTTTAAACTAGATGCCGTTAAGGTGAATCCTGGATAGATCTCATTTGTTTCAAAGTTCTTGTATAGTAACATTTCACGAAGACGATAGTATTAAATAGAAGGAATTGTCGTTGTTCGACATCTGGAGGCCTGGTTCAATAGCAGGTACATCATATTCATTTGTTCGCTATAAAAGTAATTTTCTTATATGTATGTCTTTGGGGTTGGCTGTTAGATCAGTTTTTAGTGCACAATTTGTATGGATTTGCAAATTTAGCAAGCTTTGGATAATTTTTGGCATTACAGTAATTATACATAATTAATTCATGTTCATTTTAAAAGATAACACTTGAATAACTATACGATTTGTTGAAATGTATGTTAAAATCCAGCAAATTTTGAACTCGACAGTATGTTCATTTACCTAATTCAGAACATAAATATTTATCGTGATACGGAAACTTTCCATTATTTCTTGCAATAATTTTAATATACAACGCTGTTAATTACCGGGGTTATCGGTCTGCAAATTTATAGAAGTGATATATATGCGGACATATATATAACAATATTCTTCTATATATAAACACAGTGGGATATTTTTAGAATTACAGAGCAATTATCAGCTGTCTATTGCTGATAATGATAAGGGACATCACGCTTTTAGAAAGTATTGGAAATTTTTTTATCACCTTTAAAATTATGATAATTTAGGGAAAAAATTACATGGCTTTGAACTAGTGAACTGGAAAATACTAGGACAGTAGTTGTGGTTTTCGATTTACTTAGAATTTTGCTAATCATTGTTTACTTATAAAATCAGAATTACATATTTGTTAATTAGTTGTTAGGAAATTAGTTGTCGAATGTAAACTTAGATCCTGTCATTATAGTCCCATCAATAAGGCATAATAATTTATATTTAAAAAAGAACCGACCATAGCTGACTCAAAATAAAATTTAGAAACGGAGTGTAATCAATCAATATTTTCAGACATCTCTTCTTTTTTATATGATTTAAGGTACAATTCAGTTGAAAATTTTAGTGTATTCTTATATATCTCTCTCTTTATCCTTCTCTTTTTTTCCCTCTCTAATTTGTATTGTTTTTCTATATATTCCAAATAATTTTATCTTTTTTATTTGTTTTATTATTTGGACCACTACTATAAGTGTAACTGTACTTTACTCTATACTGCATCCGCACTGTATGTGCTTCTGTGTTTTGGTCACCCCTATGTAACTTATTTACCTGTCATTTTCTGAACCCCCCTGTATAACTATAATTCAACTTCACACAATATTGCAACGGTCCTGAGATCTTTAAAACCACCCTTTATAAGTATAAATCCTCTCCACGCTATTGACTGTTTCTATTGTTTAAATTATTCCTGTAAACCTATGATATTACCTCGCCACGTATGTCTAGTATTCCATTTATGCAATTGCTCATGGTATATCTTATAAAATTCACATTTTTGAACCGCAGTTTATGACTATAATTTTAATCTACTATTTATTTCAACAATCCGGTATATGAACCTGCTGCGGAAATTTTTTGAAACCATGACGATAATCATATTATACCCCGTCCTGTAATTCAAATATCCTAACTGCTTATGCTTATTTAAAAAATTTTTGATACACCATAAATGAGAATAATTTTATTCCACGCTTACTCCAAACACCTTGTATAAGCAACTACTTATATAACTTTCTTTAATCGCCCTGTATAGCTGTATAACTGTAATTCTACCTCACCTTGTATTTCAACCATCCTGTATATTCAAATGCTTCTAACATTTCTTCAAGCCTACTACTAATTATACCTTGTCCTATAAAGCAAATATTCACTCTGTATAACTATATTTTTGCTCGCAATACAATATTTTTTGAATCACCCTGTATAACACGCACGCACACACATACAATCGTATACCATATAGAAGAGATCGCCTGCATAACAATTTTTCGTTTCAATGAACTAATGGCATATTTTGTCTTTGTAGAATACAATTTATAATATTCAAATTGCTTGAGCTGTTTTATAGAAAACAGTGAAGGTTCATTGAAAATCAGTGAAATGGAGTCCCCTATTTACTTTTTCTCTGATTTTCTGGAAAACCGTAAATTTCATGTTATAGACAATTATATGGTACCTTTCTGCAATGCTCCTTAACATAATGCAGTTTAAATCATCAAACTGCTAGCCATACATAAAAAAAATACCGACGAACTGATGAACCTCCTCCTTTTTGGAAATCGCTTAAAAATGCACCCTATCTGTTGAAATAGGATATAGGCCAAAAAATTAAATTGAGCTCATTTTGTGCATTATTATGATTTAAAAAATATTTACAGCTCAGTTTGGGATGAATTTGATGTTTTTATTTTTAACCGACAAAAAAGAGGAGGTTCTCAATTCTGTTGTATTTTTTAGATATTGTTACCTTAGTAGGTAGTCTGTCAACTAAGAACCTATTTCGATAATTGTTTTTTCATTTGAAAGAATAGACTTCTAGATTTGTCCCATATGTTTTTAAATTTTTTTTAATGACATGGAATAGTCCGTTTTGAAGAAAACCTGGAAAAATCTTAAAATATATGGCGAATGCGGCAGTATTAAAAGATCAAAGCTTTATTCGAAATTTAGGACGAAATTAATTGAAAATAGATGATTGTTTCAGTCTTCAACTGATGAAATTTCATTTTTAACCAAGTGTTTGTTGTTTTTAAGTAATCTTAATTGAAAATAGTTTAAAATCATGAAAACATATGTTAATTAAACACTTTTAAGATTAATTTTCACATTTTGCCTGTATATAATAGTGTGCACTTAAGTTGAAATCATATGAAAAACTATTTTATTAATAATATTTAAAAAAGTTATTGATCTTAAACTGGTCTGAAACCTAAAACGAAATCATCACATGCCACTTTCATCAATAATTCTATACGACGTTTGACAATAAACATTAATTTTCCTTAGTAGGCCATTCATTAACAACGTAAGGAAGATTTTGACGACTTTTGACCCTCTACCCTTTTGTAAGGATACGTAAGATTTGTCAACCACCCCCTCCCTTCTTAAATAAGATTTGTTCTCGATTTCCAAAATAAATCTTGTTAAAAAAATCAGAATATATTGTTGTTGGAAAAGAATTAGTTATATCGTGAAATTTACATCTTGAAGTAAATATAAGATTTTTAATTTTTAAAAGATAATTTAGGTTGTATTTTTTTGTTCCTGTCAGGCATATATTACCATTCTATTATTAAGAGACAACTACAGAGTGTTTCTAAAATAGGGTTGCAAACTTCTGTTTCGACAATTATATTGTTTTATAAATATGTAGACAATTTGAAGACGCGAGATGTAAGACCAACATCTAGGATTTTCGAGAGAATCAGTACACAGAGGTTCCGAATCTGGAGCCGTTCCGTGTAATTGCTGTTCTCTCTCAACTCCTAGGACAGAATGTCACGATAAAATTTTTCAGGTTACTTCACCTGTCAGAGATTTCGAATACTCTCTTTGAGGTGTCATTCCTTTGTACGCAAGACAATATATATTATATATCAATATAATACATATTGTTTCTGGTTAGGGAACCTTCATCAGTTGCGCTTCCCACAATTGAATGTCCTCTCGAACACTTCTTTATGCATTTGATGCATTTCGTTAAATTTGAAGACGCGAGATGTAAGACCGACATCTAGGATTTTCAAGAGAATCAGTACACAGAGGTTCCGAATCTGGAGCCGTTCCGTGTAATTGCTGTTCTCTCTCAACTCCTAGGACAGAACGTCACGATAAAATTTTTCAGGTTACTTCACCTGTCAGAAATATTGAATACTCTCTTCGAGGTGTCATTCCTTTGTACGCAATTGCGTACAAGGGAAGCGCAACTGATGAAGGTTCCCTAATCAGAAACAATATGTATTATATTGATATATAATATATATTGTCTTGCGTACAAAGGAATGACACCTCGAAGAGAGTATGTAGAGAATATTGCAAAAAATTTTAAATAAAAACGAGGCGAAAACTCCCTTCACGAACTTAAATAGGACGCTTATGATTTGCATGTCTAAAAACGGAGTAGCAGGTGATATTCAACGTAAAATATTATGCAAGACTCATAGATTTTTCTGTTGTCAATAACAGGAAAATAAACAGTTTTGTTTGAGCCCTTTTAATGGCATATAACTTTCTAAGGGTGAGTTTTAGGGCACATGTAAATAGGAAGGTTTTGGCTTATTTTAATGAGTTCTATACACAGCAGAAGTTTGAAACACTATTTGATAAACACCCTGTTTAAAACAAAGTACCTTTTTAAATAATCTGGTGAGCAAATATAAATTAGTTACACAATCTATAAACGAATAGTACTTTTGCACAAATCTGATCGATTAGTTTCAAATTAATGTTAAAGAAAATAAGTTTATTAAACAATAAAAGCTAGAACTAGAATGAGTTAGTAAGCCATGTTGTCCAGTCAGTGACAAGTGGTAACTCATCAAATGCAGCGGTAGATGGAACTTCATTTCGCACATCTGTTGGAACCTTGTAAAAGGAAGTGACTTACAAAATATTACGTAAGAATTGGTTTTACCCTCCTGCATGCCAAGGTAAGGTAAGATTTTCTTACCACCCTCTCCCTCCGAGATCCTTACGAAATTAATGATTGGCCCTTTACTTTCGGAGTAGAATAACAACGTGTTTCTGGACTGGAAGTGGCTTCAGGCGGCGCATTTGGGTGTTCAGGGTGTGGTGTGCCCCCGTGGGTCTCTGCTGGGGGCTCCGTTGACTGTGGGGGCCCCCTTGTTGGTTATATGTATATGGGTTATGTGTGCTGTTTTTGGGTGTGGTGTGCCCCCGTGGGGGCTGAGGGGTCCGTTGGCTGTGCAGGCCCCCGTGTTGTGTGTTGGTGGTGTCTCCGTGGGAGAGGGGGGCTGAAGGTATGTGGTGGAGGGCCCCCGGTTATGTTTATATCGGTTATGTGTGTTGCCTTTGGATGTGCTTCCGTGTGGTGTGTCGGTGGTGTCTCGGTGGGGGCTGAAGGTGTCTGGTGGAGGGCCCCCGGTTACCTAAGGTTATGTGTGTTGTCTTTGAGAATGATTGGCTGGGGAGCTGAGGGGTGTCGTTCTCTTGGGGGGACCTGATGGCTGTCTTAGAGGTTATGGGGACTGAGTAGCGTGTGTATAGGTTAGGTCGAAACTGGTTCTTAAATAAAAATAAAGTTTTTTAGAATATTGGCGATTATTAGATGGATAAAAATTACCGAGTTCGCATGTTAACTCGAGGCACATATTTATGGTTTAAAATATCCAATGAATTACTTTGTTATTTATTAGTGTCGTTATTGTTATTATGCCTCGAAGACTGTAACATTTTCTTAAAAAAAGGTATTTATGTGCTGACTACTCTTTATTTCAAAATAGACGAGAACTTCAAAAGTCGGCTTAAATTAATAAGATTTTGAATCAATCGACAAATTGTTATTAAAACTTATTGAAAGATTATTAATCGCGAGAAGTATGTGTGATTGGATAAAGGTAATCTAATTCGAATTAATTGCAAAATTTTGAAGCAGGAAACGGTCATTGTAGAATTTAATCGGTATTGTACCTCTAAAGAGGTTCCTCAGAAGTTATTCAATTCCCAATATGTAATACCATGGAGATTCATAGCTCCATTTCGAACTTGCTATTTGAACTAATTCATGAGAGGTAGAAATTAATTAACAACTCAAGCAAGTATCAAACAAATAACGAACAACAATTTTTAACCAATAGGAGTTTTGAAATTGGTTACAATTTGTTAATTCGATAGCAAAATGAATTAATAGGCTAAACAAAAAAACCTATTGATAAATAAAAAGATATTAAAAGTTGTAATAATATATTTAAAACCAGTACCGCACAGCTTGGACGGCCATAGAATTTTGTTGTACGTGTTTGAGAGGGTTTAATAATGGTTTATATTCACAATTTGATCCGATAAATATTGTTTTAATTCGTTGTTAATTTTGGAATAACTTGCATTAGATCCGCCAGGCGGCGCTGCGATCGCGGCCTAAAAAAAATTTAAAAGATTTTTATGTAATTTCAGTTAAACTAGTTAGATGGTGCTGTTAATATTTTTAAATAAATTCTGTCCTTTTTGTAAATATTAAACTATAACGCAATTAAAGTGTGAAGCATTTAGAGGTGTAACTAAAGACATTCTAGAAATTAGTAAAGTACTATAGTGGGGTAAGAATTTCACATGATTTTCCATTAAATTTCAATTATGGTCACACACATATTAAGGACCAATCAACATCACCTAATAAGTAAATAAATAGAATATAAATTTTTAATTCAAAAAATTATTATTAGTTTAAAAATTCTTTAACTATATTACATATAACCTAATAATATATATGTAGTTCTCATTTCGTGCTAATGCATATCGTTATAGTTAGAAAAATGTTATGTGTATTGAAATTATACCCTGGAGTAGAATAATTGTTAAACAGAGTGGTTAATAAGTGTTAAAATAATGTTATAGGGTAATCTATTAGCAGTTGCGTTAACAGGTTCCTTACAATGTAGGGTGGAGTAGAATTATACTTATTTAGGGTGTTTTAACAAATGTTATATTGTGTGCCATAAGGAGATGCCTACACAGGGTGGTTGAAATATATTTTGGAGTAAAATTTTGGTTATATAATGTGAATTAATAAATACTATATTTCTTAGCCAATAAGTAGTTAGATATATATGTCGGGTTTGATTCAAAAGGGAATAAATGTGGGCTAAACATTTATTCGACAAATAATAATGACACTAAATTGACCGAAGGCACCATAATGATCTACCACTGGAGTTTCAAACTATACGAACAATAGATAATGTTGATGATCAATTTATCTTGGGTGCCACCTAACATAAGTTCGATCGGCATAGCGTTATGATATTATTAATCTAAATTGGTACGCAAGGTATTCTACTCGGAACCGCGGCGAAATCCCGATTACGCGAGAGCCTTCTACGATCTGACCACGCTCGAAGTTCGAACAGAACTGACCTCGATTCTCTCGATATGATTCTCATCAAAAACATCTTGCATAACACCTGACTCACACGCTATCGCGTAATCAACGCTCACCCACGATCCCTAGGTGGCGAATTTGTAATAAAATATAATAAACGCAATAATCGCAAACAAAAGTACGAAAGCATAAATACTCTGTTTCTGATAATATAAACTATATAGTCTTTAGACCTTCGCCACTTGAGAAACCAACTGTTTCGTTATCTCTGACATATATATATATATATATATATATATATATATATATATATATATATATATATATAGTTGCCATATACTGTAGAGATAATTATTGTAAATGGATTCTTTCTTGCTATTATTTAAAACAGTTTTAATGTTATATTTAACATATTATTGAGAGATTAATTTGTAATGTAATTTTAATGATTTTTTTTTACATATAGTTTCACCAAAACTGCCCAAGTAATTACAATCTATATGAAAATCTTATAATTTTTGGATTTAAAATCTTGGAACAGGACAACGTCTGCCGAGTCAGTTATATATTTATACAGTACTCCCTTATCACCATTTAAGTGGAACTATATATCCATCTCAAACAAAAATCACGTAATCTCTTGTCAATCTTGTTATGCTTTCCGTCTATCCTGCTAGCTTCAAGCATAGAGTAAGTGAATAATGAAGTTAGTCTGATAATTCTTCATCTTCCTCTAAATTAATTTTATCAACTTAGATATACATATGTAGAGTTTCAGCCATATCTATATACAGGAGCGGTAGCATCCAAACATTTGGAACATGGAAAGGGGGAAGGGGGTATTATGCATTTTGTAAAAACAATTTGAGTACCTGTGTTTGATTTAATTTTCGTAACTCTCTTATTTCAAGAGGTTAATGGATTTGGGGGTCTGACCCCTATGGCCTCACCATTGACCGCCATAGAGTATATATCTCATTGCGTTTAGACTACGACAAACATCCAGAATCCCAGAAAGGGAAAACCACTAGACCTAAGAGAGTTTACGTTTTAACTTATTTATTTCTATTTAAGTAAAGACAAGTGTATGATTTTCTATGGTCGTTAAATTTGATTGGGCACAATTATTTAGGTATATTTGCATTAGCCCAGTAATAGTATTTCATAAAAGAATATTCTCCTTACTTTCAATCTCTGCCCTGAGTCCCAGATATTAATTCATTTAATACCAGAATTTGAAATCTTTATTTTTTTCCTCTGAAAGACCCAATTAATGTGGCATTGCAATCAAACTGAAATATCATATTCAAACACAAACCAGCGATCGTATCGAATAAGGGGGAATATTGTTAGTATAAAGACAATTTCCGCGTCTTCAAGAACAAACGCCATTTAAAATTTCAGTTGACAAAGAGCAAACTCAAATATCACAACACGAATCATAAAAGCGTCAGAGAAATATGCTCATCTGCATTTTAGATTGCCAGAGATACGTTGGCTTGCATTTAATGTTAGCACAATCAGTGTAATTTTCAGGCAAATCACAATTAGAGATATAAATGATGAGTGGCTGATGTACAAACGCATGTAAAATTTTCAAGCAAAGGTTTGCAGTTTTTATTACATTTGTAACAAGTAACTATTGTTTGTAGTAACTATATATGCAATAGCAACAAAAAAGTTTTAATTATTTGATCATATTTTTCGAAGTTCGACTTTTATTTACTGAAGTAACAAAATGTAATTTGCTCAATGTATTATCAAGGCTAATAGATCACATTTATTAATAATTTATATTTAAAGAAGAACCGACTTCAGCTGACTTAAAATAAAAACAGTTTAGAAACCGTGTGCAATCAATCACTATTTTCAAACACATTTTCTTTTTTATCTGATTTAATTAAGGTACAATTCAGTTGAAAATTTTATTTATATATTTATCTCTTTCTTTCTCCCACTCTCTTTCTTCCTCTCTAATTTTTATTTTTTGTCTATATTTTCCAAATATATTTTAACTTTTTTATTTATTTTATTATTTGGACCACTTTCTATAAATGTAACTAATTCACTCTATAATGCATCCACAATCATACATATGCTTCTGTGTACTGGTCACTCCTATATAACTTATTGGTCTATCATTTTCTGAATCAAACTATAATTCAACTCAACACAATATTACACCTGTCCTGATATTTTTAAAACCACCCTGTGTAAGTACAAATCCTCTCCACACTATTGACTCTTTCTATTTTTCTATTGTTTAAATTATTCCTGTATACGAGGGCTGCCTTTTATATTTCGAGATTAGAGAACAAAAACAAATATTAATCATCGAAAATCGCTTTATTATTTTTCAAAATATTCTCCATGAAGATCTATACACTTTTGCATGCGTTTGAACCAATTGTCGAAGCACTTTTTCCACTCTGATTGAGGTATCTCCAAAACATGCGCGAACAACTTTTGTTGGATTCGGCTCATCTTGAAACACCCATACAGTCGACTGCTTTTTACTTTCGGGCTTATACGCGTAAATCCACAATTCATCACCTGTCACTATGTCATAAACGTGTTTTAAAGCACCGCGATCGTGTTTTTTGAGCTTTTCTTTCGACCAATCGACACGATTGGCAAATTTTGTGGGATCCAACGCGAACAATTTTTTCATTCAAATGTTTATGCAATATTGAATGTATGCTGGTCCCACTCATGTGTAAGGTTGACTCAATCTCACGATAGATCACATGACGATCTTGCAATATCAGTTCGCACACAGCATCAATGGTTTCCGGAAAAACAACTGTTTTTGGACGACCATCACGAAATTCGTTTTGGAGTGAACTACGACCTCGATTGAATTCACCATACCATCGATAAACAGTGGTCCTTGATGGAGTTTCATAGCCAAAAATTAAATTAAGTTCATCCATGCACTCTTGCTGACTTAATCCACGTCGAAATTTGTAAAAAAATAATCGCACGAAAATGTTCACGATTTAATTCCATTTTTTGGCCGAGATGAATCCTTTAAGTTACTGTAAACAACACATAGCGCTCGTATGTCAAAACGTTCTGAGTACGTATAACCTCAAACATGTCAAACTTTACGATAGAGCTGTCAGTTGTCAGATTGCAACACTAGTGTTGTCCAATCCCGAAATATAAAAGGCAGCCCTCGTACCAATGATTTTACTTCGCCCATATGTCTTGTATTCCATTTATGCAACTCCTCATGGTCTACCGTATATAACAAAATTCACCTTTTTGAACCACATTTTACTCTACCATTTATTTCAATCACCTGGTATATTCAACTGCTTTTAAATTTTTTTAACCCATATCTATAATTATACCCCGTCGTACGTCTTATAATTCAAATATCCTAACTGCTTATGCTTATGTAACACATTTTTGATGCACCGTCAATAACAATAATTTTACTCCACCCTTACTTCAAACACCTTGTCTAAGCAACAACTACTTATGTTCCAAACTATATAACTTTTTAAACCGCCCTGCATAATTGTAATTATACTCCACCTTATATTTCAACCATCCTGTATACTCAACTGCTTCAGACAATTTTTAAAGCCTTTTGTACAACTGTTATTATTCTCCGTTCTATAACGCAAATATCCACTCTGTATAACTAAAAATTTGCTCTTCTTTCAACGAACTACATATGTGCTACCTAATACAATATTTTTAGAACCACCCTGTATAAGTAATTCAATTCCAACTTATATTTCAACTAACCTATTTATACAACTGCTTATGTACCACCTAATATTACATGCACGCACGCACACACCTAATGGAATATTTTCTGCAATTTTACGCCACTGTAACTTAACTTCGTTTCTAAAAGAAACTGACTTCAAAAGCATCAAAATGAAAATCATTACAAACACCCTGTACGACATACTTTTATTGCATATCTTGACATTTAAACTAGATTATATTGAAGACGCGAGATGTAAAGTTTCCGATTTTCAGAAAAATGGTATGTTTTACGTTATAGAAAAATGTACAGAGTCAAGTTGGAATATATCTTACAATTTATAATATTCACATTGCGTGAGCAGTTTTAGAGAAAACAGTGAAGATTCATTGAAAATCGCTGAAATCTAGTCCTTATTTTATTTACTTTTTTTTCTGATTTTCTAGAAAACCGTAAATCTCATGTTATAGACAATTATATGGGACCTTTATGTAATGTTCCTTAATATAAAAAGTTTAAATCATCAAAATTGCCCAAGCCGTTTTTGAATAATCGCTGTCATACATAAAAAAAGATTGTTGATGAATTGATAACCTCCTTCATTTTGGAAGTCGGTTAAAAAGGCTGTATATTCTAAAATCCAAACATTTAAGTCTTATTCTCATGTCAATGGACAAAAGATTCTAGAATAAAATAGGAAATAAACACATTAATATCGTCCTTGGGGCACTCTGTCCGAAATGTTGTCCCTATTGCTATTTTAACATGCATGAAAGCACATTTTTGGGGTTCCGTATATTTAATAAACGGAAACCCATATAGTATCACTCCTGATTTCCCCGTTTTTCACATTTTGTCTTAAACTACTGGACGAAAAAGGTTGATATTTAGTATCAGTTTATAGTTTAGTGACCCGATCAGGAGGGCATATCATAAATGAAGAAATTATGATTTTGGGGGAACTTCTTTGGGGAAAATTCACGAAAATCGACCATTTTTCCCCCTCTCATCTCAGAAACTATTGAGAATAAAAATGTGAAAATTTTGGGACTATTGTACGTTTCCCAAAGTTTACAGGAAAAATGAAAAATACCTACAAACTCTTAATATTAATTTTGGGGGTAAATTATAGATTTTATTTAAAATTTGACACATTTTCCTATTATATTCCAAACTACGTAGCATAAAATTATGACAAAAGATTATATAGGGCTTCACTGAAAGTTTACTGGTAAAATAAAGCCAAAATCTTAATCTTAATTTTTGGAGCCAAATTAGAAAATTAAACAAACGAATCATCTGGCAGATAAAATAAAAAGGCTTTGTGTATATTTTTTATAAATTTGAAGCGCTTAGTTTAAAAGATGTTAAGGTAAACATAAGAAAATCCAATCACTTGTTGCTTTTTTGAAATTGAAATATTTGAAAAATATACACAAATTTCAAAGGTGGAAGGAAACTCTTAGTATGCGAGTGCAGATAGCAATTGACCAAATTATTAAGTTACATGAATAACTTTCAATAAATAATATTTGTGAGGTGATTGACCTTAGAAAATATTATATAAAGTTTTTATTCATGAAAATATATTTACGAATTTCGTATTAGTTTGAAATGGTAAAAATGAAGAAAAAGGAATGTTATGATTAAACAAAACAAGTTCCATAAAACCAGCAAAAGCATAAAACTCTCTTATTGCGAAACTTATATACATTCACAAAGACAACAACAACTTTGATTGTGAAAGTTTTGCAAAGTTCATGAGTTATGTCGGGAATCTCAACAATCATACGCATAAATAATGCCATGAATTATTATTTAGATTTCATGTTTCGAGATTTTTGTGAATAGTTACGAATTTGATGAAATCCGTTAAGGCCGATTTACATGATGCCAGCAAGGACGCAAGTCAAGTAAGCAACTAACTTGATTTCAAATTTCAACAGTAAGTGTTTGATCATCTGTGACCAAGTAAATAGAAAAGTGTTTGAGGTAAGTTTAGTTAGATTTCTGATAGTCTCTTTTCAATATTTTACTCTACCCAGAAAGCAAGAAAATATATTAATTATAATTAATACATATTAATATTTTTTAAGGCGAAATGAATATTGACTTATAGGACTTTCAGTGAAAACTAGCCCACGCAGACTATTGGGACTACTTCTGTGTGTAACAACCTGTCCCTGTGGTTCCTAGGATAGCAATAACATGGCTTTACACACAGCACGACTCCCGATTTGGAGTCTCACTGAGATAGGTTGCCCTGAAACTTCCAGATGGCTACATTCATTTAACTTTTAATTACTAAACTTATTAGATTTCTGGTCTTTGCTGGTAAAAGCTGGAAGTTTTAAGTATAAAGAAAATAACTAGAGGAACATCTAATTTATTATTTGGAGATCTTTTAGAAGAGTTAAAGAAAAAAACTAACTTAAAGACGGGATTGGGAGTTCTGCTTAAATAACTGAGAATGTCACTGAATAGTTTCAAGGCCTTGCTCTGTTCAGTACTGCCACAAATTTAAATAGCAAATAATACTTTGAAGCAATACTTGTCCCTGATAAGACTTTCTAAGCTCAATTTTATTCTGCTCCATGGGCTTTTTTGTGGTAGACATATCCTCTTTAAGTTTATTTTCTCTCTTTTTACTCTCTTCAAGTTCTCTGAGTAGACCCTTCTGCTCTTCTTCATAATGGATGATCTGAGAATTGTTATGCCTTAAATTCTCTTGTAGGCGGTCGTTTTCATTCTTCATTTTTACAAAATCATCCTGGTAAGAAGCAATTGTCCGGTTTGTTTTATCAATTTCAGTTTTGACAGCATTCAAAGTTTCTTTCTCTCTATCCTCTGTGATTTCAGAAAGCTCTATGTTTCTTTTGCGTTCTGAAAACAGTGAATCCTCCAAATCTTTCTGAGTATTTTTCAATAGTTGATTTTCGTTTTGTAAATCAGCACATGATTTTTTCAATAAAACTATTTTTACATGATTGGAATGTACAATGTTTAAAGTTTTAAATACTTCTTTTTCATATTACTGTATTTTCACCATGCCGTGCTTTCAATAGAGATTTTTCGTTATCCCATTCCCTTTTTTCTTTTTGAAGAGTCTGCATTTTATTCTTTAGCTTTTGCAGCGTTTCCTGGAACTGTGTAATGGTTTTATTTTTTGTATCATCAACTCTGATGCCAACTAAGAGTCTTTGTTGTATTTCTAAATTTCTATTTTGTAAATCTCGTATCAAATCTTCACAATGGTGTCTCCTCAATTTTTCCTCTTGCAGTTTTTGGAGTAACTGAGACGGATTTAATTGTAATAACTGAGAGTTGGTTGTATACCAAATATCAGCTAAATTTTAACAGTCCTATATTATCATTAAAGTCAGTCAGTGGTTTGTGCACGTTTAAAATTTTTAAAGCATTTGTATGTATAGGATCATTTAGTAATTCTGATCTACTATAATTCTGGAATGTAGTAACTTAACTGCTTTCTGAATCATGATATCGATCAGGGCTAATCAAAGAATCATTTGTTATGGAAGACAAATTAGAAAAATGCTTCTGATCCCCAGATTGATATTGAGATAATTTATCATTAAGACTGGATTTATCATGTTTTTAAAAATTATACATTACTTCACGCATGCCCAAACCATAATTGGGTAAACTTTCCTTATTATCTCCTGGCTGCCAAACCTTCTCTTTTGTAATAGTGGGTTCTAATACTTCATTCTGGGACTTTGCCATTATTACTTGATTGTCACCCGCAGAAATATAAGATTCCTAATTTTTGAATCATTTGTTAACACTCTATCTGAAAAGGTAAATTTTTTCTCTAAATTTCTCTTTATGAAGAATAGCAGAAGAGTTTATTCAGAGAACTTGAAGAGAGTAAAAAGAAAGAAAATAAACTTAAAGAGGATATGTCTCATCTAAAAAAGCACATGGAGCACAATAAAATTGAGCTTAGTGTTCAGAACACTCTGTCTTTTTTGGGTTTAAAAGAGACAGCCTTTATATTTATTAATGTATATTCTCAATTGCTTGGAAAAACTAGGTGCCTTCAGCACAATCGCAGTAAAAAAGAGAGACTCGCTGTTCGCTTCTCGTACAGTACGGATCTCCCTAAAACTCTCAAGGAGAAAACGTTATCCTAAGTGCTCGCTAGTGCAACCCCAAAGTGCGTGTGCAGATATTACTCATTTATTGTAAACCCCCTAGTGAGTGCGCATTGCCCAACATAATAACCTCTAGTTGTGCCTAAAAACCCAGGGTTAAGGCCGGCTACCCGCGCCGAATACAGACAAATACATGGATGGCAGATTTCCCAGGCTTTTATTAGATCTAACTCGTGGATAAGGTAAGAGTTTTCTAATGAAGGGCAGTGGAGTTTTTTATCAAAATAGAATCAACTCAAAACTACAGTCCCTTTAACCCAATTCACTACATTTTTTGGTCCTTCGAGCCGGATATCCCATTGGACTATTTCAAAGATTTCAATCATTTAAAACTCGCCGATCATCAGTTTAATATTTCTCGTTAAGTAGATATGCTCTTAGGTGCTGATATGTTTGTTGCATTGTGGAAGGGTAATACCTTGCAACCCCGATTCGGTGGCCCTGTAGCCTTGAAAACTACTCTGGGATGGATTTTCAGTTATTACATTCCGCATCATGCTATAGCTCGTATTAGAGTTTAGAGTTGTCTTCGATGCTTCTTCTGTTGATACTCAAGGAGTGTCTCTTAATGACATCCTACTCTCCGGTCCCAAGTTACAGCAGAACATAATGTCGATTCTTTTGCGCATCAGACTCTATGTAGTATGCTTCACAGCCGACATAAGGCAGATGTTCCGTCAGATTCTCATCGCTGAACATCATCGAGATTACCAACGCAGCAAATACTTTTATGAGAATTTTAATTCCAGCCCATATAAAATTGGAAATAGCATTTCTTTATTGGTTAATAGAAACAGATATAGTTTGTAACACTGTTTTCAAAATTTCCCTCCGATTCTTAAATGGAACATTTCCAACGCGTCTGTGATATGGAACAGTTCTCAGGCAAGTCTATTTTTATAAGTGTCAACACAAGAGACTAAGTGAAACGTAAATTTGATAGAAGGAGTGAGCAAGTGGGCTAGTGTCGAAAATCTGTTGCTATACACTTGAACCTGAGTTTTTTGTTAACTAGCCTAGCAACTTGTTTCGTACTTGCGTTGCTTGAATTTTGACTTGGGTCTCTAAGTAAAAATGGAGTTTAGGAAAGCTCCTCAACTGAAGTTGAAGGAAACATCTGATGCATCCGAAAATTCAGACAGACAAACTTTGAATTATTAAAAATTACATTTTTGTATTAACCGCTGATTTTGGGAAATTTAAATCGATTTATTTGAAATGAGAAAAGCCTGTGGTAATTGTTAAATTTTCAATATTAAACTAACTATTATGACTTTTGGGCCTTGTTATAACAAATTGTTTTAACAATTGGCTATTGCAATTACTATATTTGGATCCCATGATAAACGAAAACCGAAATTAATGAGTATTCCATGAATGGGTTAAAAGTTTGCGAGCTCCACTATATGTTTAAGAATTTGCTATAAATAAAATGCTTTATAAGGCGCCTCCTGAAATTGGAAAATTTGGAGATTTAAAAAAAAATCATCAGTCTACGAAGAGCAATATTCAGCATGGTATCTCTCAGGATTCAGCATGGTATTCCTCATATACATAAAACCCATACAGTAGTTTCTATTTATTTTCGACCGTTTTGTCACTAACGGAAAAAAACAGTTTTGTTTGAACCTGTTTAAGGACATATAACTTCTTAGGGGTGCGTTTTATGACACATGTTAATAGGGACTTTTTGTCTTATTTTAATGAGTTCTAAACACAACCGAAGATTTGTACCCTATTTTAGAAACACCCTGTATAAAACAGAACCAAGATACTACAGGGCACACTACTCTTCAGTTCTATTCAATAAGAAAAGGATGAGACTTAGTTCTCAATTAGCACAGATTGGAACTAACGCAAATGAGTACTGACTATAATCGCATTAAAAATTTCAATGCACTGCCAGTAGAAATCAAAAATTTGAATTTAGATGATCTTAAAGTATGAGTGAAAAAATATCTTTTGAAATACACCTTTTGAGTAGTACTAGAGTACTAAGTAGTATTGAAATTACCAAAACCCTAAATAATGGTGTTTGAGTATTTTTATTGACTTTGACACTGTTCCCCATTCCAAACTACTAAGTGTCCTAGAACATGACGGTATTAGAGGCAAAGTATTGGAACTGAGAAAAAGTTATCTGAATGAAAGATATCAGATAGTTAAAGTAAATAAAAAATTTAGTCAGAAACAAAAAATTAAAATATGGATACCACAAGGCACCGTATTAGGTCCAATTCTGTTTATAACATATATATACTCTTTACTGCAATTGGACACGGGTGGATTAACAAATGCAGATGATACAGCTCTTGTGTTTGAAGCAAAACTTGGGATGAATTAAAAACCAATCAATAAATGGTTTCCTAATGGTACAAAACTGGCTGCAGTCGTTCAGAGTATCATTAAATTGGGGCAAATATAATTATATCCTGTATTTTTTAACATCTACAAATAGACTTAACATTTCTGATATAAGGATAAATGATAATACTATACAAGAAACAACCTATACAAAATACCTTGGCATAATTATAGATAGACACCTTAAGTGAAACATAAATTTTATCTTTTGAGAGAAGTTCTTACTGTCAATTTCTTAAGAATTGAATATGGGACTTTTATACAATCTCTTATTCGATATGGAATTTTAGTATGGGGTGGCATGTATAGCAATTCAATATATAAATTGAAAACAATTCGAAACTGTATTTTAAAAGTTATTTATAGGAAAAACAGAATGAATCACAAACATCACTTTATTCTGAAGACATTTTAGATATTAGATCGCTTTATAGGTATTCCAATTGTTTGTTCATATGTGCATAAAGCAAAAAATATATGTAATTTTGTTAAACACATATATAATGCACGTAGTAGAGCAAATAGAAATACTCAGATACTTATTAACCATATCAAATAAAGTTGCAACCTTTTTGGGTCCAACATTTTATAATATGCTGCCTAGAGATAAAAAAATACTTGAAATAGTAAAGTTATCAAGTATGTAGGAAATTTATCTTTACTAACTATAATATATTAAAAGAAATATTTAACATTTAGTTTTAGTTTTTATTATTATTCATATTTTTAATGTTTCAGTCTTCACTTTTTGTCCATAGGATAGGTTATGCCTTGATGTTATGATATTATGTTGCTTGTAATGGTGGTGATGATGACACATACAAGTGCAATAGCACTTAGGTGTCAGAATTACCTATCAAACACAAATTATTGTAATTGTAATGGAAATAATTGTATTTGTAATTGAAATTGAAATTTAAATATCCCTAAATTTTATCATTTTTTATACAAACAATGAATTATAGATTGATGTTGTTTATAGGACTAAGAAATTGATGTCAATGTATACATTTTTAATGTGTAAAATGTTTGTCTCTACAATATACTTTGTTGTGTATATGTTAGTATTTACATTCTATATTGTATACATAATTAAAACTTTTTATACTTTTGGTACCTTTTGACTTGTAACAACAACACAGTTGACAAACTGTAATATTTTGCCAATAAATAGTCTAGATAAACTACAGAATTTTTATGAAAAAACGAAGGGAGATTGATCGTTGAAGCATTGTTTGTGTAAACTCAAAATTTCTTCTTAAGCTTTTAGATGAGCAAAATATTTAATTTGTGAATTAAATATTATCTGTTCTGAATCAATTTTAATTAATAATTTGATTTGTCGCATGAAAGCACATTTTATGCATCAAATAATTTATCAGTTCGTCAAAAATACGGAGTACATATTTTAAATAAGCTTCACTAAACAACAAGAAAATGTTGTTGACAGAATGGCTTTCCTTTATATTTGTTGGGCGTATTTTATTTTATCGTCGATGAAGCCTTTTATGACGGTTTCTAATTCTCTTGAGAAAACACCTTGACGAATGTTTCAGTTGATTTGAGTGGCGCTTTCATTCAACTAAAGGGTACAAATTCATATTTTATTCAACAATATTGAAGAATGTAGGAGGTTCAAATAAAACATCGGATATATGTCAGCCTTCAGTATATTTATTATTATTTAATTCATTGAATATTGTAGGGGACCTTTAGGAGTTTAGAGGGTGATGCCGAAAATACTATCGTGAATTCCACCTTAAAGAAAAAATATATACTATATTTTTAAGCTATTATACCCAATGAATAACATATACATACAGAGTGTTTCTAAAATAGGGTTGCAAACTTCTGCTGTATATAGAACTCATTCAAATAAGCCAAAAAGTCCCTATTAACATGTGCCCTAGGGTGATTTTTTTTGGTGTTATTATTTTTTTTTTTTTCGGTCCTATAATGAAATTTTATTGGAAAGCCTCAAAAAAATCCTTCAAAATTTGAGGCCGTAATATTAATATTAAGTGCTGGACCAAGACGTGTAAAGATTTCCCATTGAAAATACAAAATACACAAAAACTCTGTTTTTTTTTTGTAAATTTCTATAGCGCAGCGACATTTTATGACATCGCTTTGACTATAGACAGATATTTTTCGGAATTGAACACTCTACAAAAGTGCCCAGTGCAGCCAAGTCGTAACGCACACCGGCGAGGTGATTTTTTCACGAAATAGAGTTTCTTGGCAATTATCACGTAGATATCAAGAGCTGTAGGAAAAATGTATAAAGAAAGTTGTAGGATATTCAATTTCTTACAAAAAAGGTCCTATAAACCGACTCGCTAAGATCATTCGATTTTTCTTTGAAATTTTCGTCGATAATTGATTGAAACATATTAAAAAATTTCACAGAAAAATCAATTCAATGCTTAATTGTCTTCTAAATCTAAGTTTTCAAAATTTATCAACAAAGAGTTAAACAGACTTGAACAAAGAACAAATCTTCCGAATCAACCCAGAACTTCTTATTAACACTGCTACTCAAGACAACCTCATTACACTTACAACTATACCATACATACAGGGTCTGTCAGAAAGATTGAAAAGAGTGGGCAACAGATTTAATGTTAAAATAATATTCCAAACAAGAAATACACTGAAATCACTAATTTTGAAAACAAAACCAATCAACAAAACTCAGAACTCAAAAAACTGCATTTACAAGATTCCTTGCGAATGCAATAAATTTTATATTGGAGAAACATCGAGACCATTAAACATACGAATAAATGAACACAAGAATTCCATAGAGAAACGACAATTTGAAAAATCGAAAATTTGTGAACATGAATTCAACTATTCTTCTCAAAGAACAACATAACATAAAACAAAAAATAAGAGTCTGCCTTAATTCTCTTGAATGAAGACGATTGTATCGCTTCTACTTCTGTAGAATTCAATCATATCTGGTTACTGACAATTAAGGAAGAAATTATTAATGGTCATCTCCTTTTGAACAACTCAGTATCGGGATAGTTCTAAAGGTTTTTCCTAGGTTTTCCCTTATGACCTTAATGGGATCACTAAAAAAGCAGAATTCTTTGATCGCATTTTTGGCGAATACGCTATCTTATAACAAAGTCGTACCTAGGAACGCCACTTATAAATAATAAAGACATCTCTTTCAAATTCTTCAAACTTGAAAGCTGTTTAAGTTAATACATGATCTTTATAATTTTTTGTGCTACCTGTATATTTAAAAACACAAAAATCGTATGTCAACTTAAATGTCATAAATCAAACTTTCCATTTTGCAATTTACATTTTCATTATATATTTTAAAGCCATTGACAACGAAGTCAGAATCGACTTTGAAACGTTTGGTATTTCTTTCAATATACAACTTTTTTGTAGGAAATTGAATAGACTCCAACTTTCTTTTTACATTTTTCCTATAGCTCTTCATATTTACGCGATAATTGCCAAGAAACTCTAATTTCGTGAAAAAATCAGGTTTAGTAGCCCGTACTACCTCGCCGGAGTGAGTAATTTGTAAATCACTAAATTTTCCCAACTTTCCGAAAATGAACACTGCTCAAACTATTAAAAAATGTAACCCCAGTTACTCAGAAGGAGAACACGGTATTTAGCTATCTACAATTGAATAACTTCTATACCGTAGTAGTACCATTGAAAATGGAATAGTTGTTATCCAAACTTGACGATGCTGCTATAATCTTTGGACTCTATATCCCACAAGTCGGGCATATTTCTATAACTTAAACTTCCAGGGGTTGTAACAACAACCGTTATTCTTCATTTCTTGACTTCCGCACAAGGTCACTGACCTGGAAATACTGAATAATATAATAATATGAGGCAATTTTAAACCCACACTGCATAATTTTTTCGGATTGCACAATAAATGTCAAACCCTTTTAAATCTGCTGAATATATTGCACCATGTTTCAATATAACCCACAAACTATGAATAATATGGCGCAATACGAAATATTTTGCAATATTATTACGTACTCTATATTTAAAAATTACCTCTATGAAGTGTATGCGCATGCTCTACATATTATAGGAAGATTCAGCGGAAGGTCAACCGCATGGTGGCGCTTGAACATAAATAAGTAGATCAATCAATTTTTGTGATCGAACAAAAATGAGCAACGACGAACAAATGAGGAAAAAGTAAGGAAAATCCAGTTTTATATGCCTACTAAAATATGTTACCCGAATTTTGCAAACGTATCTTTTAATATTATCATTCATCATTTCATGATTATACAAATATTACTAAACGAAATTTGCTAGTTTTTGAGTTTCGGGAAGAGTTTTTGCACGAAAATTTAACTTCCCGATTAAGTCAAATTTTATCCCAGTTAGTTAGTTACAAATTTGATTTATTTCAAACAAGTTTCGATGAAGCGAAAATGTTTAACAAATAGAAGCGACATCGTCATAATATTTCATCAATCCCATTTGGGTTCCTAAAATTCCGTTCGACTTTCGATAAGCTAAACAAATATTGACCCTGTCGCAATAAATCTGGATCCGCATTGGAAAAGCTTCCTATCTAACGGGATATTATCTACGGTAACGGGAATTTTTCAGTTGGACTCTTTTCGCATTCAAAGATGGCAAATCTGATGCACGTTTAACATGTGACTGTCGCGTAATGCGGAAAATGGAATAATTTAGTAATGGCAAGTTTGATTGTATGGGGAATTCCAGGAAAGCTTCAAATTAATAACAACTAAAGTTGTAAGATTATAAATATCATTTCTATGAAAATCTGAAAAACATGTACAAGAAAATTGTAAACATCAATGTAAATGTCAAATGATCATCATAAATATCTAGTTTAAATGTCAAGATGACATGAAAATATCATACAGGGTGTTTGTAATGGTTTTCATTGCGATTAATTTGAAGTCAGTTTCTTTTAGACACGAAGTTAAGTGAGGGGTCTTATATTCGCGTGAAATGGCAGAAAATATTCCGTTAGATTATCGAAACGAAAATTTGTTATGTCGGTGTACTATATCTATATAGTATACGGTTGTATGTATGTGCGTGCGTGCTTGTGATATTAGGATATTAGGTGACACATAAGCAGTTGCATACATAGGATGATTGACTTATAAGGTGGAATTGAATTAGCTATATAGGGTGATTCAAAAAATATTGTATTGAGTGGCACATATGTAATTGCGTATACAAGGTGGTTGAAATAAGAGTGGATATTTGCGTTATAGGGCGGAGCATAATGACAATTATAGAGAAGGTTTCAAAAAATGTTAAAAGCATTTGAATAAACAGAATAGTTGAAATATAAGGTGGAGTGGAATTATAGTTATTCAGGCCTGTTAAAAAAGTTATATAGTGTGGAACGTAAGTAGTTGCTTATACAAATTATTGTTATTCAGGGTGTATCAAAAATTGGTTATACAAGCATAAGTAGTTAGGATATTTGAATTATAGGACGGGGTATAATATAACTATTGACATGGCTTCAAAAAAATTTAGAAGCGGGTTATTAAAAAAATGGTAGAGTAAAATTATAGTCGGCTTCCGGTTCAAGATGGCGAGGTGGTTGCATGTGTGTGTGCGTCGTAGGGTTAGAAAAGCAGATTAGTGGATAAGCATTAAGTGTTCCAATAAATTTCGAGAAGAAAAAATCAGACAGAATTTTCCCCCTTCCCCCATAAACGCTTTTTAGTGATAAAGACGCCCAGGAAGTGATATATATGTGTTAGTACAAGTGATATAGCCGGAAGCCTAAGACCACCTCGCCTTGTAAATATGGTTTTGTTCAATATCTAGATAATCAGTTACTCTTTTACGTTACTAAGAAGAATGGACCTTTATTTTCATTACATGATCGGTTTTTGAACAGTATTTTTGTTTTGGTGTCGGGAATTTTACATATATTTTTTTCTACATAATTATCTCACTTGTAACTGGCTAATAAGATCGCGAGATTGAAGCCAACCCCCGTCCTGAAAGGGACACCCTTGGAAGAAGAAGAAGAAGAAGAAGAAGAAAATTATAGTCATAAAATGTGGTTAAAAAATGTGAATTTTGTTATATAATGTAGACCATGAGCGGGACGAAGTAAAATGGTGAATAAAATAGACACCGTCAATAGTGTGGAGAGAATTTATACTTATACAGGGTGGTTTAAAAGATATCAGGACCGTTGCAATATAGAAAAAGAACACAAATTAGAGAGGGTGAAAGAGAGAGAGAGAGAGAGAGAGAGAGAGAGAGAGAGAGATAAGAATAAGTTCAAATATTCAATAGAATTGTACCTTATATTATTAGACAAAAAAAGAAGATATGTCTAAAAATATTGATTGATTGCACCCGGTTTCTAGACGGTTTTTATTTTAAGTAAGCTGAAGGCAGTTCTTTTTAAATATAAATTATTATATCTGAGACTGATGTCATCATGTGGTTTTGGAAATCTAGTTTTCAATAAAGAAGCAAAAAAGAAGAAAGAAACTTGTGAATAGTGTTTAATTGTCATAAAATTAATAATTGTGTCAATTTACACTGTATAAAAAGATCAAGTTTTAAAAAAACCTGAGGCAAGACAGTAAACAAACGTGGCAAACTGTAAGCCATATTGTGTCAAAAATGGGCACAGCTCTAGATATTGATATTAAACGATGCTATAACAAACAAAAGGGAATGCTCCTATAGAGTACTTCAAGGCAGTGTTTGGGGCCTATTTTATTCACTATTTATATAAATGACCCACATCACTGTATAAAATATTCATCCATCACCCTTTTTCCTGATGACACTGTAATATATGTTGTTGGAGAAAATTTCATTGAAATAACAAGTGGAGTGGACAAGTGCGAGTTGGATTCGTATACTGAGGGTTCCGTACCACCTTTGATATTTTATACAATGTAGGTAAATCAGAGTACTTACACATTTTTCTATGATTCCAGTTTCAGACAAGCAATGAATGAGTGGATTTTCTTATATTTTCCTAAATATTTTTTAAACAAAGCATTAAAAATTTAGAAAAAGCATTCACTTTTATTTTTCGAAATTAGCCCTTTTATTTTATCTGCTACGTGATGCGCATGATTTTATAAAAATATTTATATAATTTTTGAATTTGGCCCCACAAATTATGATTAGGATTTTTTACTTTATTTTACCAAAAAACTTTTGAGTGGAGCCTTATTATTACAGGCCTGCCTGAACAAATTCATCAGCTTTTGTGCTCCGATAAAATATTTACTTTATTTAAATAGTAAATAACTTTTGCAAAAAGCAGTATTTAACAATTATGATGAAGTTGATGCTAGATGTGGGTGTGTAATTTTCAATGTTGTGAAGATTACTCCTCTTCAGTTTCACTGGCGGATACATGGGGGACTAAGGGACTGTAGCCCTCCACCAATCCTGAATCCGCACTGTTCAGAATAATAATTATATTTTAAGTAGGAAGTTGAGATGACAATATCAGTTAGGAGGATTTTTTCTAAGCAAAAATATCGAATAAAAAGTTATTCTTTTAAAGTACTTAGATAAGTAAAGTACAAGATCGAGGTATCTGAACTTTACCTCCGAAAATTAAGAACTCATAATGGAAAGTTTCTGTACTTTATAAACTCACTGTGTATAATAGAACTTGACAAAACATGGAAACCCAGAACAATTCCAAATTAATTCTTTTAAAGTAAAACCAAAGAAATGAATTTTCCAAGGAATGCGCGTTGGCGCTCTGCGATCGATACTGCCGAGAGTCGAGATCTGGACACTGAGCGCATTTGCCAGATTTTGTTAGGTTCCCCGAAATAAGTTTGATAAAGTAATTGAACAGGAAAATCTTTCAAATAATGAGCCAACTGAAATTCATACGTTTGTGTAGTAAATTATTCCAGAGTTGAAGCTAGTTAGCATTGAAAGTTTTGATAATTTTGCCGATTCTAAATTATAGGTGAAATGTCAATAATCGTTCTAATTCTTTCTAAAGACAGGTAACTGAACTTACATCTTGTTAGAAATATATACTCACAAAGAAATCGCAATACTCAGAAGGAGAGTTTGGTTTTTCCTTAACTCGAAATTCTTGTACATCTTGCTGCGCATACCATAAAAGTGTCAAAGTAACATTGATGTTTTGCAGTCAAAATTAGAAGTAAACAATGAATTGTGGAAAATGGTAGGGATAGTACTAAAGAAGATGTAGGCACCAATTCGGGTAGTGAAGACAACAAGAGTGGAAGCCAAAAACCCAATTCAAGAATGAACAATTTCGCTTCCTATATATCGTCGAAATATTCCGAAAAAGTGAATGATAAAGTAAATGGTTCCAATTCAACCAAAACCGCTAAAAATGACATTGAGGTCCGGTTGTTCAACACGAGATTAAACCGAGATTATGTGTAATCTGGGATTAACAGAAAAATTTCATTGTACTATTCGAGATTAACAGTTAATCCTGAGTTAACCCTGGCTCAAAATAATCCCTCGATATTCATAGATTAAACCGAGATTAACAACTAATTTTACATTTAGAACGTTACTTTGACAGGTTAAATTTAACATATCAAGTTATGAATTATATACGTCATTAGATTTGTTTAGTTACAAACAAAAGTGTTACTTGAAAAAGTTGTTATGGCTGATTGAATAGAAGAAATAACAGACGATGAAGAATTTCTGGAACTAATTCAAATTGTTGAACTCTTAGGAATACACTAACATTTCGAATTAAAGAAAACCCCTCTGACTGATTTTCCATAAAGTATCCCATGCTTTATCAAGTTTTATTAACATACCTAATAGTGAAAATGATATCAGACAAAAGATTGCCACTTTCTATACCATTAGTAGATTTCCACAATACCTTAACTAGTGCCGTTGATTGTACCCATATTCGAATTCAATCACCTGAAGGTGAAAATACTGAAATATTTCATAATAGGAAAGAATATTTTTGATACAATGTTCAGGTTAAATCTGATGCTGAACTCAATATTCAAGACAGGATCCACTCAGGATTCCACAATATTTAATAGTTCCAGATTAACAGGTCAAATTAATAATGGGGTTTATAGTACTGCAGTAACAGTTCTTCACAATATAGCTAATAATCTTAACACAACTGAACCTACTCTCTTCGAGGTGTCATTCCTTTGTACGCAGGTGAAGTAACCTGAAAATTTTATCGTGACATTCTGTCCTAGGAGTTAAGGGAGAACAGCAATTACACGGAACGGCTCCAGATTCGGAACCTCTGTGTACTGATTCTCTTGAAAATCCTAGATGTCGGTCTTACATCTCGCGTCTTCAAATACAACTGAACCTGATGTTCCACCCAATATTTCTTCCTCGTGAGGTTGGAAATTCGTGTTTCTCTTCCTAAGTTTGGACATTTGGTCTTCTAAACGTTGTTTGTGGCATATTCTTGATTACTTTTATGTTTTTTTTGCAATAACACCACAATCGAAATAAAACGACGTATATTAAAGGAAAACCAAACGTTTCAAAGTCTATTTACATCAATAAATATAAAGCCATTGACAACGAAGTTAGAATAGACTTTGAAACGTTTGGTTTTCCTTCAATATACGTCGTTTTATTTCGATTGTAGTGTTATTGCCCAAAAAACATAAAAGTAATTTGGAAATTTTCTTCTATTTACAAAATAATCAGTAGGTACAGATAAAATCACCTGCAAGTAATAAGAAAGACCGGTATAAAAATACAGGCAGATTATGTTCTTGTTGTGGCTTTCAATATTGACAAAACAACTTGAAACTAAGAAAGAATATATCATGGACGAGGAATAATTAGTTTCATGAATTCATCCGTGGTTTAAGAAATCCAGGATTATGGGAGTTAATCCAGCTTTTAACAACTGGGCCTAATAGTAAGGATAACAGCTATTTAGGCAAGATTTTAGCACAAAATGATCTGAGTACTTCTCCAAAATTTATCAGTTCCGGTTTATCTCCATCTAATTCGATCTCCAGCAGCTTCAATTCCTCATCAGCTGCAAGCAAACGTTCTGTTGATAAAGTTGAAGGTTACACAAGTAGAGATTACTCGGATGATGATAGTGTGGGGAAAGGGGCATCAACAGGTACAACAGCACAATTCGGTCTCACAATCAAGTGAAAACTCTCGGTCTTAATGGATAAAAAAATATAGGTAACACATGTTTTATGAACAGCGTGATACAATGTCTTTCAATTACCAGAAGGTTATTGGAATATTTTTTTTTAATTTAATATTGTTTTGGTAAAACATAGATGCCATAGGAAAGAGTAAATGATTAAAATTTGAATAAAAAGTACATACATACCATAACTAAGGCGTTATGGTATTGTACGTGGAAGTCTTTATTCGAGCAAATTGCCAGCCTAACGTGTTGTGTTTACATGTCGCTCAACATCAAATTGACGTTGACGTCTTTGTCCTCGACATCTCGTATAACCCTTCTTTTTTGACCATCATGTCCAAACAAGCAGAATCGAGATTCATCATAGAAAACAACCTGATCTATTTCTCATCCCAATGTTGTCGTTCTCTGCAACACTGTAGCCGTTGCTGAGGATGCTCAGCGGTCAGAGGTAGCACAAGATGGGGTCGGTAATGCTGCGGTCCAAAAGACCTTATACGGCGGTAAACCGTTCGGAGACCTACAAGATGGCCTTGTTCTCCTAATCACTCAAATTTCGACTTGTCGAAAATTGGTCTCTAAAGGCTATAAGTTTTAGAAGCCACGCTTGACACGATCTCATAACAGTAGTTGGATTTCTGTTCGTGCGGTTAGCAATTTCTCGAAATAAAAACATGCCTCCCGTTAACCAATAATTAGACCTGTTTCAAATTCACTTAGCTGACGAAACATTCGGCATAGACTATGGCATCTATGTTTTACCAAAAGAATATTAAATTTAAATATCTCCTTGGTGTTGCGATTTCTTTGTCAGTGAGTATATAAAGAGATCGCTTTACACACAATGGCACTCTGACAATTCAAACAGAAAAAATAGATCAAACAAGTCGGGCAGATAATGAGTAATGTTATTATCAAAACTAAAGCAACAAGAGAAATTAATAAAATTATTAACTGGGGTAATAAAAACATTCAATGGAGGTTCAGTAGGTACGAACATTTCCCACAATCTGTAGGTACCGATAGTAAAAACAAACTATTCAACTAGTTCATAATAAGTGAAAGAAATCTTTTTTGGCGAGGTAAATAAGGAAATTCAAACGTTGAAATAAACGTTAACTATGTTGAAGAGAAAGTAAACATGAAATTAAGAAGTCATAACTACGGCTACCACTGCACTAGAATTATTTCATTCCAGACGATCAATAAATTGGTTGTGACAAAATAGTTTGTACACTCTGTGGTATGCTAAACAAGGTCCTAGTCAAGTTTAGCAAGTGCAACTTATCTAAAAAACACAAAAATCTAAGGGTAATTATGATAAGAGTTGAAGGGATGAGTTCTAAACTGAAATGAAAAACGTGAATGAATATCTTACAGAAACTATCCAAAAACGCAACTGGTAGGTTCCATTCCAGATCCAGATTAGACAAGAATGTGTAATAAAGTTAGCTGTAGGTATTCTAATTTAGAAAAAACCTACTTCTTTACCAGGCAAGGCAAGCAAAATTCTCTAATAATTCATCATATTAACAATTTGCCAAATAGATAGGGAAATTCAAGGCAATAGCTTTATTCAGAACATTTTACTGTTAAGATTGCGCGCATTGTAAAAACTGAACAGCAATAACGACCACAAATCAGGTATCGATGAGAAGAAATATCGAGTGAAGCGTCCTAAAATCACTGTGAACTCTTCGGAATATTGAATAAGTGCTCAGGAAATTGTTATTTGACGCTCGCTATGAAGTCTTCTTCTCTATAAACAATTTTTTATTCATGAATATTAGTCTATTGACATATACTGTTGATATATTGTCGTATAACTTAACCTGTATTGTCAATCCGGCTTTAAAATTTTCAGTAAATAAAGATGAATAATTTACAGCGAACTTCAAGACGCCCCATGAAAATGTTGAAACAAATTGAAACCTAGCAATTAAAGAACTAAAAATGTAACAAAAAACTTTTTCTCAGTCTGCAAATTAAATAAAGTTATTGGCCAAAGTTTTATTTTAGGGTATTAAAAAATCCTAACTCTAATAAAGCTTTTTTTTTCAATTCTGCACTAAATTTGATGCCGATTAACTTCCCTAACACTTCTGGGTAAAATTGACAACATCGCACGAATCATTGAAGTTACAAGTGGTAAAGTGAATTGTTGAGGCTATGTTGAGATTAACCTAAAATTTTATTAACTAAATTATGGAAGAAAAACAAGTATCTTGTGTGATATGTTTTCAAACGTTTAACGATATTTTTGACAGCAACAATTATTTGGATCTTTCCACAACAGATTGTGAATCAAAAACATATCTTGATAAAATTAAGTACATAACCAATTCGGAATTTGTAAGTATTGAACATATTGTTGATTTTGAAATTTATTTTTTTAATTTGTTTTTAGATTGTTTACGGAGGCTCTCTAATATGCATTACATGCACCGAGGAACTTAATGCTGCATGTAAATTTAAGGAAAAAGCTTTGCAAGCTTTAGATTATTGGAACAATAATTTTAGTGTTAATCTCAAAGATGAAAACTTGGATGATTTCGAAAAAAGTATTATAGATTATCTTGAAAATAACTGTTTAGATATTAACAATGAAGTAATCCAGAATGAGCAAAATCAGCAGAATACAGTGTCAGAGGAAGGAACAAACTTTTTATGTGATAAATGCAAACAATCTTTCACTGTAGCTTCAGAGTATCTACAACATATATGCACCGATTATGCAAACCCCAAGAAAGAAGTTATTCCAAATGTTACGAAGTGTAAAGAAAATGGTGTTTATAAATGTGATGTATGTGACAAATCATTCAAGAAAAACTGGCAGCTGACCAGACATTATAAGGTTTGGCATTTAAATTTGAAAAAATATGTGTGTAGTTATTGCAATAGAGCCTTCAAACAGTTGTATCACCTCCAGGAGCACATAACTTCACACACTGGTGAACGGAAATTCAAATGTGACATTTGCAATAAGTCGTTTTGTAGGATATCATCCCAACGTAAACACATGAAAGCACATGATGCTGCTCCTGGAGAAAAATCAAAGAAGTCACCGTTCTTATGCTCTATTTGTGGTAAGAAGTTTCCTTACTCGAATGGAGCTCAGAGACATATGAGAACTCACACTGATGAAAGACTGTATGAGTGCAAAATCTGTGGGAACAAGTTCAGTCAAACATCACATTTGACAGTCCACTTACGAACCCATACTGGAGAGAAACCATATCCTTGTAAATTGTGTGCTGAATCTTTTTCATTAAGTGCTAACTTGAGGAAACATATGAAGAATCATAAGAAACCAGAAAATGTGAAAATTTTTCACAATTTGGAACCAAATTTGAGTGAACAGAATGGTGGTTTTGAATTTGAGGATTCACAAGGTGATTCGTCAGGTGATTTCATTGAAAGAGAACTGCCTTTTACTTTTGTTGAGGGGGCATTTTAAATTGAAATGAAGGATATCAGACCTCATAAAAAAGTAATGCTTTATTTGCTTATATTTTATATATTAGGTTACATGAAAAAACCATTCCATTCATTTTTATTCATATAATAAATAAAAAATTTATGATCTGTTAGAAGTATTACAATATATTTATATTTTGTTATTAATTTTTGAGTTTACTTTATTTTAGTTTAGCACTTTTTGACATATATTTCATGTGTTTTTTTAGTTTTTTAGTCAATTGTAATAATGAGTGATACTTCTGCTGATAATTTTGTTTAGGTTACTTAAGGTAAGTGTTTTGTAGAATGCCATTTTTTAATAGAATTTAGCTAATCTTACAATCTTATCAAATTGCAAGAGATGTGCAAATTTTGAAACACTTTTTGATTTCTATCGTTTTTCAAGTGTCAATTCAATAATTAAGGTAAAGCAAGCTGTTTTACTCTCACACATCAGTATGAAATTACTTATTAATATTTGTATTTGCTTAAAAAATATTGCTTTTTATTTCTTAATTTTTCAGAAATATCTGACAATTGGAGGTGTTTGATTAAACTGTTTTTGTTAAAAAAAAAAATGTAAACCAATATTTCAAAAGTTAGATTTTGTATTTGTGTTGGACTTAATATGCTGTTTAAGTTGCAATTTTTGTCTTTTTAATGCTATTTGTGGCATATTCTTGATAATTTTTATGTGTTTTGGGAAATGACACCACAATCAAAACAAAAATCTATATATTCAAGGAACCAAAGGTTTCAAGGTCTATTCTGACCTCATTTTCAATGGCTATAACATGTATTGAAAATATAAAATGCAAAATGAAAGTTTGATATGTGCCATTTAAGTTGATTTAAATGTCATACATCAAACTTTTATTTTGCATTTTATATTTTCAATACATGTTATAGCCATAGAAAATGGGGGCAGAATAGACCTTTGGTTCCTTGAATATACAGAGTTTTGTTTTGATTGTGGTTTTATTTCCCAAGAACATAAAAATTGAAATTTTTAATATAATATCATAAAGGTGTAGGCTATAGCTAATATTACAGACATTTTGAGTAGTTTCAGATTTTATGAAAATTGATCTCAATTTGCCTGGATATTATCTAATTAATGTTATAAATCAATGCCCAATTTTTTTTCTGGTATTTTGTTATATGAAAGTCAAGGCTACAATTTTTTCATTTTATATTCACTGCTGAAAACAATCATAATTGTAATATTATATATATTTGGCAATTATAAGTTTTGTTTCAAATTCAGTGGAGTTGAGAGATTGTTTAGAAACTTGCTTACTTTAGAAGGCATTTTTATGTCAGTATACAGCCAGTAAATGTTATGTTTTACATTTCTTCCATTTTTTTTCTGCTATGTGTTTCTCAAGTGATGGTTCAGTAATATTGCCTGTGTGTCAGTAGTTTCTGTTTTTAACATTGAAAATTAATGGGGTCTATAGGTGAAACAAATGTCTTCCTGAAAATCTATACAATTTTTACACATTCTCATGTTTTAGTGTGATATTTTGTTAATTTTCTCATTTTCTCCATGTTTTCAATATACATATATGATTGTTAATCTCATGTTTGAACCATTTTACATTCATATCAAAAAATTGCTTTTATAAAACTATATGCGAAACAATTTTTATATGTGGAGCTAGACAGACCTATTTCTATTACAAGTCTCTTAACAATTTTGTATATAATTTGTTAGAATGAGGAAATTCAGTGGCGTCACAGAAAGATTTCCAAGGCGAGAAAATAAAATATTCAAAACTTTTGACCCTGTTACGCCACTGGTGGGGAAACTCAATGGTATAAAGTTTTTTGCCAATGGGGAAAAATAAAACATTTATATATTTATGACGCCTTCCAAAAACTATTCTACTACGCTACTTGTTTTTTCCACATGAAGGTAAATGAGAAAATATTTAAATACTTTTCACATTTTCATAATTTTATTCAATTATGCTATTGGTGAGAAAGGACAATAGCGTCACATATTTTTTGTCGAAAGGGAAACAATAAAATATTTAAATATTTTTAACCCCATTTTAGTTTTCAAATGAAGACAATATAAGCTAATAAATTTCTTGTTTTGTCTTTTTTGTGCAAAACAATCTACCATGTTCAAATGACAATAATTATGAGCTTCTATATGTAAAAAGTATATGTAGTATATTGGCAAATTTATATGTGAATTAGAACTTTGAGTCAAGTGATAAGTGTAAACTACTATTAAAAACTAAATGGTATGATGAATTTGGAAGTTATAACACTGGCGGATCCAGGGGGCGGGCTAAGGGCTGAAGCCCCGTCAAAATCACCTGGGTGGCATGCTTTTTTAGTGTTTATTGTGCTAAAATCAACCTTCAGTGACGTCAAGTCCCCCCTCCTAAACGAGATCAAGCTCTTCCCCTCAAATGACTATCCTGGATCCGCCCCTGAGTTGTAACCTGTTAAAACTATAGTTGTTATGATATAAACCAATAGTCACATACCTACAGGGACGGATTCAGAGATGAGGTATTTGTAGTTTAAAACCTTTGAAGTTACGTTATTCCAGGTTCTTAGACTTTAAATTTGCTTGTTTTACTATTTATCTTGGTGACTTTGATGCCCTGGATCCGCCCCTAAGCTACTATAGCGAGATATAAAACGATCTCCCAAAATGTGAAACTTTGTGACTAGTTTGATATTTCCGGGATTGTTAAGCATTTTTTAAGGCGATTCTAAAATGTTTCATTATATCTTTAATGGTGCTAAATTCCTTATCCAGAATTATTTTTTGTTCGAAATTGGAGGGAATTCTGAGAAAACATATTTTTTACTTCATTATGCAACAAAGTTTCATTGGCAATTCCCACATAAATGTCAATTGTCAGCTATTAATGAAATGATTCATGAAGAGGTACTTGACTATTGTCTGTTCATTGGGGTTTTCTCTCTAATGGATTACAGAGTCTGTTAGAGAAAGTTTTCTCCACAGATGTTGAGAGAAACGGAAAACTATATGATATGATCCACCAGTCTTCCAACAACATATCAAACGAGAAGCTTAAAAAAAGGGTACAATTAAAGAAGCTTAAAAGAAACCTCAAAAAATTGTAAAATGACGCTCTAACTTTTAGTCTATGATTTGGAAAAATCATGCTACCTAGTGTGATGTAGTTCAACTATTTAGTTAATAAATTTTGAAACCAAAGTTGTGTACCCAGATCAAACTAAATGACTTTTTTAATCTGTACATGCATGTATGCAATACATCACATCCCTGTTTAACACGTTAAGCGCCATTTGTATCCTTTTGGATACAAATAGCCTTGGGCCACCTGTATTCAAACGGATACAAAGGACTACATTTACTTTAGGCTGGCTGTTTTCAATCAGATGCAAGGTGTGCGTTTATATGTATAAGGGCATGGCATTTTACAAATAAAATTTATAAAAACTCATATATATTGAATTAATTGTGATTTATGGGTAACAAAAAAAACATTTCAAACAATAAAAATTTTCACAAGCACTACATTTGTAGCAAGTTTGTGAAGATTTAGTTTGGGCATATTTCCAATCATGACTTTTTTAGCCTTCAATAGCCGAACATCTCTTTTTCTTATTATCAAATCGATAAGTCGCCAAAAACATTAATTCATGAAAATGGGCTACATGTATCCATTTCAATTCAAGAAGTTTTTTATGAAAAAAAATTAATACATAAATTTTATAAAAACCGTTAAAAAGAACATTTTTACATAGGGGATTATTTTTGTAACATGGTGGCGTTTAACGTATATATTGCCGGTTTAGTGAACAAGGGGGCTCAAATTAACAAATCTATTAAAGCAAAATAATTACGCAAATTATAACATAAATCGGTATTTGAATTTTTTTTGCAAATAGCCTGACCTTCCACCATTTTAGGGCCCGATTTTAGGGCATATGAGAAGTGGAAATTAATGTTGCTTGTAGACAGAAGTTGCTCATGTGGTGCTGTTATAAGTTTCCACAAGTATCAGGAGTATAAAAGTAGTGAGTTTGTTGCAATGATATCAGCAAACTGACAAAAAGTCCAAACTATTGTAATCTATCTTTAATTTTGTGAAGTGAGTGTTTTTTTCCTGAGAATTAGAGCGAAGTCATAACCGGCAGAAAGGGGAGGGGTTGGGGTTCAAAACCTCGAAATTAGGGTTTGAAAATTCAATTTTAATGAATTAACAATTTATTCCATAAATAATTTGTTTATTGTGTACATTTCTTATGTACCTACTGGAATTACATTAATAGATAAATAACTTTAGCGGTCCTAATTAGTGCATATGGCCTTGAATTACGGTGACGTCAATGCGAGGACCTTATCAAGTTAGGGAGAGGGAAAGCATAAATCAATGCTGTTGGAATATCAGTAAGAAAACACACTTGTTTTCGTTCATTTGACCAAGAAAATAAGCAAGTGACTTACAAACTGTTAAGAAAAAAACGAGTTAAGGAAAAATATCAAATCGTTTGTAATAATTATTATTTTTCATTTTTAACGCATTGTATATACTAGTCTGTTCATATTTTCAAATATTCGAGAAATTATGCAAAACTGAAACACATAGTGACTGACAGCGGGTTGAAAGGTCTGTACAATGTAAGTATACACAGTGAGTAATTTTAATGAGCTGTTATAATATTTAACATAAAATAATTCTGGATACGAATTTTACATTCTGGGAAAACGTAAAGAAATGTAATCACTCGTTAGTCGCTATCACGTTATTTTTCAGGGGATTCCCCTATCTCGCTATAGTAACAACGATTTTTTAATTTTGAATATTTGTAAAATAAGTATTTACGTAATTACGAACTGTGCTTAATGTTCGAAGCACTGATACGTCGAATTCGTGATATGTCAAATTTAAAATAATGTAAATGTCCTTGAAATGTCAATTTAAAATTACGTTTGAATAACTTAGGCACGTGGACGATTTTTTTCGATCAAGGTGGTTTCTTTATTTTAAGTACAGAGTATAATTTGGAGGGTTGTGCGACTCATATCTATAGAGGGAATACCATAATATGTATAGAGAGAAACGCCACACACAACGAGAAAGAAAGAAACCCTAGTGCACGATCTATCTCTGTTTAACTCCCTTCTGATTGGTGTTTGATTGCGTCATTCAAGTGACGTATGGTCATTGCTTGCAGCATTAGAGAGAGGGAGAGACATACTTCCACTAGGTTTCCTTTCTCTGTTGTCCAGCTTTACGATCTCACTTGTAGAAGCGTCCATACCTAACGCCCTCTATCTTAAGTTTTACCTTTACACTCCTGTCGCACCAAACAGTTTATGCCATCTGTTATTTGAAAAAAAGCGTTCATATTGTGTTCCTGTCCTTGGACTAGTGGGTAGGAGTGTGTTCCCAGTACACTTAAAGTAAAACATTGGAAAATGCATATTAATGGTCAGTGTACCCAACGTATCTTGAGAAAATGTTATAAGTTCCGCACTAGCCTTTTCGATTTGTGCGGGAATCTTATACTTTGTGGAGTTGTGACTCAACCGCTATTGGCAAATTGATTCTCAATCAAGGAATCGAGTTAGTGTGTTGTATATTATTGTTTGTAATTAAAATTGTTAATCAATTACTTTGTCGTTGCCTACATATATATTTGATTGGGGATACAATGTTATTATTAAAACTGTATAATTGTTTAAAAAACCTTTTTTATATTTTTTCCATGTTGTAATAATTTATGTGAAATAAATGAAATTTACCGAAGTAAAAACTGTTGCTTGATTGGATATTTCAAAGTAAACGAACAAAATGTTAACCTTAGTTTCATGGGATCAACGAGTATAGCACAGGTAATGCCAAAGTCTGTCCAAATATGAACGAAATTATTGATCACGTATACTTAGATAATTTTGATGTAAATTTTATTATTTATTTAGGTACTCTGTCCTTACAAAGATTTCTGGAAAACAGAGAGTGATGAAAATATATAAGAAGGAATAAAAAGACTAGTACATTTATACAGGGCTTTCATTTCAAAACTAGCCACCCAAAATAACTTTTAAAATAAATATATTTAAAAGGAAAATACAAAAAACACGTTAATTTATATTTACAGAGGGGGATACATTTTACACGTATCGGTCACACTGCAGTTTAAACCTCTAAGTGGGGATGAATATCACTTCTAAAAGTTTAAATAAAAAGGGGTATCATGTGATACCTCTTTTTAAAGGTCTCTTTTTGACATTCTTTTGACACATCATGTTTAAAATCAGAATATTTTTTTGAGTAATGACCTAGAAACCGTAAAAAAATAAAAATTTTGAATTGTAATTGAAAAAAAAAACATTGGTATATATACCGAGATAAATAAGTTTAAAACAAGAGCAAATCCTTAAATGTTTTTGCGAAAGATATTTGTGACTATAAATGTAACCAATTTATTATTAGTAGGGTTTTATTGTATATACTGACCGTCAAATTTCGACAATCGTTTATTCTTTACAAGAAAGAATTGAAATAATATTTATTTATGTGGAAGAACAATACTCTGCATACATAACTGCTCAGTTTTTTCATCAGAGACATCCCGATAAAAATATTGGGCATGAGCATGTGTTGGATTTAGTTCATAAATTTCTTGAAACTGGAAGTGTGTGCAATAAAATTGTCAAGAATTATAGAGTTTTAACTGGAGCTTCACAGGTTGAGATTTTGGTTGGTGACCGATACATGTAAAATGTGTCCCTCTGTAAATATGTATTAACTGTTTTTTTGTGTTTTTCTTTTAAAGATATATTAAAAGTTAATTGGGGTCTACTTTTGAAATGATAGCCCTGCATATAGGAAACAAAATTTTTGTAAAAAACGTTTGTATGGGTTTTTTCCAGAATAATGTCATTTTTAGTCTATATTCTTTGAATTGGTGCCAAGTAATGAACAATAACCGAATAAAAACTGACAATGAGTAAATAGGGTTGCTGTATTTACACTTAAAACAATTGGTTAGCTGTAATGTGTATTTGGTCAGCCTGATACCACAACAAAAATTGGCAAGAGCTCAGTTAAAAGCACTTATTTCCCTTTTTTCTTAACTCATGAATTTCTCGAGGCAAAATAGGTTTGCTGCAAAATTTATAATATTGATAACAATTGGTTAGCTGCAATGCATGCAGTCTAGATTTGGACAGGCCTCAGCTGGTTGCTGTAAATAATAATTATATTGAAAACAATTAGCAGCAGTCTGTATTTTATCAGTTCTGATACAATAACAAAAATTGACAAGAGCTCAGTAATAAACACGTTTATGTTTCTTCCTAATGATTTTTTCACTGCGAAACAGATTGATGCAAATAGTAATTATATCGAGAACAATTGGTCATCTGTCTCATATCTGCTAAAGAGAGTTGAGAATGACTTCAAAGTTGTGTTTTTAGTTCGCAAGAACGTACAATACGAGGGTGGCTCGAATATAAACCGGAATTTTGCTATGAAAAAAAATATCATTAACTTACAGACCTGACATTTTTTACAGTTTTTCTAGATAGTCTCCGTCACACTCTACATACTTTTGCCGACTCTCCGAAAGCTTTCGGATGCCTTTTTCGTAAAAATTTGTCGGCTTGTCACGTAACCATTCGCGCACGAAGGATTCCACCTCCGCATTGTTTTCGAATCGCAATCCGCCATGTGCCACTTTCAATGGACCAAATTAATAATAGTTGCATGGCGACAAATTGGGACTATAAGGAGGGTTTTCCAGTGTCTCCCAACTCAACTCGTTCAATGTTCCCATCGTAAGCCGAGTTGTTTTGATCTGTAGGCAAGTTTCACCGTGTTTTTTAGGAGGTTACTATAATACTGCGCGTTCACACTTCATTGTTCTGTAAGAAAATCAAACGCAATTACTCCTCTCATGTTCCAAAACACGGTACACAACACCTTTCCCGCTGACAGTGTAACCTTCCCTTTAACTGGCCCGCCTTCGTCTTTCTTCCTCCACTCCATAGACGCGCGTTTACTGTCCAGAGTGTAGTGGTGCACCCTCTCGTCTGGTGAATATTCGGTGCAATAAATTTTCTGATTACCCAATTTTTCAATCATTTCGTGTACAGTACTGCGTTGATTTTCCAAAATGAGTTTTTCTACAGCGCTGACCTTCTCATCGATAGCACTTATTTTGGGGCGCCCCGTATGTGGTAAGTTTGCCACCACTTCTCGGCATTTTCGGAAAGCGGAACACCATTCATACACTTGAGTCTTGAAGAGGCACTCATCCCCGAACTGCTCGAGTAATTTTCGATAAATTTCCGCGGTTTTTACGTTATTTTTGACCAAAAAACGAATAATGATGCGTTGCGCATCAGATACTGGTTCCTTCTCGTTCATGGCTATAACTACACTAAAACTTTTACGGTATTAATTTTTTCGCGCGTTTATTGAAAAATTCCGGTTTATATTTGAATCACCCTCGTACACTAGCGGATTCAGGGGGGCTAAGGGACTGAAGCCCCCCTCCACAATCATCTGAGTGGTATGCCTTTTTAGTGTATATTGTGCTAAAATCAACCTACAGTAACGTCAAGCCCCCCCCCAAACGAGATCAAGCCCCCCAAAGACAATCCTGGACCCGTCCCTGCCCTCGTATAATAAAAAACTACACTAAAACGAGTTTTCCATTACAGTTTCGGTCTCAATACATTCTTGTTAAACCCCTACATTTACTTTTATGTTTTTTTTGGGCAATAACACCACAATCGAAATAAAACGACGTATATTGATGGAAAACCAAACGTTTCAAAGTCTATTCTGACTTCGTTGTCAATGGCTTTATATTTATTGATGTAATTGCAAAATGAAAGTTTGATTTATGACATTTAAATTGACATTAGAAAATGTGTTGTTTTTAGATATACAGTAGCACAAAAAATTCTAAAGATCATATTATAGTTAAACAGCTTTCAAATTAGAACAATTTGAAAGAGTTGTCTTTAGAGTTTATAAGTGGCGTTCTTAGGTACGACTTTGTTATAAGATAGCGCATTCGCCAAAAATGCGATCAAAGAATTCTATTGTTTTAGTGATCCCATTAACGTCATAAGGGAAAACCTAGGAAAAACCTTATGAGCTATCCCGATACTGGGTTGTTCAAGAGGAGGTTACCATTAATAATTTCTTCCTTAATTGTCGGTAACCAGATACGATTAAATTCTACAGAAGTAGAAGCGATACAATCGTCTTCATTCAAAAGAATTAAGACAGACTCTTTTATTTTTCGTTTTGTGTTATGTTGTTCTTTGTGAAGTATAGTTGAATTGTCAAATTGTATTTTATGGCCTAGGTCCCAAGCATGTTCACAAATTTTCGATTTTTCAAATTGTCGTTTCTTTATGTAATTCTTGTGTTCATTTATTCCTACGTTTAATGGTCTCGATGTTTCTCCAATATAAAATTTATTGCATTCGCAAGGAATCTTGTATATTCAGTTTTTTGAGTTCTGGGTTTTGTTGGTTGGTTTTGTTTTCGATATTAAAGATTTCAGTGTATTTCTTGTTTGGAATGCTGTTCTAACATTAAATCTGTTGCCCACTCTTTTCAATCTTTCTGACAGACCCTGTATATATGGTATAGTTGTAACTGTAATGTAGTTGTTCTGAGTAGTAGTAGTGTTAATAAGAGAAGTTATGGGTTGATTCGGAAGGTTTCTTTTCTGGTCAAGTCTGTTTAACTCTTTGTTGATAAATTTTGTGGGGAATCGTTTCCAGTGAGAACATTTTTTATAATTTTTTTTCTTTTTGAATTTATTATCATCAGAACAGTTGGTCTTTGCTCTATCATATAATGACTTAATGACACCTTCCTTTACTGTATTCGGATGATTTGAATTGAAATTTAGGTATCTGTTTGTATGAGTTGGTTTTCTATAAACTTCTGTTTCGAATGAAGATTCTGTTTTTGTTATTAATATGTCTAGGAAAGATAGTTTGTTATTTTCTTCAATTTCTAGGGTAAATTTGATAGTTAGCTCTTTGTTATTTATGTCATTTAATAATTTATCTTGTTCTTCAAGTTTGTGTTCCCAAATTACGAAAATGTCGTCAACCTAACGCCACAAAACTAAAGGTTTATTTTCTTTTGATAAAATTACTTGTTGTTCAAAGTTTTCCATTAATATGTTACTTAATGCTGGTGAGAGACAAGAACCCATGGCTATGCCAAAATCCTGTTGGTAAAAGTTATTGCTCAAAAAAAAAACATAAAAGTAATCAAGAATATGCCAAAACAACGTTTAGAAGACAAGGAGATACCCCTACATTTATTTAAAGTACAAATTCTCTTTGTGTTTAAAAAAACCTTTTTGAAAATTCGGTAATATCGTCTTTGATTCCTATAGAAACAAATCATCGTGAGCTCATCAACATAATACAGTAGGCAACCAAATTCCGACCGAGTTCATTTTACAGAACTGATGATCTACGCTCGTTTCCAGTGACAATTATTGGAAGATTATGTGAGACCGATCCAATTGTCATTCTAATAGTTAACCGCCGTTAACTATGAGCCTTCCAATATGTGTGGCAATTTGCATATTTAGATTAGTACTACACCTGTCTTTGACGGTGATACCAGCGTTAATGGTGCAATTACAGAAAATAGATGGAATAGTAGGTTGAAATTGTATTAGGAAGCAAGATTTAGTATATTATGCCAGTAATTTACCCAGAGTTAAATATTAGTTGTTCTAACAAGCTTTTCTTTGGAAATAAGGTGCAACATATATGTTTTTATTTATATGCATGACCTAATTGCCTTTTTTTTTCGTTTTTAAGATTTCGTACATACGCGAAATGGCAACCCATCTGGAGCACATAATGTAAACAGACGAATTCTCATTCTCAGAAGTACCTAGGGGAAATTTTAGAAAAATCCACAATTTTCCCCCGTATCTCCAAAACTGTTAAGCCTAAAATTCTGATAAAAATAGAAAATAGAAGGCCTCAAATAATCCAGGATAAATAGAGCGAAAATCTTTATTTAGGAGCATCATGCAATATATTAAATAAAAGGGCTCCTCATGAGAAATAGAAATATGTTTTAAAATGATTTGTTTAATACTTTCTAAGAAAAGATAAATCCCTCAGTTGTTTCTTTATTATTTATCTCAAACTTCTATGCCTGAATATTGGAAAAAATAGAGGTTAGATGCCCTGGCGCAAAATTTCCATGAAAAACGAAAATCATAATCATAATTGTAAAAAGCAAATTAGAAAACTAAACAAATAAAAATGTCAAGGGAAAGAAATGTCTATATTTTTCACAATTTTTAAAAGCATATTTCAAGAAAATCGATGTTGTGAGCCAATAATTTTGAAACAGAATACAAGAAACTCTAAACGAATTTTGTGAATAAACTGAAGCAGTTAAATTTTAAATATTCTAATACTCAGAAGAGTGAATTGTTAAATATGAGTTAATAAATATTTTTATGTGTCAATTATCTTTAGTGATAAGCAAAGCATAACCAAGTCCAAGATTAAGACTTTGACGGTATTGGACTTGCTTATTAGTTCTTGGTTTTTGCAAACATTTTTTGGAGTTGGTCTTGTATATTTACCCTTTATCTGGGTCTTGGAATTGTCATTCATAACTGAAGGAGTTAAAATTGAAGGAGTACTTATAAAAGATTTATATTTAAAACAAGAATCGACTTCAACTGACTTAAAATTAAAACCGTTAGAAACCGTGTGCAATATCAATAACTATTTTCTGACCTATATTGTTTCTTTTTTCGGATTTTAGGTACAATTTTATTAATTATTTTAGCGTATTCTTATCTCTTCCCCTCTTTATAACCTGTATTGTTTCCTATATTACCCACATATTTTTTAACTTTTTTATTTGTTGTTTATATGTTGCAACCACCCTGTATATGTTTCTGTGTATTGGTCACCCAGTATAAATTATTTGTCTATCATATTCTGAATCACCCTGTACAACTATAATTCAACTCTACACGATGTTGCAACCGCCCTGTATAAGTATTAATCTTCTTTACCCTATTGACGTTTCTATTTTTCTATCGTTTAGATCACCCTGTATAACTATAATTTTACTTCTCCCCATATGTCAAGTATAAGCAACTACCTATGTTCCACACTATATAAAATTTTTCAACCACCCTATATAACTGCAATTCCACTCCAGCTCATTCTTCAAGCATCCTGTATATGCAACTGTTTCTAACATTTTTTTAACCCTTCGCCCTATAACTCGAATATCCTTACTGCATATGATTTAAGCATTTTTTAAAAGTTTTTTGATCCACTCTGTATAACTATAGTTTTACTTCACTCTTATTTCAACCAGCTTGTATTCGCAACTACTTATGTGCCACCCAATACAACATTTTTTGAAACACCCTGTATAATTTTAATTCTATTTCACTTTTAATTCTATTTCATCCTATATATGGAACTGCTTATGTACCACCCAATATCACATTTATTTGTAAGATTATTTTGAACCCACCTGTCTAACTGTAATTTTACTTCGCCTTATATTTCAACTGCGTACATTGCTTGCTGCTTGAATTTTGAGGCACGCACACAACACACACCTACCACCGTACAGAAAAGAAAAGTTCGCTCATCTTACAATTTTTCTTTTTGATACACTAATGGAATATTTTGTGCCATATTCAAATTGGTTGAGCCATTTTAGAGAAAACAGTGTAGATTCATTGAAATTCACTGAAGTGAAGTCCCTTAATTACTGCTTTTTCTGATTTTTTGGAAAACCGTAAATCTTACGTTACAGAAAATTATATGGCACCTTTCTGTAATAATAATAATAATGAAGTGATAACCTCCTTTCTGGAAGTCGGTTAATAATTAAAAAAGTTTTTTAAATTCGAAGAAACACATTGTAAGACCTACTATTTATTGAAAACCTATTAATTTTGGGCAATCCAGTTTTATTAAATTCACTTATTCCCTGATTTTAGTAAATAGCGATTGGTAGAAGTTGGTACCTTGTCCATCGATTTATGCTGCAAAAGTCACTATTCCAAATGGTGGTACTCCCCGAAGAGCTAAGATGAAGCTGGTTCATTTGGATCGACTCGCTTCCTACCATGGAGAGAATGATTCCGTTCGGGACGATCAGAATTAAAGGGAGGGGCAATGTTATAACAATAATTACATTTTTAATTACTGGCTCATGCTTCAAATTTTATCATAAAATTACAGTTTATCGATTTTCCTAAAACCCATATCATCGAAAAAAATATTGGTTGTATAAATGTGTCTAGTCATGGTATGTTGGTTAAGTAGTGTCATTATTCAGACGGAGGTAGTTCAAAAAAAAGAGCGGCAGTCATTTGAGATTGAACGATGGAAGCGAAAGCTGCTTACGAATTATACTTCCAGTCTCTTGTTATCTCCTGTCTCTGTTTCTATTTCCTTGTGTTATCAATAGTAATGGTTATAAATTTCAGGAGAATTAAAATTATTGTCATGACTCAAGTATTAATCCTAATGTGTAATTTAATTCTTAATTTAAATTTCTATAAGTTCCAAATAAAATTTGTTGATTTATTAACTAGCAAGTTGAAGCTCATATCCAATGAACTGTAACTGCGGCAAAAAAATTAACAAAAGGTGTATGAAATTAATAGCGTTTTTTCTGACTTCTGACATATGTCAAGTCTGTAATGCACTATATCGCAAGAGAGAAGTGGAGTTTTTATCAGAAAAGCAAATTTTGTGCAGGTTTTCTATATTTATTGAATGTCATATTAGATTATTTCCTATATATTATTTATATTCTATAAAAGAAAAAAACTCATGATGTATTTTACCTGGTGTCTGTTTCTTACACAGTGAACTGAATTGAATGTGTTTCAAGATCAAGGTAGTGTGTGGTGTCGGTGTCGAAATAAGCGAAATTTCAAGTTACTTTCAAGATTTACTTAACAAGGAGTTATTCTTATCACCAGTAATGTTTGAATCACCTAATAATGTTGGCATATTGACTGGAAGATTCAAAAACTGTGTTCATTTTCCCACAAATTTCGAAATACCGATATATTTAATTCCGTAATCAAATTTGAAATGTATTACAATACAATTAATAGGTATCGATATTTGGTCCACGTAACTCGATTGTTATATCTGAATGTAGTTGTACAATATAATTTAATTTAATACAAATATTAACAGTTAATAAAAGCCTTAGTGGAGAACACGACAATGTACATTCGGCATATCTACAATATGCAAATGTTCCATGAAACTATCGTGATTAAATTTATATCACGTATATTATTATTTTGCGGGAAATATCATACATAAATAATAAATTCACACACACATACACATACAAACATATAAACAAATACGTTATATACACCTTATTATATTTATTGAAGGCAAAAGCTTCTTAACGTAGGCCCACACATATGAACAATAGATGAGTGTGGGACATAAACGCATAACTTGAAATTGCATTTGTTTCTACATGTCCCGACCGACACCACAGTTTCTTGATCTTGAAATACCCATCCTCATACAACTCAGTTCTCTGCGTAAGAGACAGGGATCAGGATATAAATTCAGAGTCTCTTCTTTTATAGAAAATCAATAAGTTATAGGAAATAAACAAATATAACATCCAATTAAATACGAACGTAACTTGCCATTAAATTTGCGAGTTGACTAGCTTCATATTTTAAAGTAAACATTTTACATTAAGACTTCTGAATAATAATTGAAATTAATATAGGAAATTATTTACCACAATGTACTAAAAAGGTGAAACGACGGTCATCTAAAAGGTAAGCTAAAACTGTTACAAAAAGTTCGCCTACTTTTACTTTCACACTTACTCATTATACAGGGTTATTCACCTTATTGGAACGGAGTATCACGACTAACCAAATCAATTGTGAACAAAAATCTATACGATGAATAAAATGCTATAGTGATGATCCTTATATTTGGGACACCCTGAGTATAGTAAAAATGATTTTAAATTTATCTACATAGACTAGATATCTATCGTTGATTCGTTTAGATATGTTATTCTATTTTGGATAACTATATTGCATTAGTGCGTTGTGGGTTGCATTAGTGTAATCAGTATAATGTGTAAATATTTTTTGAAGCACATTGTTTTAAAACTTGCATTTGAATGAAAAATATTTAACTTTCAGGAAGCAGCATACGAGTATGTGTTTGAAAATAACATATTTCCAGATATTTCCTATTCGTGGTTAGTAGCGTGAATACAATATTGCCATAATTTGAAATGATATAAAGAGAAAATAATCAAAAGTTATGTCTTAAATGATTAATTTATATTTAAAAAATAAGCCAGCTCAACTGACTCAAAATGAGAGTTTATAAACTTTTTGCAATTACTCACAGATTTCTGACATATCTTCACTTTCAAATTTGGAAAGATATTTACGTGACATTTACTTTGACGTTTACGGGCTTTTGCCTTTAGTTGTATGGACTCGCCTCTGAATCCTCCTTCATATATTACAATAATTTATAAATTATTCAAAAATAATTGTGCTATATGGGGACCCCGTCAGGAACGAACTTCCGTAAGTTCTCTCTAATTTGTATTATTTCTCTACTTTTTCCTCAGATTTTGTAACTTTATTTTTATTTTTAGTGCCACTCTGTATAAGTATAACTCTAATTCATCCTATGTTGCAATTAATATGCTGCTGGATATTAGTCACCCAATATAACTTAATTGTCTATCATTTTCTGAATCACCTTGTAAAAGTATAATTTAACTACACACTATATTGCAACCGCCCTGATATATTTTATACCACCCTGTATATGTATACATTCACTCCACCCTAATGACTGTTTCTAAAATTGTTGGTATTACACTGTATATGTACCTATAATTTTAATTCATCCCATATTTCACGTATTTCTTATATGCAACCTCTCATGGTCTACCCTATATAACAAAAGTTTTCACATTTTTTAACCACCTTGTATAACTATAATTTTACTCTGTCCTTTATTTCAACCACCTTGTTGCTTCTTCATTTTTTTAACTCATCTCTATAACTGTAATTATATCCCTACCTATAATCTAAAAATCTTAGCTTAAGTTAATGTAAATAATTTTTAATCCACCCTGTATAACGATAATCCTGCCCACTCTTATTTCACCCACCTTGTATATGCAACTAGGTATGTTCCTTAATATAAAATATTTGTGCACCATCCTGTATAACGATAATTCTGCTCTACCTTATCTTTTAACCATCCTGTATGTGCAAGTGCTTCTAACGTTTTTTGAACTCTGCTGTATTACTTTAATTAAGCTCCACCCTACAATCCAAATATTCTAATTGCCTATGCTTATTTTCTAACATTTTATGATCTACTGTGTGCAACATTAATTCTACTCCACCCTTATTTCGACCAACTACTTATGTGTCACCCAGTACAACATTTTAACCACCTGTATAACTATAATTCTATTCCACCTTATATTTTAACCATCCTATATGTACAACTGCTCCTGTACCACCCAATATCACATTTATTTTTAAGATTTTTAGGACCCACCTGGAAAACTGTAATTTTATTTCTTCCTATATTTCTAACTCCGTACATTGGTTGCAGCTGGAGTTTCGATACTTGTAAGCGCGCGCACACACACACACTTACAACTGTATACCGTATAGATAAAGGTAGACGGCACAATAATTTTTCGATTTAACACACTAATTGAATATTTTTTCCATTTCACACTACTGTAAGTCCCGTAAAAGATCTTTACTTCAAAAAGAAACTGACTTCAAATGTATCAAAATGAAAACTGTTATAAACACCCTGTACCATGTACTTTTGTGACATATCTTGACATTTAGGATTGAAACTTGAGTAGAAAATTTGAAATTTAGATTGTTTTTTACCTTTTTTGCGGATATTTTTCCTATTTTCTGAAAAACATACCATGTTACGTTATAGAAAAACACGGAATCAAGATAAAATATATTTTTGTGGAATACAATTTAAAATATTCAAATTGAGTGAGCCGGTTTAAAGAAAATAGTGAAGATTCATTGAAATTCACTAAAGTGTAGTCCCTTAACAACTGTTTGTACTGGTTTTCTGGAAATCCGTAAATCTTACGTTATAGAAAATTATATGATACCTTTTTCGTAACATTCCTTAATTCTATGCAGTTTAAATCGTCAAAATTGCTTCAGCTGTTTTTGAATAATCACTGAGCATACATAAAAATGCCGACGAATTTATAACCTTCTTTTTGTCGGTTAAAAAGAACTGAGAGATATATAATTGTAACTGATTAAAAAAAATCATCAACTGTATGTGAAAAATTATACATTTAAAAATTTAGATTAACTTATACGTGATATGTTTCTTTGCAGATATATTTGAATTAAAAATTACACATTAGGATTAATACTTGAGTCGTAACAATAGTGACACTTATTTTAATTTACCTTAAATAGTCATTACTAAGAATGACATAAACAAAGAGTAACAAGGACAGTGAGATAACAAGAGACGGGTAGTATATTTCGTACGAAGCTTCCGCTTCCATCGTACAGTCTCAAATGACTGACTCTTTTGTTTTTTCATAGAGAAACTGTATGAAAGACAACTTCGAACAAGGAAACAATAGAATCAAAATTTTGATAGAAATAGTAACCAATTATAAATTGACATGTTAAATTTGCCCTAAAATCATCCATGGTTAAAAAAGCCTCTACACGTAACATCCTTCCTTCAACATGAAATTTGTTTCGAAAATTTCGTAAACTAACTAAGATAATACTCGTTGCGGAAAATTCCATTTCACCTACGTACGCAAGTAGAAACCAAATCTAAAAACATGTAAACAAACAGGCAAACACGTACATACAGACATATGATTGAGAAGCAGTCTGACGTGAAAAAAAAGAACGTCCTGCATGTCATATTTTTGCTTCTAAAGCTTCGTTACGTTAGATTTAAAGTCGACACTGTGTGGGTTTTCTTCAGCAGTGGCGGAAAAATGGGGTGTTTAATAAAATTTGAGATTGTGTTTTGCTTTATTGTCTTTGTAGGTTTTTGTTAAAATGTGTGTGAAAAATTGGGTAAATAATTCGGTGTCAGTTACTGTTGGAAAGAGGGCAACAGTTCAATATTTATAAGTTTGCCGTTTAGAACTAAAATATGGAGAAAATAATGTCTTGGTAATACATTATCTAAAACAAAGAATTTTGAAATCAACAAAATGTGTAGGTGTAAATACCTACAACCAAAATTATATGAAATCACCTAGGAATTACATAAAATTCCAGTTATCCAAACAAAATATATTAAAAAAGCTTAAAACTAAATAAAAAATAATTTAGTCAACTACAAGTTGGACTCGCATATTAAGGGTTCCGTACCACCATCAAGATTCTAATATTCCAGTTTCAGACAAGCAGGGAATGACTGCATTTTGTTATATTTACCCTTATATCTTTTAAAGGAAGCGTTGTAAACTTATAAAAAATATACACTTTGATTTTCCACACATAGACTTTTTATTTTATCTGCTTCAGGCTTCGCTTGAATTTTATTTTATTTAATTTTCTAATTTGACCCACAAAAATTAACATTAGAGTTTTATTTTACTAATAAACTTTCAGGGAAACCTTTTATAATCTACTGTCTGAATTTTGAGGCTCTGTAATTGGAAGATATAGGGCAGAATAGGACAAGTTTTAAATTATAAATTATTAAATCTGTTATTCAAATTATTTGAAAATACAAATAAAATATATTTTTCAAAATTTAAATAGTGAAGTTTCTAAAGTGGGAATTAAGTCGATGTTTAATATTTTTGTTAATATCTTTTAAACAAATGATTTAAAAATATGATATATTTGTAATTCACATAATGAGCCTTTTATCTGATATATTACATGATGCGTTTGAAAATTGAGCTTTTATTTTCCATTTAATTATATAATTTGTCCCTAAAATTACTATGGGGCTTTTCTAATATTTTTTTTATAAATTTCAAGGGAGCCCCATTACCCTAATATTTTCAAAATTTTAGGTTTTATGGTTTCGGAAATAAAGCGAGAAATGAAATTTTAAAAATATGAAAAATATATATTCGTTGCCCTTTCAATTGATGTATTGCATGATGCGTTAAAAAAATATTTTTTTATTTTCCGTTTAATTCTATAATTGTCCTACAAAATTAAAATTAGTCATTTCCTCGTATTTTTTCTGTAAACAAAAATTTTTAGGTCTTATAATTTGATGAATAAAGGGGGAATGGGTAATTTTTTTATATTTTTGTTAATATATTTTAAAATATTAATTTTAAAAATATCAAATATATATATATATATATATATATATATATATATATATATATATTTGTATTGGTTATAATGCGTTAGAAATAATTTTAATTTTATGTTTTCCATTTAATGCTGTAATTTGCCCCCTATTTTAATATTAGGGGTTTCTCCTTATTTTTCCACTGAAGTTTTGGTGCGGTCCTATATCCCTAATTTTTTTCAACATTTTACGGCTTATACTTTCGGAAATAAGGTAGGGGGAATGGGTAATTTTTTTTATTTTTTTGTTAATATCTTTAAAATAATTTATTTTAAAAATAGAAAAAAAATATATTTGTTTTCGCCATAATGAGCCTTTTCATTTGATATATTACTTGATGTGTTAGAAGCAATTTTAATTTTATATTTTTCATTTAATTCTGTAATTTGTCCCCCAAAATTAATATTAATAGGGATTTTTAGTTATTTTTTCGGTAAAATTCAGGTGAGGCCCTATATCTCTATTTTTTTAAATTTTGCTTCTTATAGTTTCGGAGTTAAGATGGGGGGGGGCGCTCGATTTTTTTAATTAACACAATTTGAGGATTTTAAAGTTAACAAATTCAAAGGATTAATAATTGATTTTGGTAGTTTAATAGGCAGTATTGCCACCTATAGATCAATGCAACAACGAATTCAAATTGTTATGACCTTAATAATTTCTTTGTGGGAATTACAATTTACAATTTGTGCGCCAGTGTGACAAGTTGAATAAAAAGTGAAGTTTCAAAGTGTGTTTGTGATAAAAATACTAAATGAATGGATCACCGCAAGGTACGTAACATTTATTTTGTTTTTTCTCATCCTTGAAAAAGCCCCTCAAGAGTTTGCGAAACGTCGGAAATCTTTGTTTATATGCCGGTTTAGGTATATAAATAAATCAATTCGAAAAAATGACGCCCCCCAAATCCAGAAAAAGCAGAATCAGCTAGTGTTGTTTTTTTGTGTTGCTGTTTTTTCACTTTTTTATAGTGACGTATATACAAGTCATTAGGCTCTGAGTAGTAAAGCAGTATTGGGTTTGGGAATTTCTGGTGGGTCACAGAAATGTGGGTTTAGTAAAATACAGAAGATGCCACAACAAGCTTCACACAATATGTAAGTTATAAGAAAAGTGTTATTATTAATAATGGTGCAAAATTTATATGGGTAATACACGCCCTTACGTAACTACTCATACATCTCGTTGGCAGAAGAAAGTTTATTTCACAATGATATTTTTATTACAGTCTTTTTATCAATAAAAATTGTTCGGCGCGCCTCTGTGTAGGAGCTTTGCCAACTAAAAGCTCTCTTGGTTTCGTTTATCCGACGTCGTGTCACACGTATCCACAGGTGGCTATAAAATCTTTTCGCCAGAGAGGTTTTTACTTCGAGACATTACACTCGTTATTACCGGTTTATGGAACTTTTTGTGTTTGCAACTAATTTTCTTCGGGAAAACATCGATTGTTGTTGGGGCTTGTTTAGAGAGTATTAAGTATGTCTACAACCTTTATGGTTTCACTATAGTACCTTTTTAGGCAAATAATGGGTCAGGGAAATTAAAATATATAAGTAATTTACAATCAGGTCATATTCGATTAAAAAAAAAACAGAAAAAAAGGATATTTGGTTGCAGCTAGGAACCTCATAGATATAAGGAAGAATTATTAGATCGTTAAACATAGGAACTATTACATTTTAACAAATATTTTGAAAAAACACAACTGAAATGTGTACACTTTCATTTTATGATCTTATCTATTGAAAGATTTAATAAAATATAAATAAACCAAGAAGTGCATCAGTGTGTCTTACATAAAGTATATATTTTTCTAATATTTCAGTTTCACACAAGGAGGGAATGAATGGATTTTCTTCTATATTCCTTAATAACTTTTAAATTAAATGTATAAAAAAATAAGCTTTTATTTCTTACAACGAGCCTCTTTATTTTATCTGCTACATGATACGCTTGATTTTTATGAAATTTTTTATTTAATTTTCTAATTTTACATGTAGAGGTAATAGGTCGAACTTTGTATACTTTTTAATGACTTTTTAATTAATAATATGAAAAAAATACGTGTATTATTCATACGGAGCCCCTGTACTTGAATTATTACATGATGCGTTTGAAAAAAAATATTTTTTTAGTTTTCGTTTAATTCTGTAGTGTGGCCCTCAAGCTAAATATCAGGATTTTTCCTACAAAGTTCAAGTGAGGACCTATATAAGTATTTTTTTTCAAAATTTTAAGTCGTATAATTTCTGAGATAAGGAGGGAAAGTCGATATTTTTTATTATCTTTTAAATTAATTATTTTAAAAATAGGAAAACAGACATATTTGTATTCGTTATAATGAGCCCTTTCATTTGATATATCACATGATGCATTTAAAGAGAATTAATTTTTTGTTTTTCGTTTAATTTTATAATTTGGCTCTCAAAATTAATATCAGGGTTTTCTTGTTATTTTTCCTGTAATGTTCAAATGAGACCCTATAAGTCTTATAGTTTTGGAAATAAATGAGGGGGGGATGGGAATTTTTTTATATTTTGTTAAACAATTTATTTTAAGAATATGGAAAAATACATTTGTAATCCTCATAATAAGTCCTTTTATTTGATATATTACATGATGCGTTTGACAGAAGTTATTTTTTTATTTTCCGTTTAATTCTATAATTTGCCTTTCAAAATTAATATCAGAATTTTGTTCTTATTTTTCCTGTAAAAGTCAAGTGAGAACCTACACCCCTAATTTTTTCCAAATTTTTAGTCCTATAGTTTCGGAAGTGGTGTTTTTTATATTTTCGTTAAAATCTTTTGAACAATTTATTTTCGAAATATGAAAAAAATACATTAATGAATCCTTTTGTTTGAGATATTACATGAATTTATTTTTTTATTTTCCTTTTAATTCTATAATTTGCCCTCAAAATTAATATTAGCGTTTGTTCCTTATTTTTTCTATAAACCCGTAATGTCTTCCAAAATTTTAAATCTTATAGTTTCGGAAATAAAGATGGGAATGTATATTTTTTAATATTTTGTTAATATATTTTAAACAATTTATTTGAAAAATATTCCATTTTGTTCTGTAATTTGCGCCCTAAAATTAATATTAGGGGTTTCTCCTTATTTTTCCTGTCAAGTTCAGGTGAGGCCCTATATCACGTTTTTTTTAATTTTAGGTCTTACAATTTCCGATAATGGGGGAATGCGTAAATTCTTGTATACTTTTGTTTTTTAATATCCTTTTTCCGTATTATTATTAAAATATGAAAAATATACTTGTGTACCTCCTTTCATTTGAATAATGACATGAGGCATATGAAAAAAAGTTTCATTAATTCTCTAATTTTTCCCCAAAATTAATATTACAATTTCTTCCCCCACCCCCCAGAAGTACCCTTAAAATCAAAATTTCGTCATTTATGATATGCAACCCTTATGAAACATGATAAAGTCTTTTGGTACCCTAGCATATATAAACAGCATTGTTCTGAAGAAGTTTGTCTTGGGGTTTTCCCAGATATCCTATTTTTGCAAATAAGTTGGTATGCGTTCCCGCAGTTTGTTTAGTGTATTGTTTAAATTTGATTGAATTACTTCATTGATTTTTAAACTTCTACACCTTTTCCAAAACCTTCCGTCGCGCTAATGCTAATTTTAGGTGTTTTTTGCGTGTAAAATAAAGACAGTATTCGTGATTCGTGTATTGACTTCCAAGCTATTTGGACGCTTTTGTTTCCGTCTTACACGGCCGCTTTTTGTTGTTATTGTGTTACGATTTCGCGAGTTATAGTTCCGGTCGTAACAACCGCTAAATTGCTTTCATTTTGTTTCTTTTGTGTTTACAAAAGCGCATCATTTGTTGTTAAACCCACATTTTTGTTTGCTCAATCAATGAACATTACGTCACTATTTTTTGTTTAACGTGTTTTCCAGACGAAGCTCTAAAATTAGTTCCTGTTGTTGCGGGACTAGCCTCTGAAGAAAGAAGAACCAAGAAAACACCACCTGCAGAGCTTCGACGTAAAAGGTCAGTGATTAACTTTTATTTGGTGATTCATTTACGCGACGGCACGTGTTTTATTGATTGTTCCGCTAAAGGTCCTCGTCAATTACATACTTGCATTGAACCAGCCTTTGAACTAAAACCGCAACATCTAATTCATTCTTTTTTTTTTGGATTTTATATGTAATGTGCCATCGAAGACATTACAGTTGGAAACTGGAAACAGTCATAGTCCTGAAAGTAAATATGATATAATAGATAACGAATTTTCAATATTGTTGCTAGCTTGCATAGTAAGACTACTGGTCATGATGTGTCTCAGATGCCAACTAACCGACACAAAATTGCCTAATTATGCCCTACTGTACAACATGACCACATGGCATACAGTTATCACGTTATCACGCAACTATATCACAAGTGATTCTAACTTAAATTTCCTATAAAGAGCTAATATTACTACCCCGGATTGTAGTACCAATTTTTTCGAAGGGATTTATAGCGTAATTTCGATTAAAATTTTATTTCGGAAGTGCGTCCTTTTCCCGATCTTGAAAATGTCTTCCTTTTCCAATCCTGGAAACCTCATTTCAACGTAAATAATTATATTGTGATATTTTATTTCATCACGTGTTCTACAAGCGTATCTCCGTCAACAAATGCAATGCGCTATTGATTACAAACCTCTTGTAATTCCAGACACAAAGAGTATCAAACTCGAACAGTTTAGCTGATTCACCCATTGTTGCTTCACCACTGGAGTTGCATTGAATATATGCTGTTGGTGCTAGTATAAAGAAGTTTTTAGTTTTATTCAAGTGTGCTTTGCAATATTATATTGAAATTGAGAAACTGAATTATATTCTGGGAACTGCATACAGATGATATATCCTTAATAAAATTCATTATAATGTACATCAATTCCTTATACACTTTATGTAAATGTTTTCCCAAACTTTAAAATGATTTATGAGATGTTCTAGTGTTTTTAATTTGTAGTAATTAGAAATTCTCCTCACTGTTACTTTTGCTTTTAATGAAAGTCGCTTGTCAATAGTGTTGGATGTTTTCCTCAGCAAATTAATTTTCTTGACATTGAAAATGCTATTCGAGTTATGTAGGGAAATGTCTTTCATTTTTTTGTTAGTTTTCTTAGTTAAAGTGGCAGTCAAATTAAAGATTATGTTTTATTTTTTGAAAAAAAAGGAAAGTGAGATATAATTGGTATTTTTATTAAAACATATAACTAAAATCCGGACTTGAATTATCCTTATTTTTAACCGACTTCCAAAAAGGAGGAGGTTATCAATTCGTCGCGTATTTTTTCGCTTTTTTTTTGTATGTATGTTACCTGATTTCTTCTCCTGTGGTGCACCGTTTTGAATGAATATGGTCTTGTTTAATAGAGTATATTTCGGGATTGGTGAAACTTCAAATTTTGGAAAAGTGATAAAATTTGTTACTGAACACATGCGTGCATGGAAATCGACCAATATCCCTAATATTTTAGTCGATTTTTCGATAACTCCTTATGGATGCATACAGTTTTTTAACGTTTAATCTATTAAGGAAGATCCTTAGGTGATCTCATATACTTTTCTGCGACGTGCAACTTGCAGTTTTGCAGAAAATCGCCGAAAATTCCAAAATTCTTATCAAAAATTTTATCGAAATGACATAACGGACATTTCCTCATAAATATTTTAATTCCAACGTAATAGTGCGGTAATTTTAGGCACTGGAAGTTGTAATTGCGAATTTGAAAATTTTCTATGTACATCTCAAGCATATAGGTAGTAAAGCATAGTATTTTCGGCTCCTTAAATCAATGAGTACCAAGCTCGTTTTGTTTGTATACCAGGCAAATACCTATTTAAATGCAAATTTTTCCATTTTGCGAAGACAGTGCTTTTGGGTTACACATTCTCCCGGCCTAATAGAAAATTCAGTGTCAAGACATGTCAAACTTTAAACTGCTATTTGGTACGATTATAGACAGGGTGTTTAATTATAGCAAACAAAATCACACAGTAAAGTGATAGAAGGAGTTGCATTTATATGAAGATTGAAATATAGGACGGACTAGAATGATAGTGGTCCGTAGGCAGCCGTATATACAGGATGGTTGGAATATAGGGTGGACCGGACGTTTGGTGCTATAAAAATGTTGGAAAAAATGTGAAATTAAAGTTATATAGGGTGATCAAAAAACTGTTATATGATGTGGACATAAGCAAATCATATACTGTATGGTTGAAATATATGCTGCAGTTGAATTATATTTATACAGTGTGATTAAAACATATTTCTTTTATAGCCCATAAGAAGTTGCATAAAGTGTGGAGAGGAATTAATGTTACACAGGACGATAATGTAAAATGTAAAAAATGAACTAATTTATGGGCTAGCCCACAAGGAGTTATTACTCTGGTTGAAATATAGGACGGATTTGACCCCGTAAATATGGGATGGATTCTACTCCGTCCTATAGTTTACAGAAAGCAGCTAACAAATTTATGCTTGTCCTTGGGTAGCCGTATCTACAGGATGGTGGAATTATCTATGCTTATACAGGGTTTTCAAAAATAGTTGAAAAAAGGTTACATGGCGTAGTCCATAAGGCATACATATATTTTGGGCTTATTAAGTCAACGCGTACTAGTACATTTTGTTCGTAAATATTTACATGTCAATTTAAATGAGAAAGTATCATTGTGTAATGTTGAGGCTTTCGATGTTACCTGGTTCTGTCTATTAAGGTTATATATACAAAATAAAAAATAAAGAATGAAAACTACCTGAGTTCAAAAATACTAAAAAGTTGAAAATAAAACATTTAAAAAAATATATAACCGACTTCTACCTATAACTAAAAAGCTGAAAATAATTATAACAAAATACAACTCTAGCAAATAAATAATACATTCAATGTTGTTAGGTGCCTACCCAGGAAGTAAAAAATGTAAACAATTAAAGGTGCTCATTCTGTACAAATTAATTACCTACCAATCTAGTATATTTTTGAAGTCGGTGCCAAGCAACAATCAAGTTTGATGAATTAGTAGATAATTACGGAATGAAGGATTTTAGATTTGCTTGGCACCGGCTTCAAAATATACTAGATTGGTAGGTAATTAATTTGTACAGAATGAGCACCTTTTAATGTTTACATTTTTTACTTCCTAGGTAGTCACCTAACAACATTGAATGTGTTATTTATTTGCTAGAGTTGTAATTTGTTATAATTATTTTTAGCTTTTTAGTTATAGATCGAAGTCGGTTATATATATTTTTTAAATTTTTATGCCTGTTTTCTCCCTTGTGTTTTTTTGCAACTTTTTGTTCCTATAGTTTTTAGATAAATGCGTATCCTTCAAAATCAGTTTATCAAGATTTGTCAGAAATATTTGGTGTAAAACGTTAGAAAATACGCCCTGCCAGTAACTATATTCAGGTGATCCTGATAGAAGAATGGAGTTAATAAGAACGACCGAATTTCTGTAGGTGTTTTTTATCTATCTAAATCTGAACGATATATGACAGTATCCACTTTACATAACACATTTCTTCAGTAAGGAAACTGAGTGAATTTGTTCAATTGTCCGAAGAAGTGAGAATATTCATATTGTAACTGAATTCGAATGATTATTACAAATTTGCGATTCTCAATACATTCACTCACTTGTGAACTCCAATTTAAGCCTCCTTACTCTTTTACCGCAATTCGTCTCCTTACATATGTGGGTATGATTTTCTGGAATTTTGGAGAAAAGTCTCGTATATTCTATCGCACTTTCTCGGACTGTGACGAACTATCTTGTTCGGTCAGTAACAGTTTTCGATAATAATAATCTTAATTACAATTTTCTATAGAGATAACAGACAAAGGTTTACAGGGGTTGTCTTTCCCTGGAAAAAGTCAGAATTTTGTGATAGCATAGCATGTTAGTTCTGATGGTCCCGATCAGAATTATCTTTACCCGAGAAATTGCCAGACAGCCAGCTGGACAACTGTCATCAGGCTACATTCTTTGCGGTATACAATTTTAATCATTCTTGATAATTTTGTTAGGTCCTTCCCATGAGACTAACAACTTGCGCTTCTTTCTTTGGGGATCAGAGTTGTATCCCCTGCTGAAATCTAGTCGAATTCGTTTTTAAGTCATACTGGGTTTTCATTCCGGCACTTGTAGCTAAGATGCTCACCTTTGCCAGTTTAATGTTGGTCGGTGAGTTCTTTTCCAGGTTAGTAGTACTACGTGGTTGCCTGCTTGTGGGATTCGATGGGACTACTCAACTTTAAGGTCAATGTCGCCTTTAAAAAAGGTCTTTTATAAAAGAGTTTTACTTTTACAAGTTTATTTTACGAATGTCAAAATATATTTCTGCTTATTCAAAAGGGACGAACAATTTTATGCTTGTGCTGTATAGTGTTATCTATTGATACAGTTAATGCTGTAAAAAAATACTAAAAAATTATGAAGTAAATACTAATATTAAATACAATTTGGTGAATGCGCCGGTTAGATAAAAATATATTAGCGTTATTATAATAAGTACCTGGACGACCGAGCCTCGCTCGTGATTTCGATGTTTCACCAAGTTTCCTAATCATCCAAATTCATTAAAAAAGGTATCATCAAATCTCTAAATGACAGAGCAAAAACCAACTGTTCTAACATCAATAAATTCAATGAAGAAAAAACGATTATAAAAATGTACTTTCTGGGAATAATTACCCAGAAACATTTATTAATAAAGAGTTAAACAAAATCGAATACCAAACGATCGCTAACAACCAATACCAAATTTTACTAAGCAACACAGACTCCCAAGATAATCACATCACTATAATAACTATACCATACATACAGGGTCTCTCAGATAGACTGGAAAGACTGGGAAACAGATATAATATTAAAACATCATTTAACAAGAAGTAGGTACACTCAAATCAATTATATCAAAAACAAAACCAAAAAACACAACTCAAAATATAAAAAATCGCATTTATAAAATCCCTTGTGACTGTGATAAATTATATATTGGAGAAACCTCTAGACCTCTAAATGTTCGAATAAACGAACACAAAAATTGCTTTAATAAACGCCAGTTTGAAAATTTCAAAATTTGTGAACATGCTTGAACGTTGGACATAAAACAGAATTTTAAATTCAGTTATATTACATACAGAATAACACTACACTACACAAAAACTAAAAGAGTCTGCTTTCATTTTGTTAAATGAAAACGATTGTATCGCTACTACCTCCATGGAGTTCAATCGTTCCTGGTAGCCGATGTTAAGGAAAAAATTGCTAATGGTCATATCCTTATGAGCAACCCAATATTGGGATCGTTTATAAGGTTTGTCCTAGGTTTTCCCTTATGATTTTAATGGAATCACTGAATAAACAATATTTTTTTTTATTAGGCCAAAAATTACAAAAATCTGTTTACCATGGCTAAAGATTGATGTTGCCACAACGGTTAACGCAATACCTGTCGAGAAGGAAGTCTTCTATTCGGGTATGCTGCCTTATACAGACGCCTCGCTTCTGATGCATTTCCAATCGCACGGCCGTACATAAAGTACACATCTGTCATTTCCGTGTTTGAGTATGACTCCATTTTATGAGTTGCAATAATGTTGCATACTTAAATTTTCCAATCACCACGTTTACTTATTAAACCCTGCAAAGCTCTCAACTGACAGTTTAACTTAAATTGTTGTGCCAACGTCAGTCTTTTTTTGCCATGGTAAACAGATTTTTCTAATTTTTAGCTTAATACTTAAAAAGTAAAGTAATTTTCATACTCAGTTTTCTGGAAAAAGATTGGAATTATCGATTTGGACAAAGTAAATATTTTTTATGTAAAATTGTGAAATTTTTGTAAGTCTGTTGAGAAAATTGTAAAAAATTAAAATAAAAAAAATACGGGCCGAAAACCCCCTTCACTAACCTAAATAGGACGCTTATGATTTGCATGTCAAAAAAACGTTATATAAAAGTTATATAAGACCCATTAATTTTTTTCTATTTATTTTCGACCGTTTTGACAATAACAGAAAAATAATTTGGTCAAGTGCGAGTTGGACTCGCATACTTGGGGTTCCGTACCACCTTCAAGATTCGAATATTCCAGTTTCAGACAAGCAGGGAATGAGTGCATTTTCTTATACTTACCCTTATATCTTTTAAAGGAAGAGTTTTAAATTTATAAAAAATATACACTTTGTTTTTCCACACATAGACTTTTTATTTTATCTGCTTTAGGATTCGCTTGATTTTTATCACAATACATATGTATTTAATTTTCTAATTTGGCCCCCAAAAAGTAACATTAGAGTTTTATTTTACCAATAAACTTTCAGAAATGCCTTTTATAATCTACTGTCTGAGTTTTGAGGCTCTGTAGATTGGAAGAAAAACGGCAAAATAGGTCAAAGTTTAAATTATAAATTATTAAATCTGTTATTCAAATTATTTAAAAATATAAATAAAACATATTTTTCAAATTTTAAATAGTGTAGTTTCTAAAGTGGGAATTAAGTCGATGTTTAATATTTTTAATATCTTTTATACAAATGATTTAAACATATGATATATTTGTAATTCACATAATGAGCCTTTTATCTGATATATTACATGATTGAATTTTTATTTTCCATTTAATTGTATAATTTGTCCCTAAAATTACTATGAGGGTTTTATAGTAATTTATTTTCCGTTTAATTTTATTATTTGGAGGCCAAATAATAGAATTAGGTATTTTTTCATATTTTTCCTATAAACAAAAAAAAAATGAGGTCTTAGAGTTTGGGGAATAACGGGGAGAATGGGTAATTTTTTTTAAATATTTTTTAAATATAAAATATATTCATTCAAAAAAAATAAAAAAAATATTTGTACCTATTCGTCATAATGAGCCCTGGGATTTGACATATTACATGCCCGTTAGAAACAATTATAATTTTTTATTTTCCAATTAATTCTATAATTTGCCCCCCAAAATGAATATTAGGGGTTTTTCCTTATATTTCCAGTAAAGTTCAGGTGAGGGGCTATACCTCCATTTTTTTTTCAAAATTTTCCAGCTTATGGTTTCGGAGATAAGGGGGGGTTGGGAATTTTTTTTATATTTGTGTTAATATCTTTTAATTTATTTATTTTAAAAATATGAAAAAAAATATGTTTGTTTTCGTCGTAATGAGCCCTTTCGTTTGATATATAACATGATGGGTTAGAAACAATTTTAATTTTATATTTTCTATTTAATTCTGTAATTGGCCCCCCAAAATTAAAAGTAGAGGTTTCTCCTTATTTTTCCAGTAAACTTCAGGTCAGAATCTATAAATCTATTTTTTTTTCAAAACTTTACGTTTTATAGTGTCGGAGATAGGGGGGGGGATCGGTAAATTTTGGTATATTTTCGTTAATATCTTTTAAAATATTTTTTTTAAGATGAAAAAAATATATTTGTGTTCCTCAGAATGAGACCTTTTATTTGATATATTACATGATGCGTTTGAAATTTTTTTAATTTAATTCTATAATTTGCCCCCAAAATTAACATTAACGGTTTCTCCTTAATTTTCCTGTAAAGTTCGGGCAACGCTCTATATTTTCTATTTTTTTCAAAATGTTAGGCTCAGTAGTTTCGGTGATCAGGGGGGGAACGGTCGAGTTTTTTAGTTTTTCCCCCCAGAAGTACCCCTAAAATCAACATTTTTTCTTTTACGATATGTACTCCTGATCGGGTCACCAAACTATACATTGATACCAAATTTCAACCTCTTCCTTCCAGTAGTTTAGGAGAAAATGGCTGTGATGTGACAGAGGCAGAAATCCTGAGTGATATTATAAGGGTATCCGTATATTGTATATACGGAACCCTAAAAAAACACTTTTGTTTGAGCACTTTTAAGGGCATATGGGTTTTTAAGAGTGCGTTTTAGTGCACATGTTAACAGGAACTTTTTTGGCTTATTTTAATGAGTTCTATCCACAGCAGCACTTTGGACCCTATTTTAGAAACACCCTGTATAGTGTGAATATGAATTTGGTGGATATAAGTTATAGTAAGTTCCATCGACTGTTTTAGCAAGAACCCATAGTGAAAACTAAAAACATTACAGTATTATCTTGTAGAATAGATAACTGAAATTTTACCTTCGGTGTCACACGCTACCCCATTTCATTAAATTTTTTTAGGGGTAGTCATTCATTTATTTTCATAATTATGTAGAAAATAAAATCTCTGTTATTTTAAAACCTCACTTGTTAATAGCTCAATTTAGTTGTTTGTAAAAACTTAAAAGGCAGACCTCGCATAAAAGTTTAATTTGTTTGAAAAACACTGTCGTTAGATGTGCTTTTTAAAATATTACTTTCGATTTCGAATCAACCCAGAGATGAAATGACTTCAATTAAACAGCCGCTTTGCTTGAAAATAGCAATAACAGTAATTCACGAATCTAACTCCCGACAGGGGAATATTATAAGCAAACTATTTAACAACTGCGATAGAATATTCAAATACAACCGTTTGATATCGCGACCAGTTTTATCTTTGTAATTAGACTTCGAGGAATGGAAACGGGAATTTTAAAGCTTGTTATTTTCCTCGGAGAGACAGAGAGAGAGCTCGGGAGCAAGAGACCTTGTGAGTATAATCAGCCGTTGATATCTGAATAAATTAAATATAATCCTTAGGGAGATTCGAATCAAAGACGCCGCTATCTGGTTAGAAGTTCGTTGCGGTTGAATGTGAATGAAGTACGATTAAAAGAAAAGATAAGTTCTGCGATGTCTCAAAAATCAAACAAAAACAATGAAACAATATTGTGAAGATTTAGTACGCATAGAAAGTTGTGCGCCTGAGTTTCAAAGTTTTAGGTTCGTAAGAAATGATTTTTAAACTGTTTTGTGATGATTTAAATGCTAATTTTAACTTTCATTTGATTCTGATAATTCTTAAAATCCGCATTAACTCTTAAATTAGAACGTCTAATCTTAGATCATAAATAACTTTTCTGTAAGGCATCAAGCTCTGTGTTATAGCTTTGAATAAAGTTTTGCCCCATCTAACTAGGGGACTAGATAACAAAATATTTAGTTTCAATATCTATAAAAGTGCTTAAATTTCAGTAAACCAGTTATAGCAGCTTTTTTGGATTAAACAAAAGCATTTGATACAGTTGACCACAAACTTCTTTTGGATAATTTGTTTTGCTATAGAATTAGGGAGCAGGCACATATTTTAATGAAAAGCTATTTATCCAACAGGCACCAAAGGGTTAAAACAAAAGGGTTAGTTAGTAAATTTAGAGACATAAATTTAGGTGTGCCACAAGGAACAATTCTAGGACCGCTTCTCTTTATAATTTATGTTAATGACCTGTTAAAAATACTTACAGATGGTTCAATTGTGTCGTATGTGGATGATACCGCAGTCATTTTCACTGGTTTTACTTGGTCTGAAGCAATTTCTCACATTACTGAAATGTTAGATAGAATTGCAATATGGTTTCTAATTGTCTTCTAAACGTTGTTTGTGGCATATTCTTGATTACTTTTATGTTTATTTGGGCAATAACGTTTGGTTTTCCTTCAATTCATTTCAATTGTGGTGTTATTGCCCAAAAAAACATAAAAGTAATTGCAATATGGCTTGAGAATAATAAATTAACGCTGAATGCTGAGAAATCAGTATATATTACATTCGGCTGTTACTGTGACATTGTGCCTATGAATTGTAATATTAAAATTTAGGATAAGCAGCTTACCAGAATTGAAAAACCAAATACCTTCGTGTTTATTTTGACCAAAATCTAAAATGGACTTTCATGTGAATTACTTTCTTAATAGGACCAAGCATTTTATATTTGTAATTAGTAAGTTGTCTAAAATTATTAATGCAAAAGCACTATTGGTTCTCTATTATGCTTTTTTTCATAGCTTAATATCCATCGGAAATATTGCATGGGATGGTGCTTACAACAACAACTTAATGTTGTTACAAACGATACAAGACAAATTGTTAAAAGTAATATTTAAGAACAAATCATTGAATAAAAATTGGTCATCAGATGAATGATCATATATGACGTTGAAAATTTCATTGTTAAATTAATTTTTTTCAGTGGGCACCCGTGCTTTTGATTACCAAAATTTTCTTTTTTCTTAAATATTCGCTTAAACAATTCGAGTTTTTAAGTTATTTTGTTAGCAATACGTTTTAAAAAATTTTAAATGTTATTTTCAAAATATCCAAGATTGAACTTGCTGCTAGATTATAACCATTGTCATAGGGAAAAAAATTGACGTATTTGTGGTTCTTTGGGTTAAATTAGTTTGTTATTTAGTTTGTTATCTCGATTATTATATAAATTATATTAAGTGGTGTTTGTATCATATATTTATAAGCCGTTAGTTTATGTTAGGATGAGTTTGGGCTTGTGAGATCATTTAAAACTGCTTCTCTATAAATATTAGCCTCTACATATGGTGTAGTTTTTTACAATTAAGATAATGCTGGGATGTAGACTATTCGGATAAGACAGGAAAATATTTAGTTTAGCCTTCTTTAACCGGTGAACAATGCTAAAAATAGATTCTTGTTGATTTCTGAAGGACAGTTGTGGCATATTTTGTTAATGCTTACTACAATAATTACAGGTTCTCTCAGAAAGACTAAAAAGAGTGGGCGACAGATATAATTTTAAAACATCATTTAAAACAAGTCATACACTAAAATCAGTTATATCAAGAACAAAACCAAAAAACACAACTTACCAAAAATTGCATTTATAGGATTCCTTGTGAATTTAATAAGTTCCTTTGATCGCATTTTTGGCGAATGTACTATCTTATTACAAAGTCGCACCTAGGTGCGCCACATAAAATTCTGAAGATCATCCATTTCCAATTTTCATATTGGAACTTTATAATATGAAGATACTGTTTTACCCTGTGTATTATCAAATTAAATTCTTTTAGTTCCTCATACGTCAAATAGTATTGTCAAATATTTTAATTTTAAATTTTAGAATTGTACCTTTTTCATAGTTTCTTTGTCATTGTCTGACCTGGACCCCGAAATGTTTGGAAATATACAATAATTTCGTGTAAAATAGATTATTTTTGGTGTGTTATTAAGATATCTGCTACTACTGGGTTAAGAAATTATTATGCATATTTTTTTTTTGTTAAATTCACAGTAATTTGGGCTCAAGGCTCTTTTTATGTCCTTTGGATTTTTATTGCCATTAACATATAATTTGACAAAATTCAAGCAAGAGATTAATTTGATGAGTTCTATTGAATTTTTAATGACGTATGAATTATTAAAATTTTAATTTAGTTTAATAGCCAGAGTTCTAGTGGGGCTGCTAGTATATGACCCAACCCGTTTTGTGGGTTGCTAATTAATTCCCATAGTTTTAGCGATGTCAGTCTCGTGTTGACTAGTCTATACCTTTCAAAATCCTCAGTGGTTGTTATCCAGAAATGTTTTAGTCTGGTTCTGAACAATTTTGGTTAGCACTTTTTTTATTTCAGTCAGATTCCATTCATTAATCATAATATCAATATTGGAACACTCCACACTTGAAGCTTCTAAAAACGTTATTGTCTCGAACACACGTTTGAAATCATACAAAAGATTTCCAACACGCTGCTATATTTTCGGTTCGCATTTATGTCAAGTTCAAACAAATTTATGTCGGCATATTGTGAACAGTTATACATTAAACGTGTCACAGAAACCTCTGTTTCGGAGTAGAGTTTTAGTTAAAAAGACATATGCAATCGTTTGAAATTAAACGTATCTCACCGGTTGACAAATTAACTCGACAAGTAGTAGTGCTTTATACATACTGCATTGCATTGCACAGAGGAACAGTGTCAGTAGTGAATAAAAATTCGGTTCATCTCAGTATTAAAGTTCCTCTGTAATAAATAGTGGGATTTCAGATTTAAAGTACAATATATTATTACAGTTCGATTGAGCTGATAGATGTTTAAGTCTTCTGTTATATATTGTTTTAATTCAAACTGTGGAATACATAATCGAACTAATTAACTGACAAGGACGTTTATAGATACTTTTGGAATTTTAATCAGAAAAACATTATTGAAATAGCATCAGGAGGAACTATATGAGAAGTGTGAATTTCTCTGACAGGTTTGATGTTTGATACTGACTTTAAAATTTTTCAGTTTAAAGACTATTAGCCATAGTAGAAGAAAATGTTGATTGGTTCCGCCATTTTTGCACTAATTTCCGGTTTACTATAGGAAGGTATGAAGTGTAGAGCAAAGGAAGACAAACTTACTTGGGAATAAATCTGAAAAAGTGTCCAGCGGACGCTTTCACATAAGAAGTTCAAGAAATGGCCAGAATGGCGCAAGTGTGACGACAGGGCATGAAAATTTTTAGCGGGCATGCGTCAACTTCTGTTATTTTTTAGGGCAAAAAAACATTGTATTTACGTGACAATGGTGTGAACTGCTCAAAACAAATTACGCACGAGAACAAAAATTCTCCAATGTGAAAACGCCTATTGCTAACTTCATAAAAAGTGAGAATGATTTAATTATTCGTAAATATAACCTAGAAAATCTGTTATGTGAACTTCTCTTTGTAAACGGTTGTCTCCTTTTTTTGTAATCTCTGCAAGTGTTTATTATAGTTATTATAGTGTTAATTGTGATATAAATTAATAAGTGTTTTGACTTTTGAATTTTGACTTTTTATAAAACTCAGTGATTTTATAGTTGTTATTTTGTTATAAAACTTTTTGTATATTTGTAATATTTTTATACTTAACAAATAGACATGGTGAATTAGAGTAAATAAAAATTATTTATTTTTACATTCTTGTGTTCGTATTACATATTTATTTTGAAAAGTGTCCGTTTTCAAAGTTGGTGTTTCTACTTCCTTTAGATAAAATGTAAATACAATTCTTTTTATCGCTGAGTAAACTGCTATAATTAAATTATCTCTTCTATTATCATTATGGAACAAATTTCACTCGCATTTTATTCTAGAATAGTTTCTTTTTCAAGGATTCTAACATTTTCACACGCTGGTTTTCCATATATTTTTTCTTGTCTATTTGGACAAAAAGCTCCATTAGCTACTATTAAATGACTATTCTTGGCATCTTTCTGCTGTAGTTGTATTTGAAAAATTTCCAAAGGTACGCCTGGTGAATGCTCCTGACACAAATATCTTTTAGAAGCTTGCTGAAGTTCACGAGTTGGTGGACAATGCCATAATCAGCTTAGTAATTATATATTAATGGGTTCAGAGTGTAATTTGTGTAGGATATTTAACCTAACCTCACCTAACAAATTTTACTTGTCAATCATTTTTAGCTATGTACAAGGTATTCCATTGATTTAACACTTTATTAATGTTAAATGTAAATCTGGTTGTTTAACTGTGATGTTTCAATTTGGATTTGGATGTGAATTTTTCATATTAATCACATTAACCTAATTTCAGTCAGGTAGGTTGGTTCGTAAAAAATTACCCGGTCGTCCCAGTGGCTCCCCCAAATTGAATCCATTTTGTGGACACTATTTCTTACACAGATTGTATCCTCCTTTACTCAACCCTCCATATAGGAAGGAGAGAACAGATGTTTTGTTTTTGTCGCAGAGTTGCCAGATCTGACGATTTAAAGTAAATCTCACGATATCTATATAATTTCAATATTTGCTATTCTAATTTATATTTTATTAAATTTAAGCCGTAAAAATACCTGAATTATAAAATGCTCTCAAGCAACATTCAATAATTATCAGAAGAAAATAGAGCAAATGCAGCATTAACTTGATTTTAGTTGACAATCAAATTACAAAGTGTTCAGAGTTGCTGTTGCGTATTTTCGATAGTGGGAGAATTTAAAAAATTGAACTATGTAGGTTCCCTAAATAAGTTTCAGAAATTTTTAACTACAACTAATATCAATATTTTATTTTTTAAAGATATTATTGGTGGATAAATGAATTTTGATTATTACCTATTTTTTACGTTGAATGTACAGAATTATATATAATACCAACTTTTAATATCAGTGGCTGATCTTTTGAATGATATATTTCGTTGAGCCGAATGCTTAAAAAAATATTATTGATTTTTAGGATTTTTCTTTTCACGCAATCTGGTAACGTAAAGTAATCTGCACCGGTTTGAAAGGTTGCATAACACATGAGATCGTATTTTGGATTTTAGAGATGATTCTTATTGGAGGAAAATGAGCAGAAAATGGTCGTGGCTTCCGGGCCTGGCACCACTCATTATATGCATTCTGCCGAATGATTAGTACGTTCATCTGCTAATAGATAATAAATGACAGTATTTTTTATTAATTTTCTTTAATCAATTTTTAACAAAATTATTTATGAAAACTTTTATTGCTTGTCCGATTTGCTTCATATTTTACAGAATTGTTGTTTATTTTGAATAATGAAAGTGTGCATGTATTTTTTTAATCTACTCCATAATGGGGGTTAACGGGGTTGTAAAGATAACATAGATAAATCATACTCATGATTGTCAAGGACAAGCAGAGTTAATAAGACATTTTAATTAAGTGAAAATAGAATTAAAGGTGGAGTGGGATTTTCAGTTCGCGGTCAGTTACATAATTAAAAAAAATTTTAAAACGATTCAATGTAAGGTCGTGTACATTGTCTGAAAATATGTAAGATACTGCCCAAGTAATATGAGGAGATATTAAATTTTTTCTGTATAGTGTACTTTCTATTAAATTTGCTCATACAGGGTTAAAGATAGGCATAAAATTGAAAAATATACAGTGTGTCACATTAAAAAACCGAAATAATAACCAAAAGATTTCAATAATTTCATTAAATAGTCGTCCCATCAAAAAAGGGCCAAATAAATTTTCAGTTTTCAATAACCTCGAGATCCGTCAAACTGTATACAAATTAAGTTTAATAGTGTCCCTATAATACTAGCTAGTCATCCATAATATTTTTGGTGAAGATATACCCAAATTAAGTTCATTTACCGTGTACACGGATTTGGTATTTTTTGCTGCGTAAATTTAGGCATTCGTTAACAGAATCAACAGGCTTAATTAAATCTGAAAACACAATCAATACTCCAGAATGTATATATTATACGGTCAGGAGAATATTTACATAACAACCCCAACTTTTGATTTCGTAATCTTTACGGGTATCACGAGGAATAATATTGCACGAATATGAAAAGAAAATTGATTGCTTTTTTTATTTTAATGACTACTCGTATCGCTCTGTTTTTTTTTCGAAGAGATCTATAGTGTGTTTCTAAAATAGGGTTCCAAACTTCGCACCCTTAGGAAGTTAGATGCCGTTAAAAGTCTCAAACAGCCATACACAGAATGCATATCTGTCACTTCCGAGTTTCAATATCTCCATTTTATGAGTTGCAGTAATGTTGTATACTTAAATTTTCCAAATGTAAAACACAGTTTTGCACCCTAACACCAAACCTTTATTTTAAACACTCAACGCCGTTTCAACAACTCTAAGTTGTCATTATCAAGAAGTAAACCAAACAGTCGAAAATAAATGTATGGGTCTTACCTGGGTGATTCTTAGATAACTGTAATATTTTATGTCTAGTACTTTATTTATTATTTAAGATGATTTTTTTAATCAGAAAATTATAAATATGATAAATTTGATAGTATTTTACAGTCGACATAGTATATTAAAACATAAGTATTCATTTATCATGAATAACTTGAAATATACTCAAAATGGCATGTCTGATTTTCGGTTTTCAAAACAAAATGAAAAAAAAATTATAAAGTCGTCTTATAATCTAAAGTTTAGCTTTCATACTATAAAATATTGTATAATTTATCAAACTATGCTGCAATTATACTGATTGGTAGAAAGGAATAATAAATTTAACTAACTGCTCGAAGTTTCCTTGGACTTCCATTGTCTTGAAGTGATTGATGTCACAACGTTTCAATAGCTGTCTATCTGATTGTCTTCTAAACGTTGTTTGTGGCATATTCATGATTACTTTTATGTTTTTTTGGGCAATAACACCACAATCGAAATAAAACGACGTATGTTGAAGAAACCAAGTCTGTTAAAATCAAGAAAGAAAATACACTAAATGCCTCTGTATGATTATCAAAGTCCTATAATTTATCATTTGTTTAATTACTTTAATAATTATAAAGTAGTACATAATATTGCCTTTCTTCATAATTTTAGGAAGTTCTTTAAGAACAATTGTTATATTCATATCTTTAAAAAAAAATGTAATGTCTTAAAGTTTGTTTCTGGTAGAATGTAGTTGCAAATTGGTTTTTCAATCAACAAGGAAATTGAGGAAACTTCTATTGCAATATGCTTTTCACGGATTTTCGTGCTACTGTGATTTCGAACCATCAAGATCTTTTCCAATCAATTAACATCTAGGCAGGAATCAATGGCAATTTCTTGATTGGACCCTTTGTATTGCCGAAACTATTGAATGGGCAAATTTAGTTGGAGTATTTGCATAATGTCGATTGCTGGATAGGTAGATAGTATAGGACCTATTGCCTAGCCTCGTAGATTATCCAACCAAACGCCGTGTGATTTTTTATACTGCAAATTATGATTCAAGCACACTATTTGAAGAGGTCCATCACATTAATTTTTTATGAAAATATATTAAGTACTTTAAAAGTTATTTGAGGAAAACGATTGGACACGATACCTTTTAGATACGCATACCTCTGTAAAAAATAAACCAAAAGACTTATTTTTTTGTGTTCTAACTAAAGCCCAGAGATTTTCCAAAACAACCTCTACATATGCGATTGTAGACTTTCGGATCTCTTGTGTCTGATTTTGTTTGCTTATTGAAAACAATTATATTGTTCCGATGATATCTCTCCCGAAAATCACTTCTCACTACTTTGTAAAGACTGTTACCTTAATATCTGCGCTTCAGCTTGGGAATGGACTTTGTTAGTACCTGAGAATTGGTACATCAGACCTGACTTATCATGACCGCTAGCCTTTGTTGTCCAATTTCTAGTCACTAGTGATCATCTTATGTCTGTCATTCTTGGTCGTCTTATGTATAATGGGGATGTTCCGAGGGACGGTTGGTTCTAACGGGTTTGAAGTGTAGTTGTAGTAAGAGGGTTTCTGTTTCCTGATTATTGCGGCTGAGCATTTATCTTTCTGTTTGTCGGATGTACGAAAATTCACTATCTTAGCATCTTCTAGGGTTAGGGAAATGCTATTTTTCACTACTTGTACTGGTACTATTACCAAGTGATATCTTACTTATAGCCAGAAACTGAGAAAATGGCACCATGGGTGAAAAAATAAAATGTCAAGATCAGCACAGAGAAAACAAGCGCAGTAGCAGTAACAAGAAGGAAAAAAGACAAGAGAAAAGAATTCTAACAGTAAGACGAATACTTATTAACTGAAACGAGGACGTGATCTACCTAGGAGACCATATGGACAGGAAGGTGTCATGGAGGAAACCGCAAGGCTGCTCATCAAGCATCAGTAAGGCCCTTAATGACGTACGTACATATCGAAATAGTCTTTAACATAACTCCTTGAGGGTAAGAACGAACGCTCGAATGAATATGAGGAAGGAAGACCTAAGAAGAGACCTAGAAATGTAGTTCACATAGGGAAAAATAATCAAGAGGACGAAGACGGGGATAGCAAAAATAAAGAACCTTAGGAACCCACCACTGTGGCATGACAATGAAGTGGAAATAACCTTTGCATCCAGATAGTACAGTTCAGAAAAAGATTAATTAGATTTCATCGAAACCCCGACAAAATTGTTTTCTCCAAAACAAATAAAATCAAACACGAGAATTTGGAAATTCTATAAACGCCAAAACTCACATAAAATATGTTTCAAATTTCCTCAGTTTATTAATAATCTATTTTAAACTACTGACTCAGTTTTCTATTTACTTTGTTACGAAAATGTCTCTTTTGTGATTCGGAGAAACATCAGAAAACACATGTAATACGTATGGCTTTTGCATGAAATTGGCCGGAAAATTCTCTTACAATTTGAATATGTTAATACGACTCCGTGTGTTCTGTATATCTTACCCTAGGAAATGAATGACCTAAATCTGGGAAATTCAATTTGTTTTTTATAGTCAGATCAAAAAGAAAACGCGGAAGACAGTGGAATCCATTTATTTACTTAAAGGATAAAATGTAATTGTATAAGATTTACACAAATAATGTAATCTCTATTAATCTATCTTTCTCTTTAATATTAATCTATGTTTCGTGCTTTTGACTGTTTAATTTCAATTTTCTTGAGCATAAGTTGCACAGATTAGGTTTTATAGGTAATTTTTTGTTATTTATTATGTCGTTTATAAAAAATAGAGAAATTTATGTCAAAATACTTGATCCAACTTCAGAAATGCATGAGCTAAATGTGGGTGTTCCACAGGGGTCTGTGTTGGGTCCACTCTTATTTTTAATATACATAAATGATATGCTTCTCAATATGAACTTACATTACGTAAAAATGTGTCTCATTGTCCAAGTTTTTAGAAACTGGTGTGGCAAAAACAACCTTGTTTTAAGTATTGACAAGACTGGCATAACATTTTATAATAGGAAATATACCTCATCACTTATACTTAATATAGAGAATATCCAAGTAGACACAAAATTGGAAACAAAATTTTTGGGTGTCTAAGTAAACGACAACTTAAGATGGATCTCTCATATAAATCACGTTTGCAAACAAGTAAACAATGCATACTTTGCAATAATCAATGTGAGATATACTTTACCAACAATTTATCTTATAAACGTTTATTATAGCCTAGCTTATTGCCATCTTTCATATACTATCATGCTTTGGGGTAGTTCTTCTTGCGCAATTTGTGTATTTCTAGCACAAAAAGGACTATTGCGCCTAATCTTTAACTTAAACTACACTGACGCATGTAGGCCAACATTTATAAAATACTCTATTTTGTCAGTACCATCTATATTTATATTTAAATCTATTTTATTTGTTCAAAGCAATAGTAACAAGTTTGTTGGGAACTCCAGTATTCATCATTACCCTACTAGCTATAATGATGAATACAGAGTAGAAAAACATAACACCACATTGTATGAGAATTCATCCTACTTTTTTGCCACAAAATTGTTCAATCATTTACTCAATACATAATTTGCATACAAAGGAATGACACCTCGAAGAGAGTATTCAATATCTCTGACAGGTGAAGTAACCTGAAAATGTTATCGTGACATTCTGTCCTAGGAGTTAAGGGAGAACAGCAATTACACGGAAGGGCTCCAGATTCGGAACCTCTGTGTGCTAATTCTCTCGAAAATCCTAGATGTCGGTCTTACATCTCGCGTCTTCAAATTTAACGAAATGTATCAAATACATAAAGAAGTGATCGAGAGGACATTCAGTTGTGGGAAGCGCAACTGATGAAGGCTCCCTAACCAGAAACAATATATATTATATATATATTGTCTTGCGTAAAAAGGAAAGACACCTCGAAGAGAGTATTCAATATCTCTGACAGGTGAAGTAACCTGAAAAATTTTATCGTGACATTCCGTCCTAGGAGTTAAGGGAGAACAGCAGTTACACGGAACGGCTCCAGATTCGGAACCTTTGTGTGCTGATTCTCTCGAAAATCCTAGATGTCGGTCTTACATCTCGCGTCTTCAAATTTATTTTAATAATGAAAACTTTGGACTAAACTAAAAGTTTGTTTATGTCAAAAAATTCTTATTTCGGTCTTCAAATTTAAAGCAAATAAAGGGGTATATGACAGACTAGATATCAAAATTCATTAATTCACAAGGGCTTTTTGGAAAACAAGGCGATCGGAGGAATTTACCATTACTCTATATCTTAAAGATAGATAAATTTTCTAAGTTGGTATTTCATTATTCCCTTTGGTATGTTTCGAAATAAAACTACTAAAAATTATGGTGCACACCAAAACTTATTTGTGGCAAAACTTAAACTTACGCCGTCGTAAAATGTACTGAAAACACTGGAATATCTTGATAATATTACCAACGGAAACTCAGCGAAGCGATTACCAATACATGCTCGGTTGAACTTGTGTAGGTGTGTACTCGTAAGTATGTTATACGAGACAAATGATGAAGCATTATTTTATAGAACATAGCAAATTAAACTTTAACCCTTTGTTAAGAAGTTCGAATGAGATTTATCGTGGAGGCAACAACATAATCACGAGGCTCTTTAGTAAAGGGAAATTTTTATTCGATTTGCATAAAGGCGGAGGTTATCAATTCAGCTGAATTTTCTTTATGATTTTGTTTCTTTATGTGATTTATTTCTTGGGTATTTGTGACCCAATTATAGTCATTATTTTTGTTTAATTGAATATATACCGAGAAATATATTTGCATTATTTTACGCAAATTGATCATTTTTTTCAAAAAGCCTTACCGATTTGGAAAGTTTTAACTATATTTTATGAAGGGAGCTCCCATATGATTGTTCTAAACATACATTTTTTCAAACATTTTAACAAAATATTAAAATAAATCGTAAACGTAAAAGAATGTATCAGGTTTCGTAATTAAAAAATATTATTGGCATGTAATGTTTTTAAATAGGTATCTGCAAAATCTTTGTTAGAAGAAACAGGCAGTAACGACATACTGAAAATATATTTAAAAAATAAATAAATAGTTGGAAATAATTAACATAAAGATAAAATGGCGTATATAGGTCTTATATATTTTAGGGTAATATGTGCAGGAATTATTATGTACCCATACACAAAAAAAATTCAGAAATAGATCGACAATAGACTGCGTCTAAAAAAATGTTTTTTTTTCGATTAAACATATGTAGAAGTTTCTTCAGCATAAAAAAAATTCTCATAAATTTTGAGGTCAATATTTCAAAAATTGAGCTGGCGCATAGGGGGGTCCCCTTTCCCGTTTAAAATACATAGGATTTTTTTTTTGGTTTTAAAATATCTACATGCATAAAATTGTTAAAAATTTTTGCTTCTCACTATCTCATAGGAAATTTAATTCTCTACAAATTGCTTTCCGGGTTTTTGTTCTAAACTCAACCGCAACGAAGTTACAGGGCGCTGAATTAGAAGGCAAAAAATCAATTAATGATTTAAGAATCGAAAACAATTTATTATAATAATTTATCAATAAATTAACTCAAAATACGTAATTATTTAACAAAATCTGTCAATTTAATATTATATTAATTTTAGTTAATTTAATTAATTTAAGTTATTATATTTACAATTTTTTGATTTATTGTTGATTAGTTTGATTCATGTAATTTTGTTTATTGCACGTAGGGTACAATTTGCGACGATTCTGTATAACTTTCCATAAAAACTGTTTTTGTTCTTCATCTTTAGTACTAAACTGATTAATTTCTTCAACTAAAGCAACTGACCTGATAAAGTCACTCATATTTTTAGTACACTATATTTAAATTTTTTTGATCAATGTCAATACGTTTTTTGTCAGTTCGACTTTCCTTTGTTTGTATTGCTTCAACAATTTTTGATTTTACTTCAAGTGGTACAGAATCATCAAAAAATGCTAGTGACGCGATTTCTTCTGATAAATACCACAAATTAAGTATTTTGAGTTAATTTATTGATAAATTAATATAATAAATTGTTTTCGATTCTTAAATCATTAATTGATTTTTTGTCGTTTATTCAGCGCCCTGTAACTTCGTTGCGGTTGAGTTTAGAACAAAAAACCGGAAAGCAAGTTGTAGAGAATTAAATTTCCTATAAGATGGTGAGAAGCAAAATTTTTTAACAATTTTATGCAGGTAGATATTTTAAAACCAAAAAAAAAAAAAAAATTTCCCATGTATTTTAAACGGAAAGGGGGACCCCCTATGCGCCAGCTCAATTTTTGAGATATTGTGCTCAAAATTTAGGAGAATTTTTTTTTATACTGAAGAAACTTTTTAAATATGTTTAAACGAAAAAAAAATACTTTTTTTGACGCAGTCTAATCTACAATCACAAATATATTAACAATTCCAGAAAATATTAGGTCCGTATTATTTACTAATGAATTACCTCCACATCCAATATACAGGGTTCTTCAAACGACATTAGACGTTTTATCGAAATTATTAGAGATTTGAAGCTTTAGATTTGGGAGTTTTCTTTTTGGCTGAAATATTTTGAAATGAAGGACACTTCCAGTTATGGTTTTAGGATGAATTCGCATAGAAGTCAAAATTAATGCTCTGTTTCATAACCACTTTATATGTCTACGACTTCATAACTTCCAAACAAAATATAAATAAATATTTTACTTATTATCAGCTATAGTTTAGCCTTAAGGTTCATACTAAATTCAAATTTAGCTTACTAATTTATGCTAATTTATTTGGAAAAAAATCCAAATTTCAAAGACGAATAACTTCATTTTTTCAGATGGTAACCGTCGTGTAAATTTTTTACTCTTAGATTGCTCGTTTTATCCTCTAAAAATCTAATGTAATCAAATTTGAAATATAATTTGACTTTTTAAAACTTTTTTTTGTTTCCGCTTTCTTCGCTTAAAACTGCACCAAATGCACCAGGTTTCTTAGAAATTCGATTCGTTGTTTTTAATGTTAATCCTATCGTTCACACTTGTATTAGATAGTCCATTATTTGCATATTATGCCAATTAAATTGACATAATATCTATTTTGCACTAATTTAAACTAAATCGACTAAACTCCACTTGAAGTTTAACTGGAATTGCTTTGCTTATTTGTTTCTAAACAAGCTAAATCCTTATTTTAATTTGGAGAGATTCAAGTAAACTATGATTATATATGTAGACGCGAGATGTAAAGATCGACATCTAGGATTTACGGAGAAACTACCCCACATAAGTTCCGAATCTAGAGCCGTTCCGTGTAATCGCTGTTCTCCCGTAACTCCTAGGGTAGAATGTCACGCTGAAAATTTCAGGTTACTTCACCTGTCAGAGATATTGATTCATCTCTTCGAGGTGTCATTCTTTTGTACGCAAGACAATATATATGATATATACTATTTCTGGTCGGGAACATTTATCAGTTGCGCTTCCACAATAGAACAGTTATTTATGTATTTGATTCATAACGTTAAATTTGATGACGCCAGATGTAAACACCGACATCTAGGATTTTCGGGGAAAGCAAGCAGAGGTTTCGAATCTGGATCCGTTCCGTGTAATTGCTGTTTTCCCGTCGCTCCTAGGTTAGAATGTCACTATACAATTTTCAGGTGACTTCACGTGTCTTTACATGACGCGAATACAAATTTACCGTTATGTATCAAATACATAAAAAAGTATTCGAGAGGACATTCTATTGTGGGAAGCGTAACTGATGAAGATTCCCGACCAGAAACAATATATATCATATATATTGTCTTGCATACAGAAGAATGACATCTCGAAGAGGGCATGATTACATAGACTCTATTTCGATTTTGTCAATCCACGTGAAGTAGTAATTTGACACACACATAGGCACACGCAAACGCATACACCCACAAAAGCACCCGCACATACCACACACGGACACACGTTCACCCACGCACACACGGACACACGCACACACGCGCACACACACATAATACTACATCTCCGAAACCAAAGCCTCGGACAGCAAGCCAGAACTCAAGTTTGATTTTCTTTCGATCCAGGCTACCCAAGAAATTTTCTAAAAACATCTGGTTTTTCGAAAAAGGTTACTTAAATCTCGCCCAAAAATGGGTTAGCTTTTTTGAAAGTTAAAACGGAGATATAATAAATACTATATCTACAATTTTTGTAAGTTTTTCGGTTTTAGTCACCTTATTTTGTTTCTTCTGATAATTAAATAGCACCCATTAATAAGATCCTATATTCCAGTAACGACATTTCGAAGTCTTCTGTATCATGGAGAATTCTAATTAATTATAGTTTTAAATGTAAAACTACTTCAAAGCAAACGATATCGATATACATCGTATTTGATTATTTTACTCTGTAATTTAATTATTTAAATTAAAACGGGCATTCTAGTATCAATGTTGCAGTAAATATCTGATTTTCCTCTACAATGTAATAATATTTGATTGTGGTTTCAATAGATGCACATTAGGGAGGTATATCATTGAAAGTCATTATTATACAATATGTGCCCAAAACACCCATAATATACGTGGCTTAATATTAAGTAAATACGTTTTTGTTACTTTTGTTTCCGTTTTGGTTGACTTGTTTTTGGGTTTTAGTGGTTGCAGGAACTGAACCCCCGATTTTCAGGCATTTCAACATTGTAGACTATCCTTAAAGACTACCTTTTATCAGGGCTTCGTACTCTTAGATATATTGTAATATACTGTAAATTTAATAATTCTCCTTATGATATCCGATCAAAGCAGAAAGATAAATCCATACAGGACGTTATCAAATTCTATAGTGACCTACATAAAGCCTCCGAAACTGTTGAAATAAAGATGATGAACGCAATGAACGCAAAAGCGTACCAGAACCAGTTACTTATGGAAAAAGTGGAGTTAGCCGACCACCCGAAAAATAAGTTGGCAGAGAAACCTGGAAACGCCTGGCAAAAATCTGTACGGAAGGAATTAGGCACATACCAAAACAATGGAATAGAAGACTTTTATCAATATATACCAAATCCAAACAAAATCTAAATATTTAAAGGCAGCTCAAAATTTCTTACCAACCATGGAGTCAGACAAGGAGACACTATGCCTTCAAAAATATTCACAGCGCCTTCAGAAAGTGTTTTTCGAAAGTTAGATTCTATTGCTGGTGATATGATGTTAATTGCTAAAAATTCAGAGGAACATCAAAACATTACTTGAACTTAACGCAGTTAATAATGAAGTAGACCTTAAGATGAACATAAAAAAATGATGCACTCAGGAAAATCATACTAAATAACTAACTCTAGAAGTAGTGGAAGAACACAATACGTGAGACATTTATTTCTGCATCAGGTTCGCTACTTCCAGAAATATTCAGGACAATCAAACTTGTATGGGTAGCATTCGAAAAAAAAGTTTGTCTTCAATTCTAGAATGCCATTCCATCTCAATGAAAGTACTTGATCAATATGTTCTACCGAAATTACACCAGAACTTCAAGTTTCTCTGAAGAGATTCACTATAACAATAACAGACCGAAAAATAATAGAGTGGACTACAAACAAGTCTACGGTAATAGATGTCATCCAGAAGAACAATCGAATCTTGGAATAGGCAGTGCATTTAGCAAGACGACCAGACCAATATATGGCCAACAAAACCTACTCAGCGGTATCCCCATTGCTCTGAATGTCAATGTGAATTCTTGCAAGCGCGGGTAAACGGCGGGAGTAACTAAGAATCTATTCGAATAGGGCCTTTTCGATATCTTTGATTAAAAATACGATAGCTATAGTGTTTAGCATCAGGGAACCATGTCATTTAAACGTAGAAACTATTCATGTGCACGTTGCAACCAGTTTTCGAACAATAATTACTTAAATAAACTTTTCCTGTCCATTTTAAGCATTTATGCATTTTAAGACGCTATGGTGCAATTAAATCATATAAAAATAGTGTAGTCAAATAGCGAACACACAACCTATAATAGTGAATGCAGGAGAAAATCAGGTGAACGCAAAACTAGATTTTCGCATATTCTGATCTGCTATGGTATATATTGGAAAACAAAAGGCGGCAATCCGATTCCAAGCAGTCAATGACTTATCATATTTCATCGTAAGCACTTGAGTCGAGAGCAAGAATCCTGTCTGAAGTAATCATTTATCGATTTCAGACTTTCGAGAAATAAGCTATTTATTTCCTCAGTAAACAAATGGGTTCTTAAATAAATCTTCCGTATAAATCAACTGGACTTATTCTCTGAAAACTATCTCGTCTAATGATAGTAAAATATATATCGTTATTTGCTGGTCATAAATATTCTAAAATCTATTATAATAGTTACAGAATATGCTTAAATTTATAAAAAAAATTGGGAACATTAGAACATGTAGTTACAACGTGAATGAAGAAAAGGTTTTAGATACAAAATAATTTGATCAAGTGCGAGTTGGACTCGCATACTAAGGGTTCCGTACCACCTTCAAGATTCTAATATTCTGGTTTCAGAGAAACAGGGAATGGGTGCTTTTTCTTATATTTACCGTAATATCTTTTAAAGGAAGCGTTTTAAATTTATAAAAAATATACACTTTCATTTTACTTACACACATAGACTTTTTATTTTATCTGCTTCAGGATTCGCTTGATTTTTGTAAGAATTTGGCCCCCAAATATTAACATTAGAGTTTTATTTTACTAATAAACTTTCAGGGAAGCCTTTTATAATCTACTCTCTGAATTTTGAGACTCTGTAGATTGGAAGATATAGGGCAAAATAGGTCAAGTTTTAAATTATAAATTATTAAATCTGTTATTCAAATTATTTAAAAATACAAATAAAATATATTTTTCTGAATTTAAATAGTTTAATATTTTTGTTAATATCTTTTAAACAATTGATTTAAAAATATGATATATTTGTAATTTACATAATGAGCCTTTTATCTGATATGATGCGTTTGAAAATTGAATTGTTATTTTCCATTTAATTGTAAAATTTTTCCCTAAAATTACTATGAGGATTTCTAATAATTTTTCTTATAAATTTCAAGTCCCAGTACCCCTAATTATTTTCAAAATTTTAGGTAGTACGGTTTCGGAAATAAAGCGAGAAATGAGAATTTTTTATATCTTTATGTTAATATCTTGTAAACAATTAATTTTAAAAATGTGGAAAATATGTATTTGTATTTTGTCATAATAAAGCCTTTCATTTGATGTTTTGCATGATGCGTTAAAAAAATATTATTTTAATTTCTGTGTAATTCTATAATTTGGCCCCCAATATTAATATTAGGGATTTCTTCGTATTTTTCCTGTAAACAAAAAAAATAGGTATTATAATTTGGGGAATAAAGGGGGGAATGGGTAATTTTTTAAATATATATATTTTAAAATATGTACTCCTGATCGGGTCACCAAACTATACTTTGGTACCAAATTTCAACCTCTTCCGTCCAATAGTTTAGGAGAAAATTGCTGTGATGTGACAGAGGCAGAAATCCGGAGTGATATTATAAGGGTATCCGTATATTGTATATAAAGAACTCTAAAAATAGTTAATTACATCTTTAACAACTCAAATATAAGACAATATAATTACTGAGGTATGTAAGTCAACATGTGACAATTTTAGAGAACTCTAAACTGGATTGTCTTCTAAACGTTGTTTGTGGCATATTCTTGATTACTTTTATGTTTTTGTTTTGGGCAATAGCACCACAATAGAAATAAAACGAGGTATATTGTAGGAATACCAAACGTTTCAAAGTCTATTCTGACTTCGTTGTCAATGGCTTTATATTTATTGATGTAGATTGCAAAATGAAAATTTGATTTATGACATTTAAAATTGACAATTTAGAATCAACCTTTAATGATGATAATAATAAATTTGAATAAAAAATACCCAGCAAGTTAAATTTTTGTTTAAAGTTTGTTAATAATTTGTTTGTCCACCGCGGTTATCTATACAGTCCCCAACACGTCTTTGCATTGATTCAATATGTTGGTCTGTGTCTTCTTGAGAAATACTATCCCAACTTACCAGTTTTTCATGTCTTAGAACCTCCAGAGTCATTGGGGCTTGGGTAAATTTCCGAGCATTCTACTCATCATATACATGTTCTATGGGCGAAAGATCAGGGGATCAGGGCGCCCATGGCAACAGATTCACATGGGTTTCTTCAAAAATGTTTAAACTAACTAACATGAGGCCGAGCATCATCTTGTTGAAATATGGGATCTATAAGCCGATTAAGGTAAGGGAGTATATATGTGTCCACTACTTCCTTAAGAGAACGTTTCGCTGTCATGTTACCTCGAACAAAGACTAGAGGACCTACTTCCATGTGCAATAGCACCGCATACCATAATGCCTTCTGTTCGGTGTACATGTCGGTTAACATGATATTGAGGTTAACTCTTTCCTCGACGTCGTCTATCCCTTCTTCGGCCATCATGTCCACCTCAGCAGAAGACGACCTGATACCATTCAACATTCCAATGTTGTCGTTCTCTGCACCACTAGTCGTTACCGCTCAGTGGTCAGAGGTAGCACAAGATGAGGTCGATAATGCTGCAGTTCAAAAGACCGTATAAAGCGGTGAACCGTCCAGACACTTATAAGATGGCCTTGTTCTGCTAATCACTCAAGCTAAATTTCGAGTTGTCGACAATCAGTCTCCCTTAGACATCGACCTTGAACTTCATTTGTGCTCCTTCGACGTTCGAGGCCTACTTTTCTCCGATTTTGGGTATTATTAAACTACCTTTGATGACAACTCATAACAGTAGCTAAATTTCTGTTCGTGCAGTTAGCAATTTCTCGCTTCCCTTAAACCAATAATACACTTAGCTGGCGATATATTTGGCTTACATATATAAAAATTCAAAAATGAATACAATATTAATTGACAAAGAAAGTTTACATGGCAAAACATTAAACAAACTTCACCAGCTTTTAACAATTTACTCCTTATTACAGCATCTATGCTTTATCAAAACAATATTAAATTTAAACATCTCATTCTGGGTGTTGCGATTTCTTTGTCAGTGAGTATATTTCCTAAGTGATTCCGTGTACTACAAATATCTTTTGACTTTAAAATTCAATGACTACTGCTGTCTTCAAACATTTGATATGATAACATAATATTGTGTTTATGAAAGACGATTATGCATCAAAGACCTCCACGCACGTGATTCCTTTTGAGTTGAACATGTTAAAAGGGTTTCATTCAACTACCCTTATCTTGTTCGAGCTCTGGGCTGATGCATAGTAAACAAATAGACAAACAAAACAAGTCGCAGTATGTGGTGGATAAATTTGGGTTCTCAGTAAATTTCGACAAATTAAATCAGCCCAATTAACAGAAGGATGTCGGCAGTGTGGTTTATATACTTTATGTATCATTGCTGGAAACGCTTAACTTACTGATTTAGTATATTTCATTAACCAACAGAAATTAACCTAAAACACAAAAAAAGTATTGCCTTGTTCATTATATGTTGCTTCGAAGTTTTGAAAGTTGAAATTTCTGTAATTAAAAGAACGGTTTTCAGTTGAGACTGAACTATGAGTGCATATCTACAGGGTGAGATTTTTTTTGATGATCAGTACGGGAATCTCGGAAACTAGCGGAGATAGAGCAATGGTTAAATTGGGAAAGATTTGCAGTTTTACTGGCCCAATTTAATGACACTTTCGGATTTTTGTAAAAAGTCATGGCTTACTAGATATTTTGAAAAAACGAAATTCTGTCGATTTAGTCAAATCCCTCTAACTCCTTTGTTTTTGATTTTATAAAAAAGGGTAAATATCAAAATTGAAGGGAATTGTATCCCGAATATGATTATCATGTCCTCGTTTCCGTGACAGCTCTCGTTTTCGAGATATGACAAAAACTTTTCTTTTTTTAATGGAAACCATAGTTGGCTATGACCTCAAAAAATCGGACATTTTTAGAACTTTTCAACGATATAATTCTCGATATAATTATTCATAAAAATAACGGAGTTATGGATGCTTTTCTCTCTTATTTTCACTTTTAACGTAGGTAGGCTTGAAAAAGATTGTTTTCACTTTGACGTTTCCTCATTTGAGAGTAATTCCATTAGTAGTGCTGAACTGACAGTCGATATTGACAAGTTTTCGTGATAAAATGGAATATGCTAACGAAGAAAAACTGAATATGGTGGAATGTTATATCATATGCCATAAAAATTCAGTTCGTGCAGTTGAGAAATACTTTCATAGATATTTTAATCGCCGTCAACCTGCTCTGTGTACATTTTAGAGGCTTTACGATAGTTTACGCAGATATGGATCTTTTACTAAACCACCAAAGGAACGTAATCAAATTAACAAAGTAGCACAAATAACTGTTCTGGCAATGGTAAATCAAAATCCATTTACATCAACTTGTGAGATTGCGGCAGAAGCTGGCACATCTCAACGAACTGTACTTAAGGTACTGAAAGCGCACAAGTTCCAACCATACAAACTTTCTCAAACTTTGCATGTTGGTGACGAACATCGACATATTTTGTTTTGTACATGCTTTAGAGACATGTGCCTTGACAATTTATAGTTTCCATTAAAGGTGTTATGGTCAGATGAAACTAGATTTACTAACTGCAGTATGTTCATAAGACACAATGAACATATCTGGGCTAAAGAAAACCCTTTCCATTTAGAACAAAGACGATCAGAGATAAAATTTGGTTTTAATGTTTGGTGTGGTATCATAGGGTCTACTATTCTGGGGCCTTTTACCTATGATGAATCACTTACTGGGGAGCGATAATTGCATTTCTTGCAATACACTTTTCAAGACATGTTGCATAATTTGAATTTGAGAACTCGTTTAGAAATTGAGTGGTTCCAACATGATGGAGCCCGTGCTCATAACTCGTTATTAGTAAGACAACACTTAGATAATATCTATCCAAACTCTTGAATAGGAACAAATGGCCCACGCAAATTTGGCACTTATAGACTTCTATTTATGGGGTGCGCTAAAAAACAAAGTATACAAAAGAAAATATGAGACAGTTAGTGACCTAAGGGAGGCGGTATTAGAAGCAATTGAAGAAATTGATAGGTGGTCTGTGAGGAAAGCGGTAATGTCAATCTTAAAAAGATGCAATTTTTGTCTAAATAACAATGGTGGACTTTTCGAACATAAATTGTAACCATCATTATGTACCTTAATTTCTTAAGTTTTTAGTAAGTACCTACTATTTAGTTTTTTTCGTTATATCTGATATACCTAATAAAAAATCGTTCAATGTTTTTTGGAATAGTTATTAATAAATCAATCTATTTCATGGCTAACTATTTTAAAAGTGAAAATAAGAGAGAAAAGCATTCATAACTCCGTTATTTTTATGAATAACTATATCGATATTATATCGCTAAAAAGCTCTAAAAATGTCCGAATTTTTCGAGGTAATAGCCAACAATGGTTTCTATTAAAAAAAAGATAAGTTTGTGTCATATATCGAAAACGAGAGCTCTCACGCAAACGAGGACATGACAAACATATTCGGGATACAATTCCCTTCAATTTTGATATTCACACTTTTTTATAAAATGAAAAACAAAGGAGCTAGAGGGATTTGACTAAATCGACAGAATTTCGTTTTTTTTTTTCAAAATATCTAGTAAGCCGTGACTTTTTACAAAAATCCGAAAGTGTCATTAAATTGGGCCAGTAAAACTGCAAATCTTTCCCAATTTAACCATCTCCGCTAGTTTCCGAGATCCCCATACTGATCATCAAAAAAAAACTCACCCTGTATAAAATAAAAAGGGCAACAGTCATTGAGACTGAACGATGGAAGCGAATTATGATTTCCATTTCGCGCTATCTCCACATCTCTGTTTATATTTCTCTGTGTCATTCTTAGTAATGGAAATAAATTTCAGGAAAATTAAAATAATTGTCACTAGTTTGTTGCGATTAAAATAATAATCCTAATATGCAATTTAGTTCTTAATTTAAGTATAACTGCAAACTAACATGTGACATGTAAGTTAATTTTTCATAATTCAAACCTTCTTCCACCATTTAATATTCTAGCAATATATGGGTGACCAAGCGTCGCTCTGAAATTCAAAATTTCACCAAACACACAAAGACAAACCTGCCAAGAAATTATCTTTTTGATTGGTTTCATGTTCAAAGTATTTTTTACAATATCTAATACCACAAAACAATATTATTTTGTTCATGCTCTTAAAATGATAACTAGTATATGCTCTAAGATTCGTTAGTAATATGCTTGTACGCTCCCTCCAGTAGTTCCTGCTCTAAGGTGCGATATTAAAGGATTTAAAAATAGGGTATTTACTCTAAACTAAAATATTTGTGTATTTGTTTTGCCTGTTCATTGGTGTTTTCTCTCCTCAAAATTTTTTCCTGCAACAGATAAGAATTCAAAATCGTATTTGGAGAACAAAGTGTAGTAAGGCAATTTTGTAAAATTGCCCGGATTACTGGTTGTCCGTACAGAAATTCTTCCTCACATTCAAAGAGATGTCTTAAAATGACCAACCAGTATTCCTGTATATAAATAGTGTATTGTATATTGTGTTATACTTATCTGTTTGGAGATGTTTCAACTCCGACTGTGGACTCGTTGTCAATCTTTTTGTTGAATACTTCGAGATTTTTTCAAAAAATGTTTGCTCTGATGTGGATTTTGTTGTTTATCAAAAAATTTTGGTCAAACTACACTGTGTTCTCCAAATACGATTTTGAATACTTACCTGTTGTAGGGGGAAAAATGAGGAGAGAAAACCCCAATGAACAGGCAAAATAATTCAACACCTCCTCAACAATCTTTTCGAAATTATTTGTGTATTATTTAAGGAAAAACGCTTATTTTATAATATAAATTTTGTCAGCACACACGTGTACTGGCAACGTGGTAACGGGTAACTAGAGCTGGTAAGGTTGCCCTTTCACGTGGTGCTTTGAACGTATTTTAGAACGAAAAGCAAATTTTGTGTTGGTATTCTATATTAGGTCGATGTTATATTTGTTTATTTACTACAATTTATTGTTTTTTGTTATAAACGAAGAGACTTATAAACTATAACCTAGTCATTGTTTCTTACACAGGAAACTATAAATAGTATGGGTATTTCAAGGTCAAAGAGTTACGGAAGGAACGCTAGCAACAAAGTCTAGTTTTTGCATTCACTACCATACTGATGTATTTTCTTATATGTAAGTGTGGGTTTTCGTTAAAAAGGTTTCGCTTTAAAAAATATGAACCAATTGTGACACGATGTAATATATTGTTATAAAATTTATCGACGCCGTCCCTGACTAAAGCAACGTATAGCCTTATTCATTCCGACAAAACATCAATGATAATAAAAAAAAAGAACTGGAATCTTCGAATGGGGCAAAAACTACTGATCTCAACGCTGGGCAAACAAATGTAATACCCATCAAGAACGACGAGAAAACTAGATTAAGGATATATAAGGCAGTATAGATTCCTGACTTAATACAGCTCACATAGTGTTACGATTTCGACGTAAATTGTATTCAGAATCAGCTGTTGTAAAGTTTTGATTTTTAAGTGTAAATAAAAGTTTCTATAAAGTGAAAGTGACTATCAGTAATTAAAAGTTTTAATTTGAACCCACGGAGTATACTGCAATATCAACAGCTGATCACCAATCAACAAAGTGTCAATGCCATTGAAAACGGGTCTGATTTAGACGTGCAAAAAACTTGGAGTTTCTGAAATATACAAACTCTCCAGTATTTTTGGAGTTATTCCTAAGATATTCTAAAAATATACACTATCAATCAGAAAACAACTGAGAAACCTGTACCGAAAAATATTTACTTCATGTGATTGGAATTAATCTCACTTTTACGCTGTTACTGTTACGACTAATAAAATTAAAATGTCTTTAATTCGTGATTTCTATCTAACGACTTAAGAGCTATAATAAACAATCTTGAATTGCGAAATAAACTTTATACGTTTAATATATATACTGCAATATAAACTGAAGCACCAAACTATTTCAGAACAAATAAACCACAACAGCACGAATAAATATATTTTTTTAAACATCATCAGGGGTTTCTAATAGAAAATTTATTTATGTTTTAGTATAACAAAAAATGATAATAAGTTTGGTTCCATATTAAAATTATACCCAACGCTTTTGTTTAAGTTTATAAATTCCGATATTTTACTTGTCATAATGGCTCAAATTTTGTGTATTTGTTTTAAAAACTTTATAACAAATTACTAATATGCAAGAAATATACTTGTATTCCCATTCTTCCACTTGATATATTATATGTGTTTGATTTTTTTTATTTATTCTTCATTTATTTCTGTAATTTTGCCCCAAACTTAATATCAGGGATTTCTACTCATTTTTCTGTAAAGTTCAAAGACCTGTATTTTTTACAAAAATTTTAGGTCATGTAGTTTCAAATATAAAGGGGGGAATAATTAGATTTTGCATTTTTTTGTTAATATCTTAAACAAATAATTTTATAAATTTGAAATAATATATTCGTCTTTCTCTTAATAAGCCCTTTCATTTTACATATTACATGATGAGTTTGAAATTTTTTTTCTAATCTAATTCCATAATTTACCCCACAAAAAAATTTTGGGACTTTTTTACTTACTTTTCCTATAAAGTGAGCCATATTTTTTCAAAATTTTAGCACGTATGGTTACGAAAATAAAGTAAGCAATGAGTATTTTTATATATTTTTGTTAATATTTTTTAAACAATTTATTTAATAAATATAAAAAAATATATATACTTTATGATGCCTTTTAAAAAGTACATTTTTTATTTTCCGTTTAATACTGTAATTTGCCCCGAAAAATTAACATTATGTGTTTGTGCTTATCTTTCCTGTAAAGTATAAGTGAGGCCATATATGCCTATTTTTTCAAAATTGTAGGACGTATAGTTTCGAAAATAAAAAGGTGGAATTAAAAATTTTTAAATTTTTTTGTTAATATCTATCAAATAATTTATTGTAAAAATATTTTATAGTTTCCATTTAATTCTGTAATTTGCCCACCAAAATTAATATTAGGAGTTTCTCCTTATTTTTACTACATCTTTAAATTTATTCAAAATTTAACGTCTTATAGTTTTGGAGATATGTTTTTTAATTTTATGTTTTCTATTTAATTTTGCCATTTGCCCCCTAAAATTAATAATAGGGGTTTTGCCTGTAAATTCAAAATTTTACGTTTCTAGGTAAGTGGGGGGGGAGGGGGAATGAGTAAATTGTTGTATATTTTTGTTAATATCTTTTGAAATATTTGCATTTTTTAATTTTTCATTTAATTCTATATTTTCCGCCAACTAGGAGATTTTTTTTCTAATTTTGCCCCTGCCTCAACCAAAAGCTGGGTACGTCCTTGATGACCATTATTAATTGTATACATAATTATTGGCAACAAAGAATGTAATTTCTTTTAGCTTACGTTTTCTGTTGTGCTATTTTTTGTGTAATATTGTAATTCTAACACATTTTCTATGGATTCAAAATCAACCTTTACACCAAAAATAAGTATTCTTTATTTCCACACCAAAAATTTACAATCTATAACTTTTTTTAGACTAATACACATGCGTCGAACGTACATCAGCTGTCCCACTACTCCCCTGCTCCTGCCGTGCAGTCGCATTTATACCCTATCCCAGTTACTTTATATTGCTCTAGTAGTATCATTGCCTGTCTACCGGATATGATAACTAGCTCTCAAAAGGAATAACATTTTCGGTACTTTTTTATCCGCAGTCGTAGACTAGAAATACGTTTTGATTGATCGATGAATTGAAAATCCCTCTATTAATAATATCAAATTAAACTTTGTTAGAATTTTAAACTAATATTTTGTGATATAGGATCCAGTCATGTTGACAACTAGTGGATTTTTCAACTTGTGTTCATTTATTCGTATATTTAGATGCATAGAAGTTTCTCCAATATAAATGAATTTCATTTGCAAGAAAATTTATAAATATCTATTAATTTCGGTTCAAGAACCTCCTGGAAAATTTGTCACAACAACAACTGTAACCTTAAAATATTTATACATATTTCAAATGATATCGAGGAGAATTTGTGACTTATCTTAGTTTTACATCTATACATTGGTGTATCAATATAGAGGTTAAATAATACCATAAATTCAAATATGAAATCGTTCTTTGGTTTTACAGCACCTGTGAGTATAATATAAGGTATAGAACAAGGGTCATAATGTTAAACAATATAATATATAGTATTCAAAGGTATTGTAAAATTTCAAATGTCATGCCAGTGTGTGTAGAGAAGTCCATATTTTGGGTCTGTATATCTCGTAATTATACGTTCTCATTTTAACATTACAATGCGGAAAACGTAATTTTCTTTTATTACCTACCAATAAAAGCCCAAAACCCGAATATTCGCTCAATTGAATTTCACCCCATTTCTGTACTGTAAAACATCAATGACGTGAATATTTCGACTCATATTCATTTTAATAAAACCCCTGCCCGTTTTAGGCCTATCACTGAATCTATTGAGGACATTCGTATGTACAGACCAGAGAGAAAGAGGTCGGTAGCGTAAAGTGATACTTTATGGAACGCTTTGTTTCGTGTAAAATAAGTGCAAATGAAAAGAAATGGTGTTTTTGTTGTTTCTCTTATTGCTTCTTGCCATCTGGGTAATTGCATGACATCAAATTATGTTTTAAGTGATAAATAATGTTTCAAAATTGGTTCGTGAGATGTATGATGGTGAATATGTTCTCGTGTATTCTTGTTTGATTTTTTGTGCCTCTGGTTTTTAGTTTGTCTGTTGTAGTGTTTATAATTATTTGGAAGAATTTTTGATGGTCTACGAAACTATAGGCAAATATTGTCTTATTCCAAATTCAATATTTGGGTTACATTTAACTCAAAGCCCACGATCTGGATCTTGGAAACTATAATAGATACAAGGTCGGTTAAATTAGACAAAAGGTGCCCATTTTTATTAAAATTCGATTCCAGTTAAAAAATTACCAATAACCACCGGGCGTTTCAAGATAAAGGGGAAAACTGGAAAATGCGATTTTCTAAAAATATGTAAAGTGTGGAACAGCCAAATGGAATAAATTCGATAACGAATATAGGAGGGCTTGTAGCGAAAAACGCTTGAACATGTCGATTTGTATTTGTGACAGTGGCCAATACCAAGTTTCTTATTTTAAATGCAAGTTCCTGTATATTATTTATTTTTTGGATTCTCCAGAAAATTCTAGACATAATTCATATACAATGTCCTAAACTATCTTCAATTGTTTCGTAAATATTAATTGTTTCCAGATTTATTATAAAAATTAACATTAAAAAAAGAAAATTATTTTATTTCACATATTCGCTACATTATAGTAAAAACCTAATAAGTAATACTAATTATTTCTTAATAATGTAAAAAAAAACAAAAAAAAAACATTAATGCAATGTAGGAAATGTTCAAAATGCTTGCCGCTAATATGGTATAGAAACGTCTTCTAACGTTACTCAACATCTCAGGCGTGACTGATCTAATCGCAAGCGTGATTCGTCTTTTTAGGTCATCTGTGTTGAGGGGTTTGGTACTTTTGACATTTTCCCACAAAAAGTAGTCCAATGGCGTCAAATCAGGAGATTGTGCTGGCCATTCGATCGATCCGCGCCTTCCAATCCTCCGATTGGAAAAGATTTGGTTCAGGTACTGCCCAACATTTCGTAATGGGGCGGTGCTCCATCTTGCTGAAATCATATTGTATTGGCAGGATATAAGTTTGTCAAAGTTGGCACGATATTATTTTGGAGCAGTTCTAAATATTTATCTCCATTCTAGTTGCCATCAATGAAACAGGCACCTACGATATGATTTCCAATAATTCATGCCCAAATTAACTTTTTCAGGATATTGCGTATGTTTCTCTGTCATCCAGTGAGGATTTCAATAGCGGCAATTTTGACGATTAACATAACCGTGAAGTGTAAATGTGCTCTCATCAGAAACAAAACATCTTCTAATTGGATCACATTGTTATCTAACCTTACCATGAATTGTTCACAGAATTATGTTCTCCAATCGAAATCGTCTTCCTTAAGCTCCTGAGTCCGTATTATTTTAAAGGGATGCATTTTACTTTCCTTTACTATTTGAAAAATTGATGGGTGGCTAACGTTGAACAGTGGGGCTGATTTTAGACCAGAATTATGTGGGTTTTCGTGAAACTCAAGCATAATATCCAATTTCGTGAAATAAGCAAGAAACTTCCATTTATGTCCGTGTGTTATCTCCATAACCAATCATTTGTAGAATGGTTATTTTGTGCATTTCTGTTAAATGAACCATTTTTCTGATATTATTACGTACAGTTAAGGAAATTCAAACGACAATAGCAGTGACACTGATCACCACTGTCATGCAGGCAGAAACAAGATGCTAAGGCTATGAGTTTTGACGAAAATAAACAAAACTGTTTCTTTTTTCAAATCAGTAAAAAGGAACGCTGGAATCGTTTTTGCTTACTATCTCAATATCAAGAGCTAAATGGGAATTAAGTATTGAGTGTTATATAGCGAATTTGTAAAAAAAATTCTCTTCTTTTTTTTATGCTAAAACTCTAAATATTTAAGAAACAGTTGAAAATAGGTGTACGATATTGCATATCAATTATGTCTAGAATTGTCTGGAGAATCCAAAAAAATAAATAATATGCGGTATTGGCCATTGTCACATGACACACCCTATATAATTTTTTTTGAAAAAATGCGTATTTAAAAATACACACCGATTTGTCCAAGCGTTTTTCCTACCAGCTTTCCTTTGTCCCTTATCGAATTTATTCCATTTGACTATTCCACACTGGCCGCTATATTGGATCTTGATTTTATTAAACCAGGCATAAATACAGTTTTTTACTAATTTTCAAATTAGGGAAAAAGTTAAGAAACCATCAATTACATTTTTATGTAGTTGACTTTGAAATAAGTATGAGTAATTATTTTTATTTGTTACCACAGGTGAAATTTTTGTATTGTGTTCTTTGATTTCAAAATGGTGATGTATTCTCCTAATGAAAGAAAAGATATGTATGACTTATACATTCGGAATTACTGCAACCCTGTATTGGGTCAACAACAATAGGAGTCCCTATAAACAGAACGACAGCAGCCAAGTAGAACAACTTTCCGAATGATTGAAATGAGCATAATAAAAAATGGAGGATGTTTTGGCCACGGTTAATATAAATTCTAATATTTCAAATAACCGTAACTCAGTAAATGTATCAAAAATCCTTATGTAATCAAGATTACTCAAAATAGCACACATTTTTGGAAGTGGTTTTCAATTAAATTATAAAAAAATTTGAATTTTTATAGATATATTCTTTTTATTGATGAAGCTTGTTTCACAATTAAGAGTCTATTAAAATAAATGTTAGTTGATCAACTTCAAAATGGAGATAAATACGTTGTGGAATCAAAATATTTCCAACTTGGTGTATGTATCGTAAGGGGTTTATTCAAAGTTTTTTTAACCGACTGCCAAAAAAGAGGAAGTTACCAATTCGTCGGGTATTTTTTATTTTTTTTGTAAGTATGTTACCTGATTTCTTCTCTTGTGGTGAACCATTTTGTATGAATATGGTCTTGTTTAATAGAGTATATATCCGGATTGGTGAAACTTCAAATTTGGGAAAAGAATTCGAAATCGACCAATATTCCTAACATGTTGGTCGATTTTTCGAAAACTCCTTATGGATGTGTATAATTTATTAACGTTTAATCTATTATCGAAGATCCCTTGGTGATCTCATATACTTTTCTGCGACGTGCAACTTGCTGTTTTGCAGAAAATCGCCGAATATTCCAAAAATCTTATCAAAAATTTCATCTAAATCACATAACTGACATTTCCTCTTGAATATTTTAAATCCAACGTAATAGTGCGGGAATTTTAGGCAATGGAAGTTTTAATTGCGAATTTGAAAATTTTAAATCAGTGAGTACCAATCTCGTTTTGTTTGTATCCCAGGCAAATACCCATTTAAATGAATTTTTTTCCGTTTTGCGAAGGCGGTGCTTTTGGTTGTCACATTCTCCCGGCCTAATAGAAAATTCAGTGATAACACATGCCAAACTCTAAACTGTTATTTGATGCGTTTATACAAAGGATGTTTAGTTATAGCAAACAAAATCACATAGTAACGTGATAGAAGGAGTTGCATTTATATGATGACTGAAATATAGGTTAGGCCGTTTAGCCGTATATACAGGACGGTTGGAATATAGGGTGGAGTAAATGTTTGGTGGTATAAAAATGTTGAAAAAAATGTGAAATTAAAATTATATAGGGTGATTAAAAAACTGTTATATGATATGGACGTAAACAAATCATATACAGGATGGTTGAAATATATGCTGAAGTTGAATTATATTTATACAGTGTTATAAAAAAATTATTTATTTTATAGCCCATAAGAAGTTGCATAAAGTGTAGAGAGGAATTAATGTTACACAGGACAATAATATAAAATGTTAAAAATGAAATAAATTATGGGGTAGCCCACAAGGAGTTATATACTATGGTTGAAATATAGGACGGATTTGACTCAGAAATTATGGGATGGATTCTACTCCATCCTATAGTTTACAGAAGGCAGCAAACAAATGTATGCTTGTCCGTGGGCAGTACAGTACAGGATGGTTGGTACCTAGGGTGGGGTGGGATTATCTATAGGTATACAGAGTTTTCAAATAAAGTTGAAAAAGCTTACATGGCGTGGTCCATAAGGCATAAATATATTTTGGGCTTATTAAGTCAACGCGTAGTAGTACATTTTTTTGGTAAACATTTACCTGTCAATTTAAACGAAAATGTATCATTGTGTAATGTTGAGGCTTTCGATGTTACCTGGTCCTGTCTATTAAGGTAATACATACAAAATAAAAAATAAAGAATGAAAACTACCTGTGTTAAAAAAAACTAAAAAGTTGAAAATAAAACACTTAAAGAAATATAACCGACTTCCACCTATAACAAAAAAGCTAAAAAAATACAACTCTAGCAAATAAATAACACATTCAATGTTGTTAGGTACCTACCCAGTAAGTAAAAAATGTAAAAAGGTGCTTTTAAAACATCGTACTGAAAATTAATAGACCGTGAAAGTGTTATTCCTAACCAACAATATAATAAAGTATCTTAGGATCAATATTTTTGAGGCCTCTATATCTCTGGGAAAATTAAAATAAATGATCTCAATCCTCATATCTTTGAATTCCTTACGGTATTCTCTTATATACACTATATATTCCTTTAAGCCGCTAGCAAGTTCGTCACATCCTCCATGCAACATACAGTTCAAAATTTCATAAAAATCAAATATATTTCATGGACGCATACTTTTGTCTAACCTGGTATATGATCTATTAGTGTTACACTATCTGTTGAAAACTCTTTGATCAGTCTGTCCGAATCCCAAAACGCATCTAAGATTTGCTTGAATTATAAAGAATTCTCAAAGTTCATATTAAAATCTCTAGAAATTATTACATCACGTTTATTAAATTCCCCAGAAAAAAATGTTGTATAAGATTTCACTGTAGATATAGGAACTCTGGATCATATTTTTAATAAAATTATATAAGAAAGTTCTGGCATAAAATAATGCAGGTGTCGTTAAGTTTCATCCCTAACATCGTAACGTAGGAACAAAATACCCGTAACTACCTCTTTGTGAGTGTATGTATTCACCAGAATTTCAATATTCTACATTTACTTGGGTAGGAAGAAAATTAAAGGCTCAGTTTTACTTTCCTTTAAGACATCCCTTAATGGCTATGACTGAGATTTTTTTTTATATGAAAGATCCTTTAAATATCTAAGAAAAAACTCCTTTTGACTTTTTTCGCAAGAACTGAAGAATCTGAATTTATAAAGGTAGCTTTACTGTTCAAGTGTGATAGTTTTTCTTTTACAAGGGCGCTGGCAGAATTACTTTCGATGGGGTACATTTGCAACTACACATTGCAATACCTATAAACTATAGATAATTTTTGAAAATACTTAGTACCTAAATACCTTTTTAGACCTATATTTTTCTGGCAAAATTAAATATAAAGTTATAATAATTTTCTAAACATCACTAAATGCGCTAAACATAAGCAATTTTTTCTCACTATGGAAACACTAGCTCCAAACTCTCTTTCAACTTTTTGCGGACAAGTATAATTCTCAAATCAACCGTCGGATGGCGCCACATATCGATTAACAAATCCAGGGCGCATATTAGAAGAATGGTGCCAAGCCCGGAAGCATGGCCTTTCGCTGCTCATTTTCCACCAATAAGAATCAACTTTAAAATCGAAAAAACAAAGCTGTATGTGTTATGCAAACCTTCAGACCTGAGCAAATTATTCTATGTTCAGCAGGGTTGCCTGATTGCTGTAAGAGAAAAATCCTGGAAAATAAATAATATTCTTGTACGCATTCTGCTCAACGAAAAGTATTATTCCAGATATCAGCAAATGATATAATTTGATATTAAAATTCATCACTAAGTAAATGAATCCCATTAAGTTGATGGTTAAATAGCCAATTGATGCATGTCTAACTTTCCAAAAATGAGTTATAATATAAACTCCTCTTCAATGACCAAATAGCATAAAAAAATTGTTTCTAACATAAAAAGAAAACGGTGCCGGAAACATGAATAACTCCATCCAAAACTCAAATTCACTGTAGAAAATACTCCATTTAAATGGTTAAATGGTGAAATAGGCCCAACTCCATTGTAAAATAACTCTATCCAAAAGATAAGGCCCCAACATAAAATAAGACGGCTTTACCGCAAGAAACTCCAAATAACAATTAAACAGGCCCAATGTATGAAATAGTTCAATCGTAAAAGCAAAATCCCATCTTGAAAGCAGGATCCCATCTTGAAAAATAGCTCCTAACCTGAAAGCCTAAAATATAATATTAATATCGATTTTACTTCAACCAAAATGGCCACGCTTACCTTTTCAAACAAAGGTTGACTCTAATCTGTAATTCTTCTGTTATCAGCTTATCTTTCAAATCGTACAGGGAATATATAATTCAACGTTTACTACTACGTACGTGAACATTCTGGTGCGGCCATTTCTCTTAGTAAAACGCCATCATTACCCAAAAATTCGCACACATCCCGTAAAGTACCACCTATCGGCATCGAGTTCTGCGTTCGGCTTGCGAATCTGAAAATCTCCCCACTTAAACGATCCAGTATTACGTCGAAGAAATTTTTACAGTAAACAGGACTGGCTTCAGTCAAACAACTACTTCCAAGAGGAGTTATGAGGTGGAAGATATAAACTAATCTAACAAGGTTTTTAAGAAGCAAGTATTTTATGGATGGTAAAAAGCATAACAGGCATTGTACAGTGCTAACAAAAGGTACTGTCCTCAGTATTGCCGGCTATAGAAATTCAAACAGACAACGGGCAAGCTACTCAAGGATTTCTAACACGCGAACTAGTTCAGAGAACCTACAAAAAAGCAACTCCAGCTACAATAACTCTACAGTTCTAGAGGTGCATCCTTTCCATCAACTAAATTTTATGGTTATTCAAAAAGGCTTCAATTTTTCACACGTTACACCATGGTGTTATAAAATCTATTAATAACGGGTGTTTTTTTAGAGGTATAGAACTTTGAAAGGGAATAAAACAAGGATATATTTTTTAAATTGACAGGAAATTTACTTTATTCTGGCATTATAATTTGAATATGACTTCTGGCATATGACCGCCACGGCTGGTCGGACGTAGTCTAAACTGGAGGTCCAATTTTCGATGACTTTTTCCAACAATTGTGGCCGTATATCGGCAATAACGCGGCGAATGTTGTCCTCCAAGTGGTCAATCGTTTCGGACTTATCGGCGTAGACTAGCGACTTCACGTATCCCCACAGAAAATAATCAAGCGGCGTTAAATGGCACGATCTTGGAGGCCAATTCCCGGGTCCGAAATGTAAAACTATGCAGTTACCAAACGTTTCTTTCAATAAATCAATTGTGGCATGAGCTGTGTGACATGTTGCCCCTCTTGTTGAAACCACAGCTCGTGTGCATCATGGCTCTATAGCGATCACCATTGACTGTAATGTTCTGGCCAGAATCGTTTTTAAAGAAGTACGAACCAATTATTCCACCAGCCCATAAAGCACAACAAACAGTCAGTTTTTCTGGATGTAATGGTGTCTCAACATGAACTGGAGGATTGTCATCACTCCAAATAGTTTTGTTTGTTGACGTATCCATTCAACCAAAAGTGAGCTTCATCTCTAAACAAAATTCGCTTATGAAAATCGGGATTAATGGCAATCTTGTTTTAGGCCCATTCACCGAATGTACGCCTTGCTAGGTGATCGTGGGCTTCAATTCTTGCACGAGTTGAATTTTGTAAGCACGCAAACCAAGATCTTTCCGCAAAATCTTCCATAAAGTGGATGGACACATATCCAATTCCTGTGCACGATAGACTGATTCGGGTTTTCCTCTACGCTAGGCTCTACAACAGCAATGGATTCTTATTATCATTTAGAGTACACGTGGTGCGAAAACGTTGCATAGTTAATCGAATTAATTGCTATGATGGAAATGATTTTCAAAATAAATTTGCACAATTTGGAAGCATTGTTCAGGCGTCAGTCTGTTCATGATGAAATGTTAAACCAAACATAAATCACTTGACAACTGACAAGATGGCCGCCGGTTAAACGAGTGTTGCCAACTTAAAGTTCTATACCTCTAAAAATACACCCTTTATAAGCAAATAACCACGCCCCTAATACAACTCAGGATTATAGTGAATTTTCTTATACACAGTTCACAATGGCGAGAGTTTAGACGTCATGCCCTTTATTAATAACGATGTTTTATATGTGCCAAAATATTGCAGTTCATATTATTTAATCGTTTCTGGTATTCATAAATTAAGCACGCGAGTGCCAGGCAATTTCAACAGGTGGTGCGATATTATTAGACCCTGTTATGAACAAAACCCTTATAATTGTAATTATCACGTATAAGAGAACTGGCAGAGAATTTGGAATGGATGTAAATATTTTGTACGTATTCAGAGAATTTGTATTAAAAAATTCTTGCTCTCCAACAAAATTGTACTCTTTGAATAAGCATTTCCCTACGAAATATTAAAGTGCATGATTTACGCCGATTAGAAGAAAACGATCGTAAATTTTCTGGCACTCTGACAGACTTAATTAATCAAAATGATTAGAATCCTTCTTAACATTATTAAATCGTTCATTATTTTGCACAAATTAATTATGGCTTCTTCTTCTTAGTTTGGTTGATTATTTCCAATTCAGATACTAAGTCCAGAGACCTACAAGTAAGAGCACTATTTATTTGCAATATTCCACTTTATTCATGGACAAACAAAAGTGCCTTCCATATCAAAGCAATCATTCAAATATTGTTTCAAGCTTTCTTATAGAACTCTCTGGGCTTTCTTTTCATTATCCAGTCGTTTATTCTTTATACGTTGCATGTTGTTCGATCTCTTAGTGTTTTCGCCATGATTTTTCTCAGTATTTTCATGTCTATTGCCTCTTCCATACTTTCGGTTTTATAAGTGTCAGGTCTTGTTGCTGACATGTATGTTACTATTCGCCTATTAGTAGGTTTGTAAATCTTTGTCTTGAATTTCCTTTTTATATGTTTCACCATATTGTGTTATTTAGGCCACTCGCTGTTCTGTTTTTGGTCCTTTACTTGTGTTTCTGTATATTACAATTATAGTCCAGTTAATGAAGGCAAAAAACGGTAATACTGGGTAATTTATCCAAGCAGCACCATTTTTCTAAAAATTTGGATTTAATTTCTTCTTACTCTCTACTTCCAAGTGGCTTTTTTCCGGTGGGCAATGCTTCCCTTCTCCGGGGTGATAAATATTAAAATGAAAAAAGTTCGGGAATGAATAAATTAACTAATTTTAAGCAACTTTTGTTCCATAAAGTTTTTTCTGAAAGTCAATTCTGTTCGAGTTATTCTCAAGTAGAAGAATCGATTTTGCAACCAAAATAATCATATTTTCTTTTCACACGGTTTTTCGTAAATAATATGCACTTTAAGAAAAAAATCATTTGGATAAAAAATGTAGCTTACAAAACAACAAAAAAAAATGTTGGAGTTTCGTTTTTGTAGAACCAATACAAACGGAGTTATAGCTTGTTGAAATTTTGTTTTTATTTGTCAAAACAATAATTCACAGGTTTATCGTGAAATAACTGAAAAACAATGCATTTTTCGGAAAAAGTTTATAAACAGTTTTTTAAAGAATCCTTTAATATGTTTTTTTACAAAAGTCTCTAGCGTGAAAATTAAGCGAGTTATGACATAAATAAGATTTTTTTTAGAAAAAATGTACAAATTACCACCCCAGTTGAAATTAATTGCTACCACTTCACAAATCACCAATTTGTAGGTTTTTCATAAGCTAAAAGCTCATGTAAATTGAAAAAATATTTAACTTAATTTTTATCCTACAGAAAAAAAACTACAAGTTTGTACTCTACAAAAGTTTGCCTACCTCTCATAGTTTTTAACTTATTTTGACAAAAAGACAGTTTTTTGTAAAATTACAAAAATACAATATTCTCTTGAGGCTCGACTTTTTTCAAAACTACTTGCTTTAAACCTGTCAAACTTTGAAAGCCTATTTGAAATAATTAAGTCAAGTGATTTGTAAAGTGGTAGCAATTAATTACAACTGGGGTGGTATTTAGGGGGTACTTTATACTTTTTTTTGTCAAAAGACAAAAATACCAACCTTATTTTTGTCATAACCCACTTAATTTTCATGCTATAGACTTTTGTAAGAAACAAATAAACAATTCTTTCTCGTCACCGAAATCTCCTTCCTTTGCTACCTGTAAATCAGTAGCATATTTGCCATATATTAGCAAGGTCACGGATAGGATTGGGAAGCTTCTCCATAAGCACGAGGTGAAGACAGTCTACAAACCACTACCCAAAATCTCACAAATATTACCCTCTCAAAAAGATATACAAAATCCTTTTTTATCCAAGGGTGTTTGTTTCATTCCATGCTCGTGTGGGGCAGTATACATCGGTGAAACAGGTCGGTCTATAAACATCCGTCTATGTGAGCACAAACGGGCCTGTTTAATAAAGTGAAGTTTCAAAGTGTGTTGTGAGAAAAAGTAACATTTGTTTTGTTTTTCTCATCTAATGAAAAGATTCTAAACAATTGTCATGATTCAACGTCCTACTGTACTTTGTTTTAGTACATAGATTGATGCTTTTTACTGTTTTGTTGCTAAATGACTTGAACTACTTTCCGCCCAATTTTCAATAATGTCTATATAGTTCTTTAGATCTAATGGAAGTATTCTAAACAACTGCAATGCTAAAATTCCACGTCATAGTGTATATTGTTTTAGTACTTAGACCGATGTTTTTTACTGTCTCATCTTTATTTGTTGCTAAATGATTTGAACTAATTTCCGCTTCACCTTTCAATATTGTCTATTTGCTTCCTTAGATCTAATGGAAACATTCTAAACAACTGTCATGATAAAATTAGACGTCCTCCATTGAAAAGCCCCTTATAAGGGTGGGCGAAACGTCGGAAAACTTTGTTTATATGTTGGTTTAGATATATAAATAAATTAATTCGAAAAAATGACGCTTTCCAAATCCCGAAAAAGCAGAATCAGCTATTTTCTCTATTTAAAAGGATTTTGATTATTTAGAGAAAAAAAAAACAGCGCACATTTCTTAGAAAAATTATCACATATACAATACAAAAATACTTTTACACTAGCAAGTTTTGACATTGTGAATCTATACAATAATGTTCCTGTCACCAAAACACTTCCCATAGTAAAAGAACGATTAGAACAAAATTCTTTACTAAATCAACGTACTTAATTGTCCATTAATACAATAATGGAACTACTAACATTTTGTACAAAGACAACATATTTTCAACTGAGTGATGACGTCTACCAACAAGATTTTGGCATGGCAATGGGTTCCTGTCTGTCTCCCGCTTTAAGCAAAATTTTTATGAAAAAAATTGAAGGTTAAACAATTTTCTCAAAAGAGAATAAACCTTTGGTTTGGTGGCGTTATGTTGATGACATATTCGTTATTTGGGAACATAATCTTGAGAATTTACATGCATTACTTAACGACATAAACAACACAGAACAAACTATTCAGTTTACACTAGAGCTTGAACAGAATAACAAATTACCGTTCTTAGACATTTTAATAACTAAAACACAATCGACATTTGAAATAGAAGTTTACAGAAAACCGACTCATACTAACAGGTATCTCAACTTTAACTCTAATCATCCAAATGCAGTAAAAAGAGGTATCATTAAATCTCTATATGACAGAGCAAAAACCAACTGTTCTAACATCAATAACTTCACTGAAGAAAAAACGTTTATAAAAAATGTACTTTCTGCCAATCATTACCCAAATAAATTTATTAATAACGAGTTAAACAAAATCGAATTACCAAACAATCCCTAACAACCAACAGCAAACTTCACCAAGCAACACTGACTCCCAAGATAATCACATTAATACAATAACTATACCATACATACAGGGTCTATAAGAAAGACTAAAAAGAGTGGGAAACAGATATAATATCAAAACATAATTTTAAAACAAGAAATACACTAAAATCAATTGTATCAAAAACCAAACTAAATAACACAACTCAAAATACAAAAAATTGCATTTATAAAATCCCTTGTGAATGTAATAAATTCTATATTGGAGAAACCTCTAGACCTCTGAATGTTCGAATAAACGAACACAAAAATTACATAAAAAACGACAATTTGAAAAATCCAAAATTTGCGAACATGCTTGGGACCTTGGTGATAAAATTCAGTCTCAAAATTCAGTTATATTACACAAAGAAGAACACAACACCAAAATAAAACTAAAAGAGTCTGCTTTAATTTTGTTAAATGAAAACGATTGTATCGCTACTACCTCCGTAAAATTCAGTCGTTCCTGGTTGCCGATGATTAAGGAAGAAATTGCTAACGGTCATGTCCTTGTGAACAACCCAATATCAGGATAGTTCATAACGTTTTTCCTAGGTTTTCCTTAATGATTTTAATGGGATCACTGAATCAACAAAGTTCTATGGTCGCATTTTTGGCGAATGCACTATCTTATAACAAAGTCGACCTAGGAGCGCCACATAAAATTCTGAAGATCTCCCTTTCAAATTCTTCCAATTTGAAAGGAACTTTATGATTATATGATCTTTAGAAGTTTCTGTGCTACCCTGTATATTACAAATAAAATTCTCTTAGTTACGTCAGAAATCAAATAATACACATTGTCAAATATTTTAATTTACATCTTAGAATTGTGCCCTTTTTATCCATAGTTTCTTAACTATTGACAACGGGGTCTGACCTAGACCCCGAAACGTTTGGAATATACAGCAATTTTCTTTAATGTAGTGTTATTTCCCAAGAAGTACTTAGACATTGAAAAATATGCCACAAATATCGTTCAACAAGCAAATAATTGTTGTATATTGAAACTATTTATACGAAATCATCTGTGCTTTTACATTCCTATAAAACTAGTTAAAATAACTAAAAATTTTGATTCTACCGTAAACAAGTGAATCTGCTAACCTTTATTTATTGAGACTTACCAAAATATCTGCTAGATGGTCTTTGTGTTCGTTTAGGTTTTGTGAATCAGCTACCTACCTGAAACAAACAGAAATTATGCTTTTATGGTTGTTATATTGAATGTGAGCTAATTAATAAAGTTATTAAAATGCTTCAAGCGCATCATCGATATTGTAAAAGTCTGCCTTATGCTGATAGGTTTATGCAGTTTTACAAATATTTATCTCTGGAAAGTTTGAGTAATGAGGAAAACTTAATATTTGATGTTAAAGTGCATCGGCTGGGAAATAATGTTTCTCGGTGTTTTAGACAGTTTTCAAAGCCAAAATTATTTATTTTAATAAAGTTTTGTGTGCAGTTTCTCATAGTTATCAATCCATTCTGTTAACATAGCATAGCATGCTGTCATTAATTAAACTCTTACAAGTATTTGCAAGAATCAGCTTTATGAGAGAAGAATATTACTGCACAATGATGGAGCTATGAGAATATGGGTAGCATAATTAATCTTCCCTTATAAATCATTTGAAAGTAGGGAACAATTTATAGTTTCACTATTTGTTGTAAATATTTGTGTCACATTAGTATATATTTTTTGTTTGATTGCCGGATTTCACTGCCGCACTGGGCATTGTGATAAATCTCGTTCTGTCTTTCTTGCTGTCTCACTTTATCTAACTATTTTTTTCTCTTTCGATTTGGATCACAATGCGGCATAGTTGAACATTTCTAAAACATATAACTGTCGATATACAAGGTATTCTGTTCTCTCTCATTCCCTAATCCAGGTTTCCCTTTCTTACCATTCCCCATTTCACTTGTTTTTTTTATGTTTGTTGCAATTATATTTCTCTCTCTCTCTCTCTTTGTCTCTCCCTCTCTCTTCCTTTTTCATGTTTTGAAGTATGCTTTTCCATCTCTAAAACATGGCGTCATAAATCCCATCTTCTTAAAACGTGCTTAGAACGTCAGAAATTTCATGACTTCCACAATTCTTCAAATCTAATATATTCATGTCTCTGTTTTATTAAGGGAAAATTCACTAAACCCCAGATATCCTAGATATCAAAAGGATTTAGCTCTGTGGGAGCCCTTGCCAGGTTTTCAGGCCCGTGGTTGGAGTCGTGGCGGCAGTTTCCCATGAATTTCCTGACCGGCCGGGCTGCCCCTAACAGGACGACTTTTTGCATTTGTTTGTAAAGATGTTCGTCCAGACCTAGGTATTTTAAATTGTATAATAGATGTTTTGGGACTATTCCTGTCGTTGACATAACATGTCCCACTGACTCTTTATTTGAAATTCCAAATCTCTATATTTGGTTATTTTCTCAGCCTGCTTGACATTTATATTATTGTTGTTAGGAATTGCTATGTCAATTAAAGTTGTTTTCCGAGCGACTTTATCTACCAAAACTATATCTGGTCTATTTTAGCAACAGTCCGATCAGTCAGTGTCGTGCGGTCCCAGTACAGCTTGTAGTTGTTATTTTCTAAAACAGATTCTGGTTTGTATTTATAGTATGTTAATCTTACCGACTGTGATAGTTCAAGTTTCAGTGCTAGTTCCTGGTGCAGTATTTTATCCACAGTATCGTGTCGTTCTTTGTATTCAGTTGTAGCGAACGCTTGACAACCTCCTGTGATATGCTGGATAGACTCAGATGTTTGGCAACCGTACCTGCATTTGTCGTTGTTAACAAAAGGGTCCTTAACGATGTACTTTAGATCTTTCTTAGTTTGGATTACTTGATCTTGTATTGCCAATATAAAGCCTTCCGTTTCAGGATACATATGACCAGAGATCAACCAGTAGTTCGACGCTGCACTGTCGACATAATCTTGGTTGACGTCATTTATATGTCTTCCATGAAGGGGCTTCTCTTTCCATTTCAGCAGTTTCTGATCAGTGGTCTGGTGGTGTAATTGGACGTCGCAGTGGTGATCAGAAAATTCTGCGAGTTACTGGAAATGACTACGCAAAATAGAAATTTGTTGTCTTCATATTATAAGTAATATTCAGTGAAGACGCGTGGGTTGGAACAAATTCATTTATAATTCAGGTGTTGTTTTTTTTGGAAAAGCGCTGGTACACGTCTGTTTTTTTTTTGGACTGCGATTTTTGTTATGAAAAACTCATTTATACAGGGTGGGCTAGAAATAAATTGCGACCATAAACTTCATTTTTACAAATGGAAATATTTTTTTTTTAAATTTTGCATTGAATTCTAAGTATTTTTCATGTACAATCTCCTATACCGAAAATTAACAGTTATTAAAAAAAATTAATTTGTTTCTAAAGTTAAGAAAACAACGATAAAAATAAGGTGTTTGTTGGTTTGAACCCATTTATTTACGTCTGGTTTTTATGACTGTTGGCGGTATTTTAGTCGCATGAATGGAAAACTTTTTTTTAATGCTGGAGTTTTTAACACTTGTTTATTTCCATAGAAACTGTACTATAATTTTACTTCAAATATATAGTCAAGTGCAGTTGCAAAGTTTCAAAGTATGGCGCATTTAACTGAAAAGCAACGAATACAAATTTTGACGATGGTAGGATATCACAACAGAAGTCGAATACAAGCTGAAGTTTGCAAATTGTTCAATACTAGTGGTCGCCTAGTAGTCCAAATTAAAAATTGTAAAAAGTATATTTTTATAAGAAACAAAGTTGAGGATAAATCGGAGAAGTAGGTGTAATGACCAAAATTATTCACTCATATTGACAAATCTATTGAAATAAACAGAACATAAAAAACGCTAGATTGAGAGGGCAAAAGGCTATCTCACTCGATTAAGAACTGCATCCAAAGAGCTATGTGCAGTAGTAGTTCATTTCATGCATCTCCCAATCGAGTGACATAGTCTCTTGCTGTCTCTATTGCGCTCTCTTTTTAGTCTTGGTACGACGTTTGTGTATTGCATGCTACCTCCAGCAGTACATGCTCTAAGAATCTAACAGCATCTCAAGCTCGCTCCCTCCATATATAATTTCTCAATGTTTTGACCGTCTGGCAGCACTGTCAGTATTATTTGTTTGTCATTGACAATATGGACGTAAATAATGCATTTTTTTATTATATTTTATTTAATGAATGAACCAATATTATAAATAAATTTTAGTATTCTGCACTGAAGGTCGTCAGTAGCTAATAAATGAAACAAAAATAAAGTTAATCGGTTGAAGGAGAGAGGAGAAAATGGTACCGAACCGTTTTGTCTTTGCCTATTTATATATAAATGAAGTACCCGGAGCGGCCTATTACACGATCGGTAGTTAGTAAAATAGAAAAAAGTTTCTAGAATTTGTCCACGCAAGAGACAATTGCCAAACCAAAAATCTTTCAGAAGATACACAATTAAATGTTTTGCTCGATTTACAAGAAAATCCTCACAAATCTACTAGACAAATAACCGCAGAACAGTCAATAAGTAAATGGCACCCATACAAAGTTCATATCAGTAAACAGGCCAATATTGGGCATCAGAAACCCACATTGGATTATAGGAAATCATACACAGTCTTCCCCCAAAGTTAACGTATGGGCCGCTATTCGCGAACAGTGCGAGATTATCTTGACAATATTTTCCCAAATAGATGGAACAGAAGGAGAAGTAATATCGAATGGTCAGCTAGGTCTCCAGATGTAAGCCCGTTAGATTTTTATCTTCGGGGTTACGTGAAATCGAAAGTCTACTTCAGTAAGCCAGAAAATATCGGTGAATTAATGAATGGAATTAGGGCCTACCACAAACGCTAAATGAAGTGTTACGAGAATTGGAAAACCGTCTTAGATATTGTCAGGAAGTTAATGGTCAACAATTTGAACATTTAATTTGATATGTTGATGTTTTTTTCTTCAATTTTGAAATAATTGTAATTTTTTAATTTTTTAATAACTGTTAATTTTCGGTATAGGACATTGTACATGAAAAATACTTATAATTCAATGCAGAATTCAAAAAAAAAATAAAAACAGTTGTTTCTGGCCCACCCTGTATAAATGTGTTTATCATCCCAAAAACCGTAGGCCAAAAAAAACCCGACGTATCCGAGCGTTTTTCCAAAAAACCAACACCTGAATTTTAAATGAATTTGTTCCAACCTACGCGTCCTCACTGTATATTGCTCACAACGTTTGTACTACTTTTACGGTGACCCTTTACTTTTCATGCTTATATCCGTTAGGACACTGACTATTCCCGTAGAAGAAGACGAGGAAAATTCAACCCATATCTGAAAACAACGAATCACGAGGTATACACATCGCTTTAATGGGATATGAACAGACGATATTTCACACAATATTGTAGATCTAGTATATTAATATACGGTCATCAAAATTTTCCTACGACTAAATATACATATCAGCAAAACTTTTGGATCCCCAAATTTTCTGAAATGAAAGGGAATATTATGTTCTAATAAATTTTATGAACTTCGGTATTTTATTCCAATATTTTGCATACATTTTTTTGTGTGTTTAAGTTTAACAAGAGTAGTACAGTTAGTACACTAACAATGCACTGATAATGCCTAGTGAGACCTTTGCGAAACGTCTGCAAGATTAAATATTTATACACACAGTTTGATGGAATTAATTTTAATCTTATAATTTTAATCCAATATACTAACTTACAAAATTCATAAAAAGTTATGCTGACGTTTCCATTCACATACACGTAAAGGATATGACATTATTTTCTGCTACTTTGGTTTTACATCATCCCTTAAAAGTTAAAACATATCTTGACATATTCCATTACAATTGAAATGAATATCGTATATGGGCGAATTGAAAAAAAGTAATTTAAACTTGCATGCATAATAACTGCCTTTATTAGGAGCTTGAGGGATGGCCTGCGTAACAACTAGTTTTACATACACAGTATGTTCATATGTAAATACTTTAAATGGCTTTTAACCAACCGTTCATTGAGAATACAAAACAGTTTTTTGAAAAATCCCTCGGAGGATTTCTCACTGAGATATAATTATGAACTGGGCTGTTGAGAATCGCGTCTAAATTTCAGAAATACCCGACGTTTTGACTTCTGTTTTGGAGCCATTATCAAATGTGCACAAGTGAAAAAGAGTTTCAGGGTCTAGATCGAACTCGGGGCTTCAATCTGCCTACTCCCCAAGGATCACTAGGTAACTGAACTGAATATGAATGTGCTCTGTTTCTTTTATTTATAGTTATCGGTGGGTTAGGTTAAGTTGATATTTGATTGAATGGATGGACGTTCGTAACAGGATGAAACTTGCTTTGTTAAGAATACGGGGAACTGAAGGTGAAGATGTGTGGTGTTTTAGTCTGAAAGTGTTCGGAATGATGTTATGGGTTCTCCAAGATTTAAGGAAAGCTTTCATCTATCTTGAAATCGTTTAATTAACATTTATTTTAATTTAATGTTATTCTATTTTTATTTAATCTCATCTCAGATATCGAACAACGATAATTCCTTTCACTGTCTTCGCCAAACTTTACTAGATTTTCCTATTTTCTGAAAAACGGAACATATAAAAACATTTCGGGATCCGCAACAGAATCCAGTTTAAACTATCCAAATTACAGTTTTTGATTAATCGCTGGACACGCAAAAATTACACATTCGAATTGGGTTAATAATTCACTCAAATGTATTCAGAATAGAATTCAAAGAGTTAGGATACGTAATACTTTGCTTTAAAAATCGCATCCTATGCAGGAACTGTTACGTCATTGACGTACATCTATAAATAAGATTTCAATATCTTTCATCATTGTAGGGCCATCAATTGTTATGAAGCAAAGTCTCTTATCACTCAATTCTTGGTTGACTGCACACTGGAAATTGAAATAGGAATATTGCCACATCAGCTACCAATATTCCTAAAAATATGCAATTTCAATACCAATAAAATTCTTCATTCCGAGCTGGTAGTATTTTAGTTTTTATTATCTAATATTTTTTTTATAGTGAGCTCATGTTGTTTATGCTCAATAAAAGTCCATCATAATGAAGAAAATTGTTATTAAACCTCGTGTTCTGCTGAAATTTAATTGACTAACTATATCTATGTATGCAGAAAATATACAAAAAGCGTTCGTGTATTTTAGAGTTATGTCATTAAATGCTGAATGTTTATTCTCATAACTAAAGTTTGAAGTATTAGTTTAAGAGTTTCGATATTTCAACTATATTGGTCTTTAACCTTCACAAACAATGAAATGGAATGGGGGTTTAACTTGATATGTTGGTAACAATTTAAAGGAACGATCATGCGAGAGTACTTACATGTGTCTTTGTCTGCTCTGATTGCCGTTCTGTAGGCGAAGTGGACTGTATATTGAGAAGCTGACCCCGCACTGCCCTTTAGTGAATTTTACTGTGTCTATTTCACGACCGGTCTGATTTCACTTAAAACTACAGCAATGAAGAAATAGAGAGATTAGTCCTTTTACGAGCCAGAGTGTCTATATCCGTCCCAGACGGTGGATTAAGCGACTCTGGCAATGAGTATGCGCGTAAAAATCATCAACAAAAACAAAAAAAAATACAAAAGAAAAGATTCGGAATTACACTGCTAATCCAAAACTCTTGTTCCAAACTAAATATACTAATCTACTAACAAATGTTAATGAATCCTCAACATAAACCGCCCACCGAAATGCAAGGTATTTCAGCCAGCTAACCCGGAGGGCGCGGGTAGTGGACATAATTTTACGAAAGGTCTTTGTAAAGACCCAGTGGCTGTACGAACTGTAGCCACTCTCGAGATCCCGTCAGAGCCCGGATGGAGTTCTTCAACTCTCCCTAACTGCCATTTGAGTGGCGATATATTATCACTCTTAATAAGTACTAAATCGCCAACATGTAAAGACTGCGATATGTCATTCCACTTTTGACGTTGCTGCAGCGTGTGTAAATATTTGTTATGCCAACGTTTCCAAAAAACCTGATGTATTTTCTGGATCATTTGCCATCTATTCAATCTATTACAGGGAATGTGAGTAACAATAGGCTCAGGAATAGTAGATAACGGAGCTAAAGTGAGAAAATGTCCGGGAGTAAGGACTGATAAATCATTAGGATCCGAACTCATGGGGTATAGAGGTCGTGAGTTTAGAACGGCTTCGATCTGGGTAAGAACTGTATTGAATTCCTCATATGTTAGAATTTGCGATCCTACAATTCTTAAAAGATGCGATTTTACTGACTTCACAGCGGATTCCCAAAGGCCTCCAAAATGTGGAGCCGAAGGGGGATTAAACGCCCAAATAATATTCTCGGTAGCTACGGCGTTGGCCATATAATCATTGAGGATTCTATATGCACCAACAAAATTGGTACCTTGGTCAGAGAATACATGAGAACATCTTCCTCGTCTCGCTATGAGACGTTTGAGACAACAAAGAAATGTTTCAGCTGAGAGACTAGAAGCCAGTTCGAGATGAAGAAGAGCTTTCGTAACAAAACAAACAAAGAGGCAAATATAAGCCTTTTGAGGCTGGACACCTCGTCGTTTCCACGGAGTCACAAGAAAATGTCCAGCGTAATCAACACCGACAACTGAGAAGGGTTTGACTTCTGAGATCCGTGATGCGGGTAAATTACCCATAAAGGGTTCAAGAGCTTTGGGCTTAACCTTAAAACATCGTAAGCATTAGAGAGAGTACGCCTAATTACTCTACGAGCTGAAAAAATCCAAAAGTGTTGAGAGATTAAAAAATACAGAGTTTGAAAACCAGGATGTAGGTTTTCTATGTGGTAACTTTCAACAATCAATTGAGCTAGACGATGATTTTGAGGCAATAAAAGAGGAAACCTTTTGTCATAGGGAAGAAGATAGCAAAATAAGCATTGGCAAACTAGAGGAAGCACAAAGAAAATTGAAAAGCAGAAAGACTACAGGATTGAATAGCAAACGTACTACTAAAATACTGTAACCTACCTATGACAGAACAATTAACACAGTTTATTAACAAAATTATACGAGACAGCAAAGTACCCAGCGAGTGAGAGACAAAAATACAAATTTTCGTCTTCATTGTTTATTTAATGAAAATTTATTTAGTTTTTTTTGCGGGTTATATAAGTTGGATCCTCAAGAGAATTAGACTGAATGTATTATTTGTTTTTTACTTAGGTGTTGATATCCTTAAATTCCTTTTATTTTCCTTCTTTTCCTGTGCTATATGTATTTGATGAAAAAACACATTTTTCGTCGTTGAACTATAAACGTGGACTTTCGCATGAACTTTCGTGCTGAACAGTTCAAATTTATTTTAACAACCCCGTGCCGTGGCGCTTGTGCACATTTTTGTGGACGGAACTACATAAATTGGAACTATATCTAGTATTACACCCTTTTTGCCTTTCCCACAAGTCAGCCTAATTTGTATTCATATAATGTCAATTGTACCTTTACATATTTATATACTTATAAGCTGGAAATACTCTATACAATATAACGTTTTAACTTCTCTAAACATTTATAACTTGAAGCAACACCTAACTTTAAATTTACAGTTCACTTTATTACATAACTATATAGGGTGTTCTGTAGAAGGTTCGCCAAACATGGAAGGGAGATAGGTGGGCTCATATTATGTAGCCCATATAACATCTAGACAGCTTACGGTTTTTGTTGTTTTTTTTTAATTTAATTTTTTTTCTTAATTCTTAGATTTTTACCTTAAAACTATTGTAACTTTTTTATTTTTCACAGTATCTTCACCAAATAAACTTAAATCGAATCTATGATATTTGTTTGCTCATCTGCATTCGATATTTAATTGGTTGAAAAAATTATATGAGTCCACAAATGGCGAGGTTCCATAAAAATGTAATTAAGTTAAACACTTTAACAAGTTACAAAAGAAAATAAGAAGCACATCGAGAACTTCGAATGCTTATAAAAACTTCTCTACTTCAACCCCTTTCCAACGATATATCACACGTACTGGAAAGTAATCAGAACAAAATGTATAACAAATTATTGCAATTTGGTGTATGTTTTATTTTTGTAGTTCTCACCTTGTAAGTTATAAACTCAAATTTTATTATGATACTGATTACTTTCCAAAACGTGTGATATATCGTTGGCAAGGGGTTCAAGTAGAGAAGTTTTTGTAAGCATTCGAAGTTCCGATGTGCTTCTTATTTTCTTTTGTAACGTGATAAAGTGTACTTTTTAATAGCTTAAAAGTAAAAGTCTGAGATTTAAAAAAAATTAAATTAAAAAAAAACAAAACCGTAAACTATCTACATCTTATATGGGCTACATAATATAGCACATGAGCCCACCTGTCAGTTTAAAAAAATGACTGAAAACTACCGGCAAACTGCAGAGGAATTATTATCTAGAACATAACGTTCAAAAAGACCACATTAATCCTAACCAAATTAATAGACCAAACACTGTCTCTGGAAGTGGTATAACAGGGTTTCCAAAGACAAGTAACTTTCATCTGTCAAATTGTCCTAAAAAAAAAACATCCATAGAGTCAGCCTAAAGGACGTAATTCTATACAATAGATAAATACTTCTAGACATTACTAAAACAATTGGATATACATCATCAATACAAAATAAGGAGATAGGAAAAGGTACAGGGACATCCCTTAAACCTCCTACTCTTTAATCTTATAATGAATGAGATTATAAATGCCGTTAAGACATTAACTGAAATCACTTTATCCAACTACGGAAAATCCAGAAAACTATTTCTTGCTTCCAGGCACCGCTGCTTCTTGACCTTTGGGAAACCTGCTGATGTTGATATTGTCGATCAGAAATTTTCGTTTTTTTAGTGAGTATATTCTAGCTGTTTTTTATTATGTTTACTATCTGCTTTAGATGTAGTTGAAATTCATGATATTTCTGCTGTTTTAGATTTTGTTGATTCCGAATATGAAGCCTTCTTTCCAGGTCGCATAACGTTCCTAGGTTTGTTTATCTATCTGCCGTTTTTCCCTTTGGGTTTTATCCTTACCACTGTTAAATGCACATTTTGAAGTCGCCTTAACTTACTTCAGGCACACTCAAGCAAAAGGACGTAGTTCATGTTCTATACAATAGACAAAAACAATTGGAGGTATATACAAGATCAGAAAAAAAACCAGAGTAAACCGAGAACTCACAAAGGAGAGATAAACGTCATGGGTTTAAGAAAAAGAGATTTCTTTTCTTAAGCTCCTTACTCTGCAATATCATAATAGATCAGATAATAAATGCAGGTCAGAAAGTTTATAAGATGGGAAACAAAGAAATAAAAATATTCTTCTAGGCGGATTCTCATAGCTGAAAATGAAGATGACTGATAAAGATTGGTTCACAAGTTCAACACTGAAGGAAGTTAATTGTGGTTGTTTTTTTTGTGCAGGTGCTTGCTTTTCGATTGATTATTGCATATTCATCTTCTGCAGGTACAATCACTAACATCTACCGATTTATTGGACAAAACCAATACTACCCAATAATAGAAGAAGTTATTTTGACAGAATTAGAAACTTGTGTCAAACAAAAGTATTTCCAGGTGAATATTGTTAACCAGTCGTAACGGAGAGATTATGCAGCGCGATAATGTAAACAATGTTTTTACTCCCTAACTGCAAATTTGCAATGCTGATGAAAGTGGTGTTGGAAGATGTTACCAGATGAAACCTATACTGCAATATTTGAAAAATCCTCGGATAGAAAGCAGAAAATCTGCCTTTATTTAAGAATTTTAATGTCCCTGTAGATTAATGACTGTTTAAAAACCGCTTGTATCCCTAGCAGTATATTCCTGAAATGGTTCCTCAAGTCCTTGATCTTTCAAGTATGACAATAAATTGCTTATCACAAATGTTCTTTGCTTAAGCACTTTTTGGGAAATTACACCACAATTCATGAAATTACTGTATGTTTCCAAACATTTCGGGATCTAGGTCAGCCCCTTTGTCAATGGCAAAGACTTATGAGGTACCTAAGAGAATTTACTTTTATAATATACAGGGTAGCACAGAAACATCTATAGAACATATAATATTAAAGTTCCTTTCAAATTGGAAGCATTGGAAAGAGGTGATTTACAGAATTTTATGTGGCGCTCCTTGGTGCGACTTCGCCAAAAATGAGATCAAAGAATTTTCTTAGTTCTGTGAACCCATTAAAACCAAACCTAAGAAAAAGTTGATGAACCATCCTGATATTGGGTTGTTCACAAGCACATGACCATTAGCAATTTTTTTCTGAATCATCGGTAACCAGGAACGATTGAATTCTACGGAGGTAGTAGCCAAACTGAAATTTCTACTTTCCTCATATTGTCGAAGAATCCTGAAAACATAACTAACGCCTAGAAAAACGTAATATTACGAAAAGCTGTTTTTAATTTTTTTATGGCCTGGAATACACTTACTCAGGAAGCTATCCAAATTGATGCAACAATCTTTTTGTATCAATGATAAAAATATGGTTTCCTTAAGCATAATTCTAATAATAATTCTAGTAAGCGCCTTATCGGATATTGTTGATTTATTGAAAGTAGCGAATCCCAACATTATTTGCACTCCAGTTGACATTAATTTATGGAAAGAATATAAACCAATGAAAGATGTTAATGATGAGGATGTTCCTATTGAAGTTAGAAATTTAGTAACTGACACGCATGCTATAGAAATTCTTAGCCGAGCTTTAAAATTGCGTAAAAGAAAGAACTATTTGCAACGGATATTTTAGATCTTCGTAAATAATAGACGCGGACATAAAAATTGTGTATCGCTGTTAGAATGTTTGTATAAATCCTTAATACATAGGTGAGTGTTTAATAAAAAAAATCTTAAAAATTGTTTGATAATGTAAATATTTCGAGAAAATGTTAATCACACATGGACTGACTTTAAACTATCAAGCGTTTGCTCTATTTGGTTTTTATTAAAGCCAGCTAACATAAACTTAATCTCAAGTTGAATTTTTCATTGGTAAAGAATAGGAATATTCTTTATTGTTGAAATAGTTAATGAACTTTTGCCTGTAATTTAATTTCACCCACTACAAGCTATATTGTTTTCGAAACCAATCGGTGTCCAATCACGCCTTGAAGTTATGAAAGAATATCAAGAATAAACATCGGAAATCCAGACTCGGAACGTCTGTGTCCTGCGGGATAAATGCCATGTTTATTAGAAGTATTTCATTGGAAAGAACAGAAAAAAAATCCACCAAAGGGGATTTTGGATCATTCGTGAATCCCATGGGAAATGTACGTTTAGTAATTTTCCTACGGTGTTTTACACAATATTGTGGGAACCTAAACTATAAACTCACATAATGTAGAACTTTCTCAGTGTCTCAGTGGTTGTTTGGGAAGATTCTCGGCTAACGAAGTATGACTAGATGTTGACACAGAATTTTTTTGGACTCATCTTTCTAATTAAACTGTGTTGCCAACAGTTTCATTAGAAAAGTCAATTTAATTTTACCTGTATATGTGTGTGGGTATTTGTATGTGTATTATCAAATGTTACCGAGTCAGATAGGGACTACTTCATTCATTATGTGATAACATTTCTATTTGAAAAACGGTAGGGGATACAAAGACGAATAAATAACGATAAAATTGCCTATTTTAGAGCCCATTAGAGCTTTTAAAAAATAAAGTAAACAGGAAGTGTTCTATTATTCACTGATGGTATGTTTGTCATGACGTACAATAAAGTTATATCTTTAATATAAACCTGTTACATTTAGTTGAAATATTAATGAAACCATGCAGAACTAATCATTGACTTGTCATTTTATATGTGTTTTTTTAGAGGTATAGAACTTTGAAATGGAATAAAACAATGATATATTTTTTAAATTGACATGAAATTTAATTTATTCTAAAGATAATCTTCTGGCATTATAATTTGAATATGAATTCTGACATATGACGCCCCGGCTGGCTCGGACGTAGTCTAATTTGGAGGTCCAATTTTCGATGACTTTTTCCATTTGTGGCCGTTTATCGGCAATAACGCCGCGAATGTTGTCCTCCAAGTGGTCAATCGTTTCGGGCTTATCAGCGTAGGCTAGCGACTTCACGTATCCCCACAGAAAATAGACAAACGGCGTTAAATCGCACGATTTTGGAGGCCAATTCACGGGTCCGAAACGTGAAACTATGCGGTTACCAAACGTTTCTTTCAATAAATCAATTGTGGCACGAACTGTGTAACATGTTGCGCCGTCTTGTCAAAACCACAGCTCGTGTGCATCATGATTGTTCAATTGATGAACGAAAAACTAAGTAATCATGGGTCTATAGCGATCACCATTAACTGTAACGTTCTGGCCAGCATCGTTTTTAAAGAAGTACGGACCAATTATTCCACCAACCTATAAAGCACACCAAACAGTCAGTTTTTCTGTATATAACGGTGTCTCAACATGAATTTGATGATTATCATCACTCCAAATTCGGCAGTTTTGTTTATTGACGTATCAATTCAATCAAAAGTGGGCCTTATCACTAAACAAAATTCGCTTATGAAAATTGGTATTAACGGCAATCTTGTATTGGGCCCATTCACCGAATGTACGCCTTGCTAGGTGATCGTGTGGCTTCAATTCGTGCACGAGTTGAATTTTGTAAACACGCCAACCAAGATCTTTCTTCTGTACGCACTGTACATCTCTGTTATCATTTAGAGTAAACGTAGTGAGAAAACGTTGCATAGTTAATCGAATTAATTGCTCTGATGGACGATTATGATGACCGTAAATGGACGTAGTGCGCGATACGTATTTCGAAAAGAACCATGATTTTTAAAATAAATTTGCACAATTTGGAAGCGTTGTTCAGGCGTCAGTCTATTCATGATGAAATGCCAAACCAAACTAAACATAAATCATTTGACAGCTGACAAGATGGCCGCCGGTTAAAGGAGTGTTGCCAACTTAAAGTTCTATACGTGTAAAAAAAATCCTTTATTAACAGTTTACAAACTTCTGTGGGAAGAGTATAAAATGTTATAAACACGTTATTACTTCTATACTATACTATGTACCTCATCTGAAGATTTACGAATAAAATGATAAAAAGTGGCCAATAATTAATATTGTATTTGTCTTCTAAACGTTGTTTGTGGCATATTCTTGATTACTTTTATGTTTTTTTGGGGAATAACACAATAGAATTAAAAACAGCACTCTTAATAGCTACAATAAAGAATTTCTTTCACAAAAACAAAGACATTTACATAAATTTAACCAACTTCTTTTAAATAGAAACATAACAAAAAATAACAAACAGGAAAAAACTTTACTGTAACAAAAACTCTCATCAATCTTTCACATAAACAACTAAATGCTACTGAAACTTCAGTATTACAAAAAGGACTTAACTTTGCTGTTACTCCAAAAACAATTCCTAAATTTGATATAATAAGTGCTATAGCACAAACCGCAAATAAACTAAATTCTAGTGATGCTCAAGAATATAGAATAAGAGCAAAAATTGAACTCGAAAAACCTGTAAATGTTAAAAATAACCTTACTAATAATGAATTATGTGCGATTACAAATTTAAAAAATGACAATTCTATAAAAATTTTACCTGCTGACAAAGGCAACGCAACAGTAATTTTAAATAAAACTGATTACGATGACAAAATTCAAATTATAATAAACCAAGGACAATACACTAAACTAACAAAAGATCCAACAAGCTTAATAGAAAACAAAATATACCGTTTACTGTACAACCACAAACATGAATTCACAGAACAAGAACGTAAAGCACTTACTCCACACTATACTAAACTACCACATTTCTATGGGTTACCAAAAATTCATAAACCTAATATTCCTTTAAGACCAATTGTCAGTTCTATAAATTCTCCGTGTAGTGAACTTTCAAAATTTCTTTTAAACATTATTCGTCCTCTTACAGGGAGTTCTGTTTCTCATCTAAAAAACAGTGCACATTTCTTGGAAAAACTGTCTCATATAGAATACAAAAATACTTTTACAATAGCAAGTTTTGATATAGTAAATCTTTATACAAATGTTCCTGTTCCCAAAACACTTCCAATAGTAAAACAACTACTAGAACGGGACTTTTCATTAAATCAACGAACTCAGTTATCAATTGATACAATAATGGAACTACTAACATATTGTACCAAAACTACATACTTTCAATTAAACGATGACTTTTACCAACAGTTCTTGTCTCTCACCAGCATTAAGTAACATATTTATGGAAAACTTTGAACAACAAGTAATTTTATCAAAAGAAAATAAACCTTTAATTTGGTGGCGTTACGTTGACGACATTTTCGTAATTTGGGAACACAATCTTGAAGAACTAGATAAATTATTAAATGATATAAATAACAAAGAGCCAACTATCAAATTTACCCTAGAAATTGAAGAAAATAACAAACTATCTTTTTTAGACATATTAATAACAAAAACAGAATCTTCATTCGAAACAGAAGTTTATAGAAAACCAACTCATACAAACAGATACCTAAATTTCAATTCAAATCATCCGAATACAGTAAAGAAAGGTGTCATTAAGTCATTATATGATCAAAGACCAACTGTTCTGATGATAATAAATTCAACAGAGAAAAAATAATTATAAAGAATGTTCTCACTGGAAACAATTACCCCACAAAATTTATCAACAAAGAATTAAACAGACTTGAACAGAAAACAAACCTGCCGAATCAACCCAGAACTTCTCTTAACACTACTACTACTCAAGACAACAACATTACAGTTACAACTATGCCATATATAGAGGGTCTGTCAGAAAGATTGAAAAGAGTGGGCAACAGATTTAATGTTAAAACAACATTCCAAACAAGAAATACACTTAAATCTTTAATATCGAAAACAAAACCAACAAACCAAATCCAGAACTCAAAAAACTGCATATATAAGATTCCTTGCGAATGCAATAAATTTTATATTGGAGAAACATCGAGACCATTAAACGTACGAATAAATGAACACAAGAATTACATAACGAAACGACAATTTGAAAAATCAAAAATTTGTGAACATGCTTGGGACCTAGGCCATAAAATACAATTTGACCATTCAACTATACTTCACAAAGAACAACATAACACAAAACGAAAAATAAAAGAGTCTGCCTTAATTCTTTTGAATGAAGACGATTGTATCGCTTCTACTTCTGTAGAATTTAATCGTATCTGGTTACCGACAATTAAGGAAGAAATTATTAATGGTAACCTTCTTTTGAACAACCCAGTATCGGGATAGTTCATAAGGTTTTTCCTAGGTTTTCCCTTATGACGTTAATGGGATCACTGAAACAATAGAATTCTTTGATCGCATTTTTGGCGAATGCGCTATCTTATAACAAAGTCGTACCTAGGAACGCCACTTATAAATTCTAAAGACAACTCTTTCAAATTCTTCTAATTTGAAAGCTGGTTAACTATAATTCATGATCTTTAGAATTTTTTGTGCTACCTGTATTTCTAAAAAAAAACAAACAAAATTTCTAATGTCAATTTTAAATGTCATAAATCAAATTTTCATGTTGCAATCACATCAATAAATATAAAGCCATTGACAACGAAGTCAGAATAGACTTTGAAACGTTTGGTATTCCTGCAATATACGTCGTTTTATTTCTATTGTGGTGTTATTCCCCAAAAAAACATAAAAGTAATATTGTATTTGTATAAACATTCAGAACCAATACTGAAACTAATATCTAAAAATATTAGTTCATATCTACTAGACATAATTTAAAACAATTTTAATAAATGTTCCAATTAACACTTATTCCATTATAATACACCTTAATATACATCTCTTTCCATAATCTATTATTGTAGATAATATTATGATGTCAATACGATGGTCTTATGACAGTGGTGGTAATAAAAGTAATAAAATATAGTAACTTCATCAAGTTTGGGTTCGGTTAATTAGCCTTTTTAAGTATGTTAACACAGAATATAACCAGAGTCCAACATTGGCACCCAAAAGTAAACGATTTTTTACATCATAATACATAGAAATTAAAAATAAAATATAGTGCAAATATGTATAAAATTAAGCTTTTATAACTATACAAAACTAATAAGCTAAAATGATTTAAAAAATTGATTGCGGAAGCCGTTACTTTGTGATACTCGATTATATTCATAATGAACGAAAACAGAATTTAACTTAGTTTTTATATCACTTTTTATTTTCACTTTACTCTGACTAGTTTCGGCAGGAGGCTATGCCATTATCAAACAAGTCAGTTGGCTCTTGTTATTTATACCTGTATTGATAACATTTAATTTTTAATTCAATTTTCAACTCAGTAAAGTCGTTTTTGTAGATAAACTAGCCTTGTATACTGAAAATGCATCATGGAAATTCTATTTGAGTTACAAGATCAACGGTGTAGCAGCGAACATAAATATTTCAAAAATTTCTTTTTGATTTGCTGCACACTTGAAGATACGAGTATCTCACACAGGAGAGCATAAGACGTAAAGATGTTAATAAAATATCACGACTCTCCAGATATTTGAATTATTTATATTCAGGAATTTCCGGTTGGAAAGTCACACATATCACTCAAAATTTATTCAACTAGGATGCGTTTTTGGAAAGTAATAAGTTATTTACATAATGTGTGTTCTCTTTGTGTTCTGCGTTTTTTAATAATTTGGTACTGCTAATTAAATGAATATCCTTAAAAGAAAAACTTATCTTATATTTGTTGCTCGTGTTTTAGTTTTTTTGTTATATCTCCGGCTTCTGTAATCGTAGCGAGATATAATACATATCATTTTTAGGGTTCCGTATATACAATATACGGATACCCTTATAATATCACTCAGGATTTCTGCCTCTGTCACATCACAGCCATTTTCTCCTAAACTACTGGACGGAAGAGGTTGAAATTTGGTATCAATCTATAGTTTGGTGACCCGATCAGGAGTACATATCGCAAAAGAAAAAAAATTGATTTTAGGGGTACTTCTGGGGGGAAAAACTAAAAAAATCGACCGTTCCCCCCCCTGATCTCCGAAACTACTGAGTCTAAAATTTTGAAAAAATAGGAAATATAGAGCATTGCCCGAACTTTACAGGAAAATTAAGGAGAAACCATTAATGTTAATTTTGGGGGGCAAATTATAGAATTAAATAAAAATTTAAAAATAAAAAAAATTTCAAACGCATCATCTAATATATCAAATGAAAGTTCTCATTCTGAGGAACACAAATATATTTTTTTTCATATTTAAAAAAAAATTATTTAAAAAGATATTAACGAAAATATACCAAAATTTACCCATTCCCCCCCCACCCTGATCTCCGAAACTACTGAGCCTAAAATTTTGAAAAAAATAGGAAATATAGAGCGTTGCCCGAACTTTACAGAAAAATTAATGAGAAACCATTAATGTTAATTTTGGGGGGCAAATTTTAGAATTAAATAAAAATTTAAAAATAAAATTTTTTTCAAACGCATCATGTAATATATCAAATGAAAGGTCTCATTCTGAGGAACACAAAATATTTTTTTCATATTTAAAACAAATATATTTAAAAAGATATTAACGAAAATATACCAAAATTTACCCATTCCCCCCCTTATCTCCGAAACTATAAAACGTAAAGTTTTGAAAAAAAATAGATTTATAGGTTCTGACCTGAAGTTTACTGGAAAAATAAGGAGAAACTTCTAATTTTAATTTTTTTTGGGGGGGGGCATTTACAGAATTAAATGGAAAATATAAAATTAAAATTGTTTCTAACCCATCATGTTATATATCGAATTACGACGAAAACAAATATATTTTTTTCATATTTTTAAAATAAATTAATTAAAAGATATTAACAAAAATATAAAAAAATTTACCCATCCCACCCATCTCCGAAAACATAAGCTGGAAAATTTTGAAAAAACAATGGAGGTATAGCCCCTTACCTGAACGTTACTGGAAAAATAGAAAAAACCCCTAGAATTTTTTGGGGGGCAAATTAAAGAATTAAATGAAAAATATAAGATAAATATAAGATTAAAATTGTTTCTAACCTAATATATCAAATAAAAGGGCTCATGATGAAGAAAACAAATATATTTTTTTCCATATTTATAAAATAAATTAATTAAAAGATATTAACAAAAATATAAAAAAATTTACCCATTCCCCCCTTAACTCCGAAACCATAAGCTGAAAAATTTTGAAAAACTCGAATTATAGCCCCTCACCTAAACTTTACTGGAAAAATAAGAAGAAACCCCTAATATTCATTTTGGGGGGCAAATTATAGAATTAATTGGAAAATAAAAAATTATAATTGTTTCTAACGGGTCATGTAATACATCAAATCCCAGGGCTCATTATGACGAATAGGTATAAATATATTATTTTAATTTTTTTTAAATGAATATTTTAAAATATATTAAAAAAATATTTTAAAAGAATTACCCATTCTCCCCATTATTCCCCAAACTCTAAGACCTGATTTTTTTTATTTATAGGAAAAATATAAAAAAATCCCTAATTCTATTATTTGGCCTCCAAATAATAGAATTAAACGGAAAATAAATTACTAGAAAACCCCCATAGTAATTTTAGGGACAAATTATACAATTAAATGGAAAATAAAGATTCAATTTTCAAACGCATCATGTAATATATCAGATAAACGGCTCATTAAATGAGTTACAAATATAACATATTTTTAAATCATTTGTATAAAAGATACTAAAAATATTAAACATCGACTTAATTCCCACTTTAGAAACTACACCATTTTAAATTTGAAAAATATATTTTATTTATATTTTTAAATAATTTGAATAACAGATTTAATAATTTATAATTTAAACTTTGACCTATTTTGCCGTTTTTCTTCCAATCTACAGAGCCTCAAAACTTAGACAGTAGGTTATAAAAGGCAGCTCTGAAAGTTTATTAGTAAAATAAAACTCTAATGTTACTTTTTGGGGACCAAATTAGAAAATTAAATACATATGTATTGTGATAAAAATCAAGCGAATCCTAAAGCAGATAAAATAAAAAGTCTATGTGTGGAAAATCAAAGTGTATATTTTTTATAAATTTAAAACGCTTCTTTTAAAAGATATAAGGGTAAGTATAAGAAAATGCACTCATTCCCTGCTTGTCTGAAACTGGAATATTCGAATCTTGAAGGTGGTACGGAACCCTAAGTATGCAAGTCCAACACGCACTTGACCAAATTATTTAAGTATAATAATAATAATATGTTTTTCATGATGGGTAGTATTTAGGTAATGAAAGGCCATCTTGTAAGTGTCGCCATATGAGGAAGATTCACGGAACATCAACCGCATGGTGGCGCCACTGCATATAAGGGTATCTTCCTCATATGGTCTTTTAAACTGCAGCATTATCGACCCCATCTTGTGCTACCTCTGACCGCTGAGCATCGATGGCAACGACTGCACTATTGCAAAGAACGACGACATTAGAATGTGGTATGGCATTAGGTCGTCTTCTCTGATGAATCTCAATTCTGCCTGGGTGGACATGATGACCGAAGAAGGGTTAGGCGACGTCAAGTAGAAACATGTCAACCTCAATTTGATGTTAACCGACATGTACGCCGAACAGTAGGCGTTATGGGATGGGGTGCTATTGCACATGGAAGTAGATCACGACTAATCTTTGTGGGAGGCAACATGACAGCGCAACCTTATCTTCAGGAGCAGTAGATCCCATATTAATAAGATATGCTCCGCCTCATTTTGCTCGAGTTAGTTTTAACTTTTTTTAAGTGACCCAATGTTAATCTGTTGCTATGGCCGTCCAGATCCACCGATCTCTCGACCATAGGAGATGTTTGGGATATGATAGGGAGAAGGCCCCCAGGGCCTTTAGAGGTTTTAAGACAAGAAATTGAAGTAGCTTGGGATAGTATTCCTCAAGAAGAAATCATAGAATGTGGTGTTGAGCAGTTAAAACCTTTTGAAGATGCCACATGTGAACTTAGCAGCTCTCAGACCCTGATTTCATCAGTGATTACAATAATTCGAATGCTGACGCAAAAAGTTAGTGACTATTTGACAGCTTCACCGGAATCTCCAATTCACCATGCGGTCACAACTTTAAAAGCTGAAATTTCAGGAAAATTTTCCACTTTGTTGGAAGAAGATAACTTATATGTCATAGCCACTTACCTAGATCCTCGCTATAAGAACGAATTTTTCACATCAGTAACTGAGGAAAAGCTTAAAGATAATATATTGAAGATTAGTAGTAACACCGAAGACATCTGGGCTTCTCGAACAATATCTCCAAGTATCGAAAGAGTGAAGAAAATGAGAATGTCAGATTCCATGGAAACAGATACGGAACGACCAGGGACGTCAGGTACAGGACGTCAGTCCTGTTTAATTAGTGATCTTGCCATGATGCTCGATTCATCAAGTGACGATGAGACTCAGGAAACACCAGAAATTGTCAGCCCTGACGTAATTCTCAGGAATGAGTTACTTACTTTCCGCAATAAGAAGCGAATTAATTTAAATGAGAGTCCGCTTAAATGGTGGAGTGTTAATAAAAGCGAGTTCAAACTGTTATCTAAAATAGCACGTAAATTCTTATCAGCTCCACCAGCCAGTGTTCCAAGTGAACAGTTATTTAGTAGCGCAGGATTAATATATGAACCCTTACGAAACAGATTGTAGTCCGAAAAGGCGGCCATTCTACTTTTCGTTAAATATAATGCTCCAATATTCAAATTAAATACTAAGATAATTCATTCGTAATAGTAATTCATTCACCACTTTATTATTAAATAAAGAAAGGATAAACGTTACTGATTTTTTTTACCCTACCAAACCAACACTTAAGTTTTTTGTACAAATCCGCATCCGCATTAAATATAATGCATCCGCAACATCCCTGGTCTGCGGAAAGTCAAACTTACTATTTTCGAACCGGGTAAATTAATTAAATTAAAATTGACGGCATTTCGAACTAAGCTAAATATTGGAGAAGTAAGACCTTGTGCCGTACAAAAATAATAGTGCTGGAGAGAATAAAAAAATTCAAATTTCAAAAATTTTCTCCTATGGACAAAGTATAGAAAACTGTACGGCATGCCTGATTTTAAATATTTATTTAAGAGTGATATTTTACTATGCCGTATCATTGCTCTGGCTCTAAGGGCTTTTACTCTGACGCCAATTTTCTCATTTCAACCCCTATTCGAAAAAAATATTAGAGACACCATAAAATTAAAAAAATTAGAAAGTATAATATAAAAATATACCTCAAATAATTGTGCCCTACATTTTTCATGGCCGACGAGCTCACTGCAGATAAATGAATTTACCACCCGAGAGATGGATATTTTAATAAAAAGTTCCTGTACGGCATTTGTGCCCTTATCGAATTTATTGAAAATTAAGTATGGATTATGGATTGAATTTGAAAAGTAATAAATGTGTATTCCATTGGCTTGATGGGGATGAGGTGCCAATGAACATCAGCCTTATTATTGAAAATAAAACTGCAGCAGATGAAATGGATACTGATAATGGTAAACATTGTATAAATATCAGTTAACTATAACCTAATTTAAATTTATAATTAATTTATTTTATTATTTTAGACAATGATGATCATGATGACGTTAATAATGATGATCTTAATGAAGATTCAGTAAGCGAACTCGAAACTGGAGATGAGGAAGACAAGGAAGAAGATTTTCATCATATTATATTTATATTCTAAAAGTAATTTAATTATTTAAAAATAAATCTGAGGAAGAATCACTTAAGTCCGTTTTTTATGTTTTTGAAATATTTAACTTTAAATATTTTTTTAACATTGAGTCTTATGGGGAAGTAACGCTTTCTTCAGGTTCCAAAATATGTTCGATTAATCTAAATATTTTCTTCAAATTGATCAGATCAACTCTAATACTAAAAAATTGAAAATACCACTTACATTGGATAAGTCTGACGTATTGAAAATGTAAATTGCACATATTTTAAAGCCATTGGTAACGGTTTTTCTTTCAATATACAGATTTTTATTTCGATTGTGGTGTTATTTCCCGAGAAAACATAAAAATAATCAAGAACATGCCACAAATAACATTTAGAAGACAATCAAATCTTCTTTCTTAATTGGATAATGTTGATAGGTGAGTTTTTGCGTTGTTTAATGATGTTTCCCTCAAAATAGTAATTCTGTTTATGTTTTCTAACACGCATGGTAACTTTCTTTGCTCAACACATAAATAATTAACAAAATAGAAAATAAACCCAGAAATAGAAAAACAAATCTTTCACCTTAACCTTATAATTAACTATTAATAGATAAGTAAATGTTTCACTGATTATAAGTAGATGTCCCAGTGATATGTTTGAACCAATATTTTATTTATTTATTTATTTACCAAAAAAAGTAATACATTGATTAAACACAAAGGAAAACAATGCAATTACATCCTATAGAGGTATGTTATACCTGTACATAGGTTTGGTGTACTTAGAAACTAACATATTTAGAAAATTTACAAAAAAAATATAAGTAGTGAAAGAGAAAACAATGAATATTTAAAAATAAAAAACCTATATATATATATATATATATATATATATATATATATATATATATATATATAACCTGTAGAACTAAAAAACCATTATTATTCAAAAAATATATATGAACATAAAAAAACAAAACAACATATAAACAATATACCAATATACACACCAAAAAACTTCATGATTTGCACAGACAGTTATATATTATACCTTATCCACTCTTTCATTCTTCGTTTCCAGGATTTCGATTTCACATGGAAACTATGTTTGATACTGTTAGGTAATTGATTAAAAATCTTTACTGATACAAAGGTACTACTTTTAGTCAGTATAGACCTCTTTACAATGGGCAGTAGAATATTCTTATTTCTAGTTGAACTAGTTGAAGAATCATATTTAGTCTTGAGCTCAGAAAAATGGTTTAAGATAGCATTATAAGAATACAGTTGCTTAAGGTTTAAAGGCCAATTTTTATTCAATGATTTGTTCTTAAATATTACTTTTAATAATTTGTCTTGTATCCTTTGTAACAACATTAAGTTGTTGTTGTAAGCACCCCCCCATGCAATATTTCCATATGATATCAAGCTATGAAAAAAAGCATAATAGATAAGCAATAGTGCTTTTGTGTTCATAATTTTAGACAACTTACTAATTACAAATATAAGATACTTAGTCCTATTAATAATATAATTGATATGAAAGTCCCATTTTAGATTTTGGTCGAAATAAACACCAAGGTATTTGGTTTTTTCAATTCTCGTAAGCTGCTTATTCTTAATTTTAATATAAAAATTCATAGGCACACTGTCACAGTAACAGCCAAATGTAATATATACTGATTTCTCAGCATTCAGCGTTAATTTATTATTCTCAAGCCATATTGCAATTCTATCTAACATTTCATTCATGTGAGAAATTGCTTCAGACCAAGTAAAACCAGTGGGAATAACTGCAGTATCATCAGCATATGACACAATTGAACCATCTGTAAGTATTTTTAATAGGTCATTAACATAAATTATAAAAAGTAGCGGTCCTAGAATTGTTCCTTGAGGCACACCTAAATTTATGTCTCTAAATTCACTAACTCCCCCTTTTGTGTTAACCATTTGCTGCCTATTGGACAAAAAGCTTTTCATTAAATTGTGGGCCTGCCCCCTAATTCCATAGCAAAACAATTTATCCAAAAGAATTTTGTGGTCAACTGTATCAAATGCCTTTGATAAATCCAAAAAGCTACTATAACTGGTTTACTTAAATTTAAGCTCTTATAGATATAGTTTGTAATGAAACTTAATGCATTTTTGGTACCTAAGTTCTTAATAAACCCGTACTGTCTTTTAGAAATTATTTTACTTTCACAGAGAAAATTAAAAATCCTGTGATAACTCAATCTTTCAAAAATTTTAGCCAAGTTCGAAATCAAGGAAATTGGTCTATAATTCCTAGCATAATGCTTGTCATCACCCTTATAAATTGGAACAACATGTGCCTTCTTTAACACATCTGGCCAGATTGCTTGCTCAATGCATAAGTTAAAAATATAAGCTAAAGGTTCAGCAATATATTCTGAAATATTCTTTACTACTTGTGAGTTAATACTATCAATTCCTCCTGCTTTTCGTTTCATTTTACTAATAATCGACATTCAAATAAATTAGTAGGATAGAAAAATATTGAAACTGAATTGACTTCAGACAGTGTTACATTTCCTCCTAATGTAGAATCAAAATTTTTACTTAATTTATCCCCTACACTACAAAAAAACTTGTTTAAGTAGTTAGCAATTTCATCATCATGTTCAATTTTCAATATCATAATAGTTTATTAATTTTGTGGGAATTGTGAGCTTCGTATTACCGAAGTCAAAAGCTCTTAAATAAAATTGTTAAACTATAGATACACAATAAATTGTTAGCAAGTGAGACTAGATAAAACTGAATAAACTTAACTCCTACTTATCAGTTTTGTCACGTACCGTAGAAATGTGATCCGGAATCACAGAAACAACTTTTATTATAAGAACTTGGTGTAAAAATGCTAGAATAACTTTATGAATACACCTCGTAAAGTTTCGCTTGACATTTGTATGCAACAATGCTCTCAATTCTAGTGCTCAACTTTGCTTTCAGTAAACGCGAACACTAGAATGGGGTGCTTGTTGACTCTCGTGCTAGGAACGTAATCTGAAACGAAGCGCATCCGTGTGTAAAACCTCATTCATTTTACATCATATGTACGTTCAAGTGCATAATATTAAGCGACACCTTTGATGTGTCCGCGTCCATGAGGAGCCATCAATCATTCAGGATTTGAGTGTGTACTTATTATTAGTTTAGTCGTGCTAAATAATGAGTTATTTTTTTATTTTATTTATTTATAAAAAATCGATTGTGGAAGCCGTTACTTTGTGATAGTCAATCATGATGATGAAATGAAACTAATTACTTTGTTTACTATCACTAACACATTTATTCACTAAAACATGTGACTAGTTTCGATGCCTAGCGCATCATTTTCAAACATATATAAAAAATGAAAAAACCCATCTAACAAACCTTAAACACAAAACTAATGACCAAATACATCGGCATGATGGTTAGCCGGTCGTGGTCAATCAAATTGACCACGACCGGCAATACTAATGCCCTTTTCCAGTAGGCAGGAAAAGTCCCAGTTAGTAATGATTTGTTAAAAACTAAAAAATGGGGTAAGACGAAGGAATTTTTGCATTTTTATATAAATGACACTACGAACCCGTCTGGACCAGGGCTTTTATTTACGTCTAGAGAGTTAATTTGGTTTAAAACCTCTTCCATTGTGATATGATTAATAGAAAAAGAGTTATCACAGGTGAGATCACTAGTCGAATCAATTAAGGTCGGCAAAGTTTCAGTTTCATATACAGACGAGAAATAACTAGAAAATGCATGTACTTTTTGCTTTATGCATATATGAACAAACAATTAAAATATACAGCAATCTAATATATAAAATGTCTTCAGAGTAAAGTAGATGTGTGTGATACATTCTGCTTTTCCGATTAATAAGTTTTAAAATACAATTTTGAATGGTTTTCAATTCATGTACTAAATTGTTATACATGCCACCCCATACTAAAATTCCATATTGTATAAGAGATTCTATAAAAGTCGCATATACAATTTTTAAGAATTTGACACTTAGAAATTCTCTCAAAAGATAAAATTTATGTATCAGTTTACGAATTTTATTGGACACATAATCAACATGAGGGCCCCACTTAAGATGTCTATCTATAATTATGCCAAGGTATTTTGTATGGGTGTTTCTTGTATAGTATGATCATTTATCCTTATATCAGGAAAGTTAGGTCTATTTGCAGACGTTAAAGAATATACGATATAATTAGTTTTGCTCCAATTAAGTGATAGTCTGAATGACTGCAGCCAGTTTTATACGCTTAGGAATCCATTTATTGATTTGGTTTTTAATCCATCCCAAGTTTTTGCTTCAAACACAAGAGCAGTATCATCTGTATACGAAATTGTTAATCCACCCGTGTCCAATTGCAGTAAAGAGTTTATATATGTTATAAACAGAATTAGACCTAATACGGTTCCTTGTGGTATCCCTATTTGAATTTTTTGTTTCTGACTAAATTTTTTATTTACTTTAACTATCTGATATTCTGATATCTTTCATTCAGATAACTTTTTATCAGTATTAAATGATGTAACTTTTGTATTGTTTTGCCGAAAACGCATTTCTGACGTTGTCAGTTCTTAAAAGTTGTAATAGTATTAAGAAATCGACCAGTTCCGGATTGTCCATTAGGCAGTGTAAGAACCTGTCTACAGGCCCAAAGCCTCCCAAAATTGTATTTGTTTCTAGATTTTTAATGAAAGTATTAACTAATAGTACTTCTCTCGTGAGGATTTTCAATTTTTCCTAATTTATTAACACCCTGTATATCTGCTTGAAAATTTTTATATTGTATATTGATTTTTCCAACAAGCATAACTTTTTATAAAGAACGACTTTTTTTCGTAAAATGAAAAATACAGTTTTTTCCACCTGTGCATTCTAACCGCGGACACACCATACATATATATTAAGGGTTTCTTTGTTTATAGAAAATCAATAAATTACATTTAATAAACAAATGTAACATCCAAATAATATAAAATACCAGCGGAAATTTGCTTTTCGTTCTAATAAACAATCGATTGTTCTACTTGCGATATCTAAATTAGAGACTTGACATACGTCAGGACCCCATAAAAAAAACTAAAACGTCACAAAAAGATCAACGGTACCACGTTTTTGGATGGTAGAAACAAGGATGACAACTTATGTGGGGTTGAGTATTCTAAAATTTCTGCTGTACTGTTTAAAATCCACCGCCTTGCTACATCACTGCCACCATAATTTAATTAATTTTGAAAAAAAACTTTTTTTAATGTGTATTTTATTAAAGTCTGAAATGCTTCTATATTTAAATAATTTAGTCAAGTGCGAGTTGAACTCGCATACTAAGGGTTCCGTACCACCTTCAAGATTCTAATATCCAGTTTCAGACAAGCAGGGAGTGAGTACATTTTCTTATATTTACCTTAATATCTTTTATAGGAAGCGTTTTAAATTTATAAAAAATATACACTTTTATTTTCCACAGATAGACATTTTATCTTATTTGTTACATTATTAGCTTGAGTGTTATGAAAATATGTTTTAATTTCCTAATTTGGTCCCAAAATTAACATTAGAGTTCTATTTTACTAATAAACGTTCAGGTAAGACTTTTATAATCTACTGTCTGTACATTGGAGTTTAAAGAAAATTGGTCAAGTTTTAAATAATAAATTATTAAATCTTTTAGACAAATTATTTAAAAGTACAAATAAAATATATTTTTCAAAATTTTATATAGTGTAGTTTCTAAAGTGGGAATTAAGTAGCTGTTTAATATTTTTGTTAATATCTTTTACATAAATGAATTAAAAATAAGATATATTTGTAATTCACATAATGAGTCTTTTATTTGATATATTACATGATGCGTTTGAAAATTTAATTTTTATTTTGCATTTAATTCTATAATTTGTCCTCAAAATTAATATTGGGGTTTTCTACTTAGTTTTCTAATAAATTTCAAGTGAGCCCAATTACCCCTAATTATTTTCAAAATTTTAGGTAGTATAGTTTCGGAAATAAAGCGAGAAATGAGAATTTTTTTATATTTCTGTTAATATATTAAATTTAAGTAAATTTAAAAATATGAATAATATATATTTGTATTCCTCATAATTAGCTCTTTCATTTGATGTATTGCATGATGTGTTAAAAAAATATTTTCTGTTTAAATCTATAATTTGGTCCCAATATGAATATTAGGTATTTCTTATAATTTGTGGAAAAAGGGGGAAATGGGTAATTTTTGTATAAATTTTTTTAATATATTATAAAATAATCATTTTAAAAATATGAAAAATTAAAAAGCCCTTTGATTTGATATATTACGTGATCCGTTAGAAATAATTTTAACTTAAGTTTTACATTTAATATTGTAATTTGCCTCCTAAAATTAATTCCTAAAATTAATTCCTAAAATTAATATTAGGGGTTTCTCCTTATTTTCTCAGTAAAGCTCAGGTGAGGTCCTATAATCCTTATTTTTTTCAAATTTTTACGGCATATAGTTTCGGAGATAAGGTGGGGGCAATGTGTAAACAATTTTATATTTTTGTTAATATCTTTTAAATAATGTATTAAAAAATATGAAAAAATATGTTTGTATTGTCATAATGAGTCCTTTGATTGGTATATTAGGTGATGCATTAGAAACAATTTTAATTTTATATTTTTCATTTAATTCTGTAATTTGCCCCCTAAAATTAATATTAGGGCGTTTCTCCTTATTTTTCCGGTAAAACTGAGGTGAGGCCCTATGTCTCTATTTTTTTTTTTAAATTTTACGGCTTATAGTTTCGGAGGTAAGGTAGGGGGAATGGCTAAAATTATTTATATTTTTGTTAATATCTTTAAAATAATTCATTTTAAAAGTATGAAAAAAATATATTTGTTTTCGCCATAATGAGCCCTTTCATTTGATATGTTACATGATGTATTAGAAACAATTTTAATTTCATATTTCCATTTAATTCTGTAATTTGCACCCCAAAATTAATAGTAGAGGTTTGTCCTTATTTTTCCTGCAAAATTCACGTGCGACCCTATATCTCTATTTTTTTCAAAATTTTGCTTGTTTTAGTTTCGGAGATAAGAGGGGGGGAACGGTCGATTTTTTTAGTTTTTTCCCCAGAAGTACCCCTAAAATCAAAATTTCTTCGTTTCCCTTTACTCCTGATCGGGTCACCAAACTAAACACTTATACCAAATTTAAACCTTTTCCGTCCAGTAGTTTCTGTGAAAATTGCTGTGATGTAAAAAAAGGGAGAAATCCGGAGTGATATTATAACGGTATCCGTATATTGTATATACACCTACTTAAATAACTTAAAATTAATATTTTTGTAAGAGTATGTAGATTACATAAATTTACAAAATAAGCATTATAGAACAAAGTTCCTGATTCTATATATTACTTATTAAATATAAGAGCACAATAGAATAAATCAACAACGTCAGAGAGTAATTAAAACAACAAATTATTAAAGAAGATATGGTAATGAAATTATAATTAATAATTTGGGTTAATATTATGAGAAGAGGTATTTACTATTATTGCAAAAATGTGGACAAAATATAAAATAATTAGTTAGGTATATGCAGTAGTCATTACTTTAGTTGATTCACTATTGAAATTTAAAAAATATATTTTCTTATTAAACAAAACTTACACCAGTATTGCAAGATTTACCTGGAGCACCCTGTATATAAGTAGAACATCAACGTCGTACATGGTACCTAGTTTCTTTTTCACGTTTGAAATAATAAAAATTTCAGTCGCATTGACGATTAAACGGCTGTTAATTAACATTTCTATTCAAATAATTTTGTCTTACCTTTGGGATTAATGTGGAAATACTATTTTTCTCCGCTTTTCTGAATACTGTATGTATCAGGTCTAATTCTCAATAGAATACAGGGTAAACTATCCAAATCCGTTTTCGAGTAATCCTTGAACATATATGTAGATGAATTGACGACTATCTTTATGGGGGTAAAAAAGATGATGCACCTAATGTTCTAGAGTATTTCCGGAAAAAAAAATTATATTATTTATATGCCAACGCATCGTTTTAATCTATTTTCAATATAGTGTGCAGAATTACGTTTTAATATTTTGGAGTCATGATTTGGTAATAAAAGTTATATAGAGCTATATATTCCCAATTTACGGAAAATGTTATGACATACGTGTCGGAAATATATATATTTACTAACACAGTTTGCCTACTTTTATTGCACTTTCCTATTACTTTTCACAAACTTTTATAACCTTGGATAACGAGATAATGTTCATCAACGTACTGATATTAAAAAATCGAAGTGTGCTTTACCAAAAATGGAAGTTTTTTCCGCTACAAAATCCAAATAAAATTGATTTTTTGGCAAAAAACGTAGTTTTCCAAAACATCGCAAATTAATTTCGCAAAAATAGGTCAAAGTAAAAATTTATATGTTTACATTTAAGCATTAATTTAATTGTTTTATCAAATTACAGGGTTTTAGTAAAATAGTCGAGCTAACCAAAGTTGAAGATACATATATTAACTTATTATTCATGACAATTCCTTAACCCCTTAACACCCTGTGTGCATAATTATGAACAATTTCTTCAAACTCAATTTTTGTAAAGAAGTTTAATCTGACGAAAATGGGGGAAATACAGCCCTATCAATGGTTACCTGCTATAATGATGACATACATGAGTCGTAAGTCAATATAAATTTATAATAATCACTTAGTTGCTTTGAAATATAAATGTATTTTTTTTGGTCATAGGTGAAAGGTCTAAAGAATGGTATAAATTAGTATTTTTGCGAAACTTTTAGTTGATCAATGGTGGATGATCGCCTTTCCTTTAATGTTCATAATTATAATTATGCACATTGAGTCTCAAAAATCGTTTTTATTTTATTTTAGGTAAATACGACACTGAGGTTGATGCTTCCATGCTCTTACAATTTTTGGAAAATGATTCTGATATTGATCTAAGTGATGATGCGTTCGGAGAGGAAGAAAATCAGTTTCGGGAGCATAAGTGTACTGCAATTCGAGTAGGTGCCGATAAAATGAACCCGAAAATGGTTGAAATTCCTGAAAGTCATTGGGATGATGAAGACGACTTGCCATTAGCGATGTTTGTTGGGGCAACAGAAGGACCAGATTTTAGTGATCTAATAACCAAAAAACGAGTCAGTCAAATGGAATCGGCAAGATTTTCAAAATCGCTTTATACCGTACGGCAGTAAAGAGGGCACGCGTTGCAAAAATGCCAAATGCAACAAGAAAACTCATTTCTTCCGCGAGTTCATCTGTATATATATATATATATATATATATATATATATATATATATATATGAACAATGCTAGGTTCCGGGTGAGAACCGCGTCTGAATTTATTATATACTCGACGTTTCGACTCCTGCTTTGGAGCCATTATCAAGAGACAAAAGTGAAGAAAGTTTCAGAGTCTAGATCGAACTCGGGGCCTCATATGCCTACTCCCCAAGAGTCACTAGGTAATTGAACTGAATTTGAGTCTACTCTGCTTCTTTTATTTATAGTTAGCGCTGGGTTAGAAGGGGATGTCACGTGATGAGGCTGTGTTGTGATTGGTCGGATGTTGGTGGGCGTGTCTGCTTTGTTTAATCTGGCAATTACGGAGGTCCAGGCTGTGGGGAGGCGAGAGTCGTCATCGCGTCGGTTTTTTAGACAGAGAGGTCTTTTTTCTATTTCGATGGCTTCGCGAATAGTGGATGCCCTAAGAGAATTGAGAGATATGATAGTCCTACTGTCCTCGAAGTTGATAGAGTGCCCTGTTTGGATATGGTGATGCGCGAGAGCTGAAGTCGGATCTTTTTTACGAACTGACAGAGAGTGTTCATATACTCGATGGTTAACGCGCCTGTTGGTACGACCGATGTAGCTTTGTGGGCAATCGCGACATGAGATTTCGTAAACTCCTCGATCCTCGTTAGGTACTTTGTCTTTGGGGTTACCGGTTAAGTTGCCTATAGTTTGAGTGGTGTTGAAGATAGTCTTTATTTGATGTCTTTGTAAAATCCGTGCTATTTTGTCAGTGACTCCTCGAATGTATGGAAGTACGGCTTTTTGATGTTGTTGTTCTGTTTCTGACGGGGTTGGTGTAATTGGGGGTTGTTGAGATTGATGAATTATACGCGCAATGTGGTCCGGATGATAACCGTTTTGTCGAAGGATTTTTGAAGATTATTAAGTTCGTTTTGTCTATTGTCAATATCTGTTAAACGAATAGATCTGAGAGTCAAAGATTTCATTACAGAACTCAATTGGGCAGGGTGGTGGTGTGATTGGGCATTTAAGTATCGATTGGTATGGGTTGGTTTTCTATAGACGGTATGTGAGAATCTGTCATTGTTGGTTTTTGTTATGAGGACATCAAGAAACGGGAGAGAAGAATCGGACTCGATTTCCATTGTAAATTGTATATTAGAATGTATACCATTGAGGTGTTGTAGGAAGAAGTCTAATGAATCTCTGCCATGAGGCCAAATGACAAAAGTATCATCTACATATCTAAGCCAACAGGAAGGTTTTAAATTAGACGAGTTTAGGGCCTGGGTTTCGATTTGTTCCATGAAAATGTTAGCAAGCACTGGAGAAAGAGGTGAACCCATGGGGGCCCCACGGACTTGTTTGAACAGAGTGTTTTGAAATGAAAAATAAGTGTTAGAAGAACAGTGTTGTACAAGTTTGATGATGTCAGAAGAGATATTGTATTTTGTTTTTAGAATATCTAACGTTTCTGAAATGGGGACATTGGTGAAAAGGGATACAACATCGAAGCTGACTAGGATGTCATTTTCTGAAATTCTGTATCCACTTAGGATATCTAGGAAGGAAGAAGAGTTCTTTACGTACGAGGATGCTTGCTCGGCTAGAGGTTGAAGGGTTTTGGCTAAGTACCGGGCTAATTCTTGGGGTCGGGATTGTACCGAACTGACAATGGGCCTAAGAGGAATGTCCGGCTTATGAATTTTGGGTAGTCCGTAAATTTTCGGAATTTTAGAAGACTTTTCACGAGGAATGATGATCTTTTTAACGTCAAGAGGAAGTTGTGTCCTGTTGATGATTTCCTTAGTCTTTTTCTCTAAGTAAGTAGTAGGATTATTGTTCATTATTTCGTAGTCTGCAGTGTGGAGTAGGGAATTCATCTTGTGAACATAGTCCTTAGTATTGAGAAGAACAGTCGCGTTACCTTTGTCGGCAGGAGAATAGTTATGTCATCGTTGTTACGTAGTTGTTTTAGTGCATGTCTTTCGTTAGAAGTTAGGTTTGATTTTGGTGGCTTTGATGTGCGGAGTACTCTAGCAATGTCTTGACGAGTATCTTCAGCCTCAATATCTGTTAGTTCAACCAAAGCTACCTCAACTTGAGAAATGATTCTTTCAGTTGGGATAGTTTTCGGCGTCACTGCGAAATTGAAACCTTTGGATAGGACGTGTAAACTGGTAGAGTCTAAGGGGAAGTCAGAAAAGTTATGGACGGTCGTCTGAGGGGGTGAGGTGACAGTGGTTGTTGTTTTGTATAAGTCGTGTTAGCTTAAGTTTTTGAGTGACTGTTTTCTTTTGGGCCAGGTGTTCAGCTTTATCGCTCGAAATGCGATTAAAATTGTCCCACAGAATTGGATGAGGACTGAAAGTATGTAATGATGAATAACAGTGATACAAATTTCGGTTGGTTTGGTTAAGTTGATATCTGATTGAATGGATGGAATTTCGTAAGAGGGCCAAACTTGCTTTGTTAAGGATACTGGAAACTGAACGTGAAGAGGTGTGATGTTTTAGTTTGAAAGTATTTGGAATGACGTTATAAGTTCTACAAGATTTGAGGAAAACAACAACCCACTGTCACCTCACCCCCTCAGACGACCGTCCATAACTTTTCTGACTTCCCCTTAGACTCTACCAGTTTACACGTCCTATCCAAAGGTTTCAATTTCGCAGTGACGCCGAAAACTATCCCAACTGAAAGAATCATTTCTCAAGTGGAGGTAGCTTTGGTTGAACTAACAGATATTGAGGCTGAAGATACTCGTCAAGACATTGCTAGAGTACTCCGCACATCAAAGCCACCAAAATCAAACCTAACTTCTAACGAAAGACATGCACTAAAACAACTACGTAACAACGATGACATAACTATTCTTCCTGCCGACAAAGGTAACGCGACTGTTCTTCTCAATACTAAGGACTATGTTCACAAGATGAATTCCCTACTCCACACTGCAGACTACGAAATAATGAACAATAATCCTACTACTTACTTAGAGAAAAAGACTAAGGAAATCATCAACAGGACACAACTTCCTCTTGACGTTAAAAAGATCATCATTCCTCGTGAAAAGTCTTCTAAAATTCCGAAAATTTACGGACTACCCAAAATTCATAAGCCGGACATTCCTCTTAGGCCCATTGTCAGTTCGGTACAATCCCCGACCCAAGAATTAGCCCGGTACTTAGCCAAAACCCTTCAACCTCTAGCCGAGCAAGCATCCTCGTACGTAAAGAACTCTTCTTCCTTCCTAGGTATCCTAAGTGGATACAGAATTTCAGAAAATGACATCCTAGTCAGCTTCGATGTTGTATCCCTTTTCACCAATGTCCCCATTTCAGAAACGTTAGATATTCTAAAAACAAAATACAATATCTCTTCTGACATCATCAAACTTGTACAACACTGTTCTTCTAACACTTATTTTTCATTTCAAAACACTCTGTTCAAACAAGTCCGTGGGGCCCCCATGGGTTCACCTCTTTCTCCAGTGCTTGCTAACATTTTCATGGAACAAATCGAAACCCAGGCCCTAAACTCGTCTAATTTAAAACCTTCCTGTTGGCTTAGATATGTAGATGATACTTTTGTCATTTGGCCTCATGGCAGAGATTCATTAGACTTCTTCCTACAACACCTCAATGGTATACATTCAATATACATCGAGTCCGATTCTTCTCTCCCGTTTCTTGATGTCCTCATAACAAAACCAACAATGACAGATTCTCACATACCGTCTATAGAAAACCAACCCATACCAATCGATACTTAAATGCCCAATCACACCACCACCCTGCCCAATTGAGTTCTGTAATGAAATCTTTGACTCTCAGATCTATTCGTTTAACAGATATTGACAATAGACAAAACGAACTTAATAATCTTCAACAAATCCTTCGACAAAACGGTTATCATCCGGACCACATTGCGCGTATAATTCATCAATCTCAACAACCCCCAATTACACCAACCCCGTCAGAAACAGAACAACAACATCAAAAAGCCGTACTTCCATACATTCGAGGAGTCACTGACAAAATAGCACGGATTTTACAAAGACATCAAATAAAGACTATCTTCAACACCACTCAAACTATAGGCAACTTAACCGGTACCCCCAAAGACAAAGTACCTAACGAGGATCGAGGAGTTACGAAATCTCATGTCGCGATTGCCCACAAAGCTACATCGTTCGTACCAACAGGCGCGTTAACCATCGAGTATATGAACACTCTCTGTCAGTTCGTAAAAAAGATCCGACTTCAGCTCTCGCGCATCACCATATCCAAACAGGGCACTCTATCAACTTCGAGGACAGTAGGACTATCATATCTCTCAATTCTCTTAGGGCATCCACTATTCGCGAAGCCATCGAAATAGAAAAAAGACCTCTCTGTCTAAATAGACGCGATGACAGTACTCGTCTTCCCACAGCTTGGACCTCCGTAATTGCCAGATTAAACAAAGCAGACACGCCCACCAATACCCAACCAATCACAACACAGCCTCATCACGTGACATCTTCTCTTCTATCCCAGCGCTACCTATAAATAAAGAAGCAGAGCAGACTCAAATTCAGTTCAGTTACCTATTGACTCTTGGGGAGTAGGCAGATTGAGGCCCCGAGTTCGATCTAGACTCTGAAACTCTTTTTCACTTTTGTCTCTTGATAATGGCTCCAAAGCAGGAGTCGAAACGTCGAGTATTCAATAAATTCAGACGCGGTTCTCACCCGGAACTAGCTTAGTTCATAATAATGACCGCGGAAGCCTCTCAGAACATATATATATATATATATATATATATATATGAACAATGCTAGGTTCCGGGTGAGAACCGCGTCTGAATTTATTATATACTCGACGTTTCGACTCCTGCTTTGGAGCCATTATCAAGAGACAAAAGTGAAGAAAGTTTCAGAGTCTAGATCGAACTCGGGGCCTCATATGCCTACTCCCCAAGAGTCACTAGGTAACTGAACTGAATTTGAGTTTACTCTGCTTCGTTTATTTATAGTTAGCGCTGGGTTAGAAGGGGATGTCACGTGATGAGGCTGTGTTGTGATTGGTCGGATGTTGGTGGGCGTGTCTGCTTTGTTTAATCTGGTAATTACGGAGGTCCAGGCTGTGGGGAGGCGAGAGTCGTCATCGCGTCGGTTTTTATATATATATATATATATATATATATATATATATAGATTATATTATATTATATAAAAGTTGACCATTGATACATATTGTGCAGAATTATGCACACATTTTTTCTATAAAAAAAACAACAAAATTAACCTTATGTAACATAATAATATTGATAATATGTTCATTCTTGAATAAAATATATCAATAAATGTTTTTTTCTTCCCTTAAATAAAATTCAGGTCTCAATGTGTTAAAGGTGGCCTTATTGAGATTTTTAGGGCAGGGTATTAGGACATTTCAGAAGAAATACCCAATCCTTACCAAACAAACTGCGCTGTGTTAGTCCGGGATCGTGACGGTTATAATGAACGCCGCATAGGTCCCAATTACATTTTCCACGTATCAGCAAAACGTTCTTTAGGGTGGCAATAGGTCAGAGTGTCCATACAACTTTTATAAATAAATCTAGTGAAAAATTCTTTCGGGCATAATCTTAGATAGAAAATTCATATCCAGATTACAAGCAGTACGAAAACCTTTTGTTATTTGCACTGTATGTACAGGGTAGTTTGATTGAGGACAAAAATAGATAATTGAAGTTTTCATTTTTATTTTTTGCAGGATTATTATAGGATCACCTCTTTAGAGTTGCTGTCCCACGTTTCGTTTCTGCTACCATCATCAACTTTTTTTCTTATTAGGTTTTTCTACAGAAAAATTCTGATTTCATTGATGAACAGCTTGTTATAATTTGCTTTCCTAGAAGCACAAATATGTAAATAAAAAGAAATATCACCTTAGCGTGGCTACACCGAAAATATTGTTTTTATAAACATAACAGTCTTTATTAAACTAAAGTCCCTGAATTTTCTATCTATCTATGTGAAACTATTTTAGCTAAATAATTACAAACAGCTCCATACTTATGTGGAAAATCCCCGATATTTTGAAACCAATATAATTGACAAGCGGTAATTAATTGTCTTCTAAATCTTATTTGAGGCATATTCTTGATTATTTTCATGTGTTCCGAAACAAAAATCTGTATATTCAAGGAAAAACCAAACGTTTCTAGGTCTATTCTGACCTCGTTTTCAATGGCCTTATACATATATTGAAAATATAAAATGCAAAATTTTATATTGGAGAAACATCGAGACCATTAAAGTACGAATTAATGAACACAAGAATTACATAAAGGACAATTTGAAAAATCGAAAACCTGCTTGGAAACTAGACCTTAAAATGTAATTTGACAATTTAACTATACTTCACAAAGAACAACATAACACAAAACGAAAAATAAAAGTCTGTGTTAATTTTTTTGAATGAAGACGACTGTATCGCTTCTACTTCTGTACAATTGAATCGTATATGCTTACCTACAATTAAGGAAGAAATAAGTAATGGCCATCTCCTTTTGAACAACCTAGTATCGGGATAGTTCATAAGGATTTTCCTAGGTTTTCCCTTATGAGTTTAATGGGATCACTGAATTCTTTGATCACATTTTTGGCGAATGCGCTTTCTTATATCAAAGTCGTACCAAGAAACGCCACTAATAAATTCTAAAGACAACTCTTTCAAGTTCTTTCAACTTGAAAGCTGTTTGACATTAATACATGCGCTTTAGAATTTTTTGTGCTACGTGTATATCTAGAAACGAGGTCAGAATATGCCTAGAAACGTTTGGTTTTTCCTTGAACATACAGATTTCTGTTTAGATTGTGGTGTTATTTCCCAAGACCACAAATAAAAATGAAAGAAAATAAACAACTTTCCTAAAGTGTCTAGTGTCATAAAGACGCCACAGTTTGAAAAAGTACTTTTATAAGTCCAAATGATGGTTTTCAAAAATCTCGATTTTCTTCCCAATTGAAGAGCCGGTTTGCAAAACTAGTTTCTTGAAAATGTAAGATTTTAAATCACTTTCCTTAAACTTCCTCTAGACGCTAGTGTATTCTACATTCATATCTGACGAAACTTTATAGGTTGATTTTGTTGGTTAGGTACCAATAAGATATTTCTAGTAACTTCTATTCTGCTTTCATATTTTATTTTGGGTTTTCGAAAGCACCAAACCAACCCAAATGTTCATAACAAATGTATATGGGCAAATAAAACGAAGTTTTAACTATAATTAATTTGGTTTTATAATACCCACTTAAAAAATGAGACACTATATTCGACGCGTATGTACGCTTCTTTTTGTATGTTAATCAATTTTGCAAAAAGGGCTCATTTGAACGGTTTAAACTTTCAAGGAAATTCCTTTGTTGCTCTCATGTATTTTGATGCCTAGCTTATCGTTTTTAACGAAAATTCGGGAAAAATTTATTTGGAATATATGTGTTTAATGAGTTATGACGTTTCCATTATAACGAAAAGAGAATCGATTTGAGTACAATATATAAAGTGCTTCTGTAACACATTGTTCGGCACTTAAACATAAGTATGTTTAAATATACACCATACCTATAGACCAGCTTTCTTTCAGTTATTCCGTCAAGATAGTTTTCTGTATGAAGACACTACTGTTCTGAGCAATTTGCACAGACTACTGGAGTTGCAAATATTTACCTTATCCACATGAACAATCAAATAGATATTTACTTCCTCTATCATTAGAAATTACTTAAAATACATACTTTACATCTCACACCGTTCGTATGGTGTATCTGATAAGCAAATGATGTGTTTTCTATCCCTATCAGTTTGGAATTAAACTTTTATTTACTGAACAAAACGGACGATTTCTAAATAAGGAGAGCTTCCTCTATACTTACCCCATGGTTTCCTCGTTAAGTCTAGTTTTTATACTGTGTTGGTGTGCAGGTCAATGTCATTTGATGAAAATTCTCATTTAACAAACATGCTTGCAATGCTCGCGTTTGTATGTGGGCGTTAAGAGCTTTGATATATATAGATGTACTTAGGTTACTAACAAATATTGAAATTTTGGGTTTCAAGACTCATTTTTAAATAATTAATCATCTTTTTCATAAGAAGAAGTTTTATATTTATAGATTTTATATATCCTAGAAATACTTGAACAAATATATAAATTTCGCAATCGTAATCAGCCTTTTATCCATATTTATTTATAGCTTTTCCACTTGTTGGCCAGATTTCATATTTTATATTGAATACACCCTTTTAATGCTCTTTTAGACCAGGATGTAAAAATCGCAATTGTTTTCTAGCCTTGTAACCTAATCAATACTTGTTTGCAATCACCAGACACCTGATAATATAATTTATTGCTAATTATCAGATAACCGCATAACTGAAAAAAGATAAATCTAAAACCCCATGTTTTAGTAATTACAAACTTCAACAGTTATATTTGCGGAGTAATAAACCATATATAGGATTACACTTCGCTATCTGTAACCCTACCGCAAAATATTAATTGGAAATTTATTTTTTCCATATGGGTTTCATATAACAATTGCTGTTAAATATGCACAAAAGCAGCAGTAATTATTGGAAATATTAAAATAACATTTGCTGTCTGATACTTGGTATACCAGATTATGATCGTACACGATAACTCGAAAAAATAACTCATTCCAGCATTCTATGTACGCATTTCGAATCAACATGGTAGACATACCAGTTGGATCAGAACAGTCCGGATTTCGCTTGTTCTAATTTTGCTAGGTCGCTCTTTCTTTTAAATTACGATTATATTGAATATAAAATCATTCTGGAGTTTTGTGCATTTAATATCATTAATTTCTTTCTTGAGGCATTATTATGCTCATTTAGTCTGGATTGAATCCTCTTCTTTGTTTGTCCTACATAGCTCTTGCTGCAGTCTACACATGAATGTCATTCCTTGTTTCCCTATTTCTCCAAATGGATCTTCGTCTTCGCATTTATCAACACAGTGCTAATTATTCAACTCTATTGTCAAGACAGGCTCTTGTAGTACCGGTTTTGACTTTGGGGAGTGTTTTTAAAATGTCCATTTACCATTTGACGTCATCGATAAATATTTAATCTAGTTACAAAAGTTTTGTTGACTGCTTGCAGTTGGGCTGCGTGGTGATGAAAATTGGCTCGTAGATATCGGTTAGTGTGAGTTGTTTTTCTGTAAACGACCCTGTCAGTGCCTCCATCTTCTTTCTTTTATGTAGGCATTAAGGAATGGAAGTTTTAGAGGTTATCTAAAAATGTGTTGAAGTGCTTTCTACCAAGAGGTCAAATCACAAAAGTGTCATTCAGGCATCATAATTATGAACTGATTTTCGGCTAGCTGTACTTGGTGCTACTACGGGCTAGAACGATGATCCCACTGGAGCTCCTTTTAGTCCACAAGGCAGTGTGTAGTTTTCTAAAATGATATCCGGGACTCATACGATAGAGATGTTTGTGAGAAGGGACACTATAGTAAACTTAAAAAAAGGCTTGTTGTAAAACAGTTTTTCCATCAGATGTGCGGTGTATTTCACATATGAGTATGCTTCCTTCGGTAATGATTGAAGTTTATGGACTAGTTATTAGGCTAGCTGTTGACAATTCAACTAAACATTCTTTTTGATTCTACTTGCTGGGATTTTATATTTAACTTTGTTGTCCAGTTGAATCTGTACTAATATATTTGTGTGCTGCATTTTTTAAAAGGGATTGTATTTTGTTTGTGTAGTTTGTAGTATCTAAAAGTGCAGTCGCATTTATCCTGAAATTACATAACTCATGGAAAATTATACTAACCCCTGTAATACCAATCGGCAAACGGTGGGCATGTCGGCTGACGCGGAACCGCTTAGGGGACCATTAGAAAGTAAACATAAATTCTTGAGTAACCTGAAGCGTAAGCAAGCAGATATAAGAATAGTGCGAACAAATGAAGGTAGATGTGATTTTGTTAAAAAACCAGCAGTTTCAGTAGGAATCAGTTCTTCAACTAAGCGGATATATACAGGAAGTAAATTATTTGAGTGTTTACAGTGTGGAACAGCCAAATGGAATAATTTCGAGAACGAATAAAGGATGACTTGTAGGAAGAACTCTTGGACACGTCGATTTATATTTATAAATGCGCATTTTTCAACAAAAAAAAATATGTAGGGTGTGTCATGTGACAGTGGCCAATACCAACTTTTTTATTTTAAATGCAAGCCTCTGTATATTTAGTTTTTGGATTCTCCAGAAAATTCTAGACATATTTATTACAAAAATTAACATTAAAAAAAGAAAATTATTTTATTTCATAAATTCGCTACTCAATACTTAATTCCCATTTATTGCTTCATATTGAGATAGAAACCAAAAACCATTTCTGCGTTCCTTTTCTACTGATTTGAAAAAAAAAATGTTTTGTTAATTTTCGTCAAAACTCATAGCCTTAGTATCTTGTTGTCTGCCTACATGACACTGGTGATCAGTGTCATTTGAATTTCATTAACTGTACGTGATAATATCAGAAAAATGGTTCATTTAACAGAAATGCACAAAATGACCATTCTACAAATGATTGGATATGGAGATAACACACTGACTCAAATGGAAGTTTCTGTTTATTTCACCAAAATTTTCCAAATTTGCCACCTGTATCCCAAGGAACAATTAATAAAATAGAAAAGTACAAAAAGTAGCTGCCAACGCTGTAAGTGATAATACGAAATTGGATATTGTGCTGGAGTTTCAAGAAAACCCACATAATTCTGGTCGAAAAGCAGCCCCACTGTTCAGCCTAGCCACACATCATTTTTTCGAGTATTAAAGGAAAGTAAAAGGCATTCCTATAAAATCATGCCGACTCAGGAGCTCATGGAAGACGAAATTGTTGGAAATCATATCGTAGGTCCCTTTTTCATTGATGGCAACTTGAATGGAGATAAATATTTAGCACTGCTCCAACTAATGTAGGGTCAACCTTGGCAAACTTATATCCTGATCCAGTAAACCCACAAGTTCCTATCAATATAATATCGTTTCATCAAGATGGACCACCGCCTCATTACGAAATCAATATCCAGAAATATCTGACCAAATTTTTCCAAATCGGTGAATTGAGAGGCGTGGATCGATAGAATGGCCAGCACTATTTCTTGATTTGACGCCATTGGACTATGTTATAATTACTGTATACAAAACTAAACCCCTCAACTTAGATAACCTAAAAAGACGAATCACGCTTGCAATTAGATCAGTCACACCTGAGATGTTGAGTAACGTTAGAAGACATTTTTATACCAGATTGGCATGTTACCAGGACGTTCGCGGCGAGTATTTTGAACATTTCCTACATTGGCATTAATGGCTTTTTGCTTTTTTATATTATTAAGAAATGATCAGTATTACTTATTAGGTTTTTAGTGTAATGTAGCAAATTTTAGAAATAAAATAATTTTCTTTTTTAATGTTAATTTTTATAATAAATCTGAAAACACTTAATATTTCCGATACATATGAAGATAGCTGTAGGATATTGTATATGAATTATATCTAGAATTTTCTGGAGAATACAAAAAATAAATAAGCATTTAAAATAAGAAAGTTGGTATTGGCCAGATTCACATGACACATCCTTTATAATTTTTGTTGTTGTAAAAGTGCGTATTTAAAAATACAAATCGACGTTTCCAAACGTTTTTCCCTCCATTATTCGTTATCGAATTTATTCCATTTGGCTGTTCCACACCGTATATTTTTATTGCCAAGGAAGCAACATCCCACTGGCACACTAAACTAATTAATAAAGCAGATCGCTGCGTTAGCTGGAATTTCAACAATAAAAACATGTTAGACCTATTTTTTCAGTTACTTGAATTTTCTATAAACCGTTTTAATTCCTGAATGTAGACATTTTTTCTTCAAAGTTTTAACCCCGCAGACATTAATAGAAACAAGCGGTTTCAAAAAGATGGAGGTATACATTATCTAGCAGTAGTACGAGTTTATCTCAATGAATTCTTTCGGCATTGATGGAGCGGTAAACGTGACGAATATGAATGGCCACTCAGTTCTTGCGATCTGACTCCACTGGATTATTTTGTGGGGCTATTTAAATTCTAATACAAGAGAAACCAACTATTGTTGATGTAAAATACCCAATATGGAACTAAATTAATCAAATCCACATAGAGATTCTACAAAAGTTCAACACTGTATACTTTATTGTCAAGAAATGAACAGTGCCCAATGTGATATTAATAATATTGTTAATTACGTCACATTTTGCGTCTTTCCATGGCATCACTAATTATTTTTCAAATTAAACAATTGAAAATTTATTTTTCTTATTACCAATTTACAAAAATTCAAAACTTCTAATTTTGTTGTTTATTAGTCCTAAGGTGTTGAAAGTGGAGGTGAATAATTTTAATCAAAAATTGTATTTTCATATATAAAAATTGACCGGATTCAGGATTTTCATTAACATTCATAATTACATAGAAAATGAATTTATCCACTTTTTAGGGCCCCACTGTTTATATACACATCTACATACGTAGATACGCGCAATCAACAATAGCATCCTTTTTCATGTTAATAACCACTTTGTAAGATTTCAGTATAGCCGCAATGCTATAACTATATCAAAATATTACAATGTTTATCAAAGTACTGCAGCAGAATTCCAATTTAATGAATATTTAAATTTTACCAAAATATTTTGTACTCATTTTGTTTATTTGAGAATTAAAATGCAGTCTGTGTTCCTCTTTTCGTCACGTGTGAAATAGAATTTTTACTTCCGAACATGCGGGCATAAAGTTCAGCTTGTCAAAATTTTTCTTCAGCCTTGACATCTATTTTCCAACTCGATGAACTGCATTTACTAGAAAACTGACGCGTACACTGGAACATTTGTTATGGATTCTTCGGTTACGTACATTCTACCAATATTATTCAAGTAACGAAAAAACATTCAAAGGCTTGTTGTGTTCCAAACTAAAATCACGATTTTTAACTTGATTTTTTAAATTTAAATGCTTTCTATGTCTTTGGTTTGTTAATAGTTGATGATGATTATTTTTCTTTGCAGATAACATTAAAAAGAGGTACCATCAAATATCTACATTATAGAGCAAGAACCAACTTTGCAAACATCAATAAATTTAATCCAGAAAAAAACGTTATAAAAAATGAGCTTACACCAATAATTACACAGAAAAAATATTAATAAAGAGTAAAACAAAATCGAATACCAAAGAATCGCTAACAATCAACACTAAACTTCCCCAAGCCACACTACCTTCCAAGATAATTAGATTACAACAATAACAATTCCATACATATACGGTCTCTAAGAAAGACCAAAAGGATAGGCAACAGATTTAAAGATAAAACCTCGTTCAAAATAAGAAATACACTAAAATCAATTATATGAAATACAAAAGCAAAAAACATAGATCGAAATACAAAAAATTAATTTATAAAATTCTTTGTGAATGTAGTACATTCTATATTGGAGAAGCCTCTAGATCTCTAAATGTTTGAACAAATGAACATAAAAATTACATAAAGAAACAAGTCCAAAATTTGTGAAGATAATTGAGGAAAAAATTACTAGTGGTTGTCTTCTAAACGTTGTTTGTGGCATATTCTTGATTACTTTTATGTTTTTTGGGCAATAACACCACAATAGAAATAAAACGACGTATATTGCAGGAATACCAAACGTTTCAAAGTCTATTCTGACTTCGTTGTCAATGGCTTTATATTTATTGATGTAGTTGCAAAATGAAAATTGGATTTATGACTTTTAAAATTGACATTAGAAAATTTGTTGTTTTTAGATATACAGGTAGCACAAAAAATTCTAAAGATCATGAATTATAGTTAACTAGCTTTCAAATTAGAAGAATTTGAAAGAGTTGTCTTTAGAATTTATAAGTGGCGTTCCTAGGTACGACTTTGTTATAAGATAGCGCATTCGCCAAAATGCTATCAAAAAATTCTATTGTTTCAGTGATCCCATTAACGTCATAAGGGAAAACCTAGGAAAAACCTTATGAACTATCCCTATACTGGGTTGTTCAAAAGGAGCTTACCATTAATAATTTCTTCCTTAATTGTCGGTAACCAGATACGATTAAATTCTACAGAAGTAGAAGCGATACAATCGTCTTCATTCAAAATAATTAAGGCATACTCTTTAATTTTTCGTTTTGTGTTATGTTGTTGTAGTTACATAAAGAAACGACAATTTGAAAAATCAAAAATTTGTGAACATGCTTGGGACCTAGGCCATAAAATACAATTTGGCAGTTCAACTATATTTGACAAAGAACAACATAACACAAAACGAAAAATAAAAGAGTCTGCCTTAATTCTTTTGAATGAAGACGATTGTATCGCTTCTACTTCTGTAGAATTTAATCGTATCTGGTTACCGACAATTATGGAAGAAATTATTAATGAACCTCCTTTTGAACAACCCAGTATAGGGATAGTTCATAAGGTTTTTCCTAGATTTTCCCTTAAGACGTTAATGGGATCACTGAAACAATAGAATTCTTTGATCGCATTTTGGCGAATGCGCTATCTTGTAACAAAGTCGTACCTAGGAACGCCACTTATAAATTCTAAAGACAACTCTTTCAAATTCTTCTAATTTGAAAGCTAGTTAACTATAATTCATGATCCGTAGAATTTTTTGTGCTACCTGTATATCTAAAAACAACGAAGTCAGAATAGACGTTGAAATGTTTGGTATTCCTGCAATATACTTCGTTTTATTTCTATTGTGGTGTTATTGCCCAAAAAAAACATAAAAGTAATTACTAATGGTCATGTCCTTATGAACAGCCCATTATCATCATGTCCTTATGAACAGCCCATTATCGGGGCAGTTATTAAGGTTGTTCTTTATTATTTTAATGGGACCCATAAAGGCACAATTTAAGCTACGCGACCGAAACAAGCGACGGCGACAAGAGACATGAGGTTGCGACAAGTCTACTTTCAATGCAATTATTTGAGGAACATTTGAAACGCGAGACAGAGACGGGCGACCCCAACAGGCGACAAGAGACAGCTTTCATGTGACACACATACCCATGCGCGAGCCCAGGAACTACATTTGCCCTTCAGAAAGTTTTTTACTGATGAGCACTTTCAGCCCCCTCATCCACCCCCTGAGAGTTAACTCAGGTCCTCACGCTAACGCGTTTTCCTTCCGCATAATCGCTGTCTTCTTGTTGGGATAGCTTGGCTTTGGTTTGGTTCCGTTGCTTTACCTTATTGGTACTACAGCAACTGTCTTATTTGTTCCTCTTCATTTCTGCAAGCACTGGTTGGTGTCGCAAATCGTTGAAAATCACCGTGTTACGAACGAACCAGGGTGCGTCGACTGCGAGGCGTAGGCATAGGTTCTCCTGCGTTTGGATGGCCTGCCTGTTGATCTTGCTGGTGTGTCGCCATACTATTGAAGTACGCGTCATCATTGGCAAGATGACTGTCTTGATGAGAGTCAGCTTGTTTAAGAGTCCCAGCTTGTTTCCTCTTCCTATTAAGGGGTAAAGTTTGGCACGGGCAGCCCGGACTTTATTACGAGTCTCTGGGACATGCCTCGTGAAAGTCAACTCCTTGTCGATGATGACTCCAAGGTATTTGACTTCGTTCTTCCATGGAATTTGTCTGTCGTTAATGGTTTCATGTGACTGCTGCCGAAGCAGTAGTGTCGCTTTTCGCGTCTGGTTTTGAGCTTACCAAATGACGGATGTAACATTTTCTTGTGAAGTAGTCAAATGTTGCGGTAAGTACAATGTGTAAGTATAAGCATATAAAAAAATGAGGTATAAATACAAATAAAGTAAAGATGCACTCGTTTTTGAGTTCACAAATTGGAATACATGTGTTTTTCTCGGAGCACAAAATTATAGCGAATGCATGTCGCTGACATTTGTCGTGTTCCCCAAATATTAAAGCGACAAGCGACATTGTCGCGGTCTCGTGTCGCTGTCGCTTGTCTCGGTCGCGTAGCTGAAAATGTACCTTACAGCTACAAAATGCTTTGATTATAATCTTGTAACAATGTAACCCTTTCAAATTCCTCCAGATTGAAATTTCTGTTTAACCGTCATTTATGTCACCCAATGTTAAACATTTTAATTTTAAATTTTACAAATTTGTGCTTTTTCATATAGTGTCTTTATTGACACTGACAACGGGGTCTGACCTAGACCCAGAAATGTTTAGCAATATAGAGAATTCTCAAGTGTATGTGGTGTTATTCCCAACAAGTGTATAAACATTAAGCAGAAGTGTGTTTCCACTAGCTTCAAAAACAACTTTCAAAAAACTGTGAAAGAAATGCACCAGAATTAATTCACCAGTCCTTACAACAAAACTTACATATCTCATTTCTTCTCGGAATTATCTAGAACGTCAAAGAGCAGCCGAGAGATTTCCTTCATGGACTAGACTTCTTCGAGAACTTCATCAAAGCAAGCCGCCGACCTCGATGAAATATCGGATGAATACTGTTTCCGCGAATTATCAGAAGAATTCCCGTCACAATACTTTTTCCATGCTTACTGCGGAAGATTTAAAAAATATTTGCTTAAATAATTTTCCCATATTTTAATCTGTTATCAGTAATGTGGACCTATTATATATTGCCAGCATATGAAATAGGCGGAGTATGTTTGAAATATTATAATTCAACCATTTTATTGACAATAATGTTAAATTATGGACCTTTTTCTACATGTTTTTCCTCAAATATGTTTTCTATATCTTATAATATAAGTATAATTCAACTTTGAAGCATTAAGTGACTACCCTCTATATATATATACTCATCATTAATTTCATCATTTCAATACATTTCATTTTACAGATTAAAATAAATATACTAAAGAACTCTGAAGTAGTTTGTAATCTGGAAAGTAACACAACAGGGCGACCCAGTGGCTAAATGAATCGAAAATGTGGTGAGCTATTAACAAATTATTTAAGTTTAATTCATTTCAATAACTTTTCACAAATCAATGCAGCTTTGCTTGATTTTAATACAAATCGCTTTCGGTATGACGTGTAAAGATATAATATAGCTAACAAAATTGTATCGCCTGAATCTATACCATAAAGAACGCCATTTAACATTTCAAGTTCATGCTGAAGTACTTTTCATATATCTTTTAATACATACTAAGCAATAATGCGTCAAGTTTACAACATATTTTATGGTTATGACTTGTATATTAAGAGATACTAAAGAAGATGCATTGTGTAAACTTTAGCAATGACCGGAAAGTCCATATAACTTAACCTACATTGTAAGTCGTGTGGCCTGTACATATTTAACGTCTCTAATTAGTTCGAAGCTCATACCTGTACTTTTCTATAACTGGATATACAGTGAAGACCCGTGGGTTCAGGTGGGTTCACCCTGATAAACATATTTATACAGGGTGGGCCAGTAATAAATTCCGACCATCAACTTCATTTTTTCAAAAGAAAATATTTGTTTTTTAGTTTATTTTTGAATTCTAAACTGAATTATAAGTATTTTTCATGTACAATGTCCTATACCGAAAACTAACAGTTAGTAAAAAAATTACATTTATTTCTAAGTTAAGAGAACAACGGTAAAAATAAGGTGTTTGTTGGTTTTAACCTATTTATTTACGTCTGGTTTTTATGATTGTTGGCGGTATTTTAGTCGCCTGAATGGAAACCCTTTTTTTAATGCTGGAGTTTTTAACACTTGTTTATTTCTATATAAACTGTATTATAATTTTACTTCAAATAAGTAGTTGTCAACTGCAGTTGCAAAGTTTCAAAGTATGGCGCGTTTAACTTAAAAGCAGCGAATAGAAATTTTGAGGATGGTAGGATATGGCGACAGAACTCGAACACAAACTGAAGTTTGCGAATTGTTTAATATGAAGTACCCGCACAGTCACAAAATTATCAAAAAAAACGGGATGATTCAAAGGTATGGAATGACGGAATAACTCGACAGGAAACCATTTTGGAGGAAAAAATTCATAAAGTTTAAGATTTTTCCCTAGCTACCTAATGGTGACCCTGACCGTGATCTTAACCGTGATCGTTAAGATCATTTTAAGCTAAATTAGGTTTTCTTTAAATGCAAGCGTCTAATTTTGGCCTCGAAATCGGAACTAGCGGGAAATTTTACGTTCAAATATCACCTTGAAAGGTTTCAGCAAGATGGAGTTACGCCTCATTATGTTTGGAGTTATTTGAATGCATTATTCAATGAGAGGTGGATAAGACGTGGAGTAAATGAATGACCACCGAGATTCCCTGATTTCACCCTCACTTGATTATTTGTTTACATGAAGGATAAAGTATATCGGACGAAGTTCAGTAATACAGAGAAGTTGAAACAACAAATACAATATGAAATCGCTGACATGGTTCCAGCAATAATTCAGAGAGCTGTAGCTACTTATATCCACACTCCTTACCTATTGTCCAGAAGATGGCTTAACCAGGTGGGTCGAAACATCTTGCCTTAACTGGCTTCCTGCACACTTTACCTTGCCTTAAATGACTGGGTACACACTTCACCTTACTTTAACGGACTGGGTACACACTTAACATTGCTTCAATCGGCTGGATAGAAACTTTTAAAAATCGATTTGATCTTGAAAATATCATCGTGTTCAAGGTCAATTTTTTATATAGCCAGGGCTATTTTTGAACATACAATTTCTTGCTCTTTCGGTTTCCGGGTCAAAATTTGGGGCTTCCAATTAAAAAAATTTAATTGACCTTAAAATGGCCTTCATGATCATGGCCAAAGTCACCATTAAGAAGTCAAGAGAAAATACTTAGCTTCATATATTGACCTTTTTCTCTAAAATGCTCTCTTGCGAAGTTATTCTGACGTTTCCGTACTTTTAGATCACCCTGTATATTATATATGTTATATGTTAGTACGTATTATTTTAGGGACGGAACTATGTGCTTGATGTTATACTTTGGTGTGTTTGTTGAGGTCTGTTGAAATAAGATTTTGACAAAATGACTGCCTGGAATACTGGTGTGTCTCGCACTCTACACCATAAATTATGTACTCCTCTAAAGCTATCGTAGATATTTAATTGCTAGGTTATTTTATCTTGATGGGGAGTGTATTTCGTTTATCGGATTGGTATAATAGCTTTTCAATAGGGTGTTTATGTGATTCGGTGGCAATTTCGTTAATCTAATGGCCTGGGTTTATTGATGATTCTATTGTGATTTTGCCTTGATAAAGAATAATGTTTTTCCCAAAAAGAGGTCAATTTTAGGGCTTTGTATCTTTAATTGAAGGTATCCCAGGTTTCAGTTCTGATGGCTACTTTCACCTCCTCATCTGTATGTATTACAACTACCCTTTATACGCTGCTGCTTATTGGTCAACTAATATAACAATTTTTAAATACTTAACTATGACACTTCTTCACCCTATATTTCAACTATACTATATTTGCAAAGATTGTGAGCCACGCTATTTCAAAATTTTTCCTCACATTTTTTAACCACATAAAGTATAATTTCTCTCCACACTTCATTTAAAGCACCCTTCATTTGCAACTTTTTCTAACCTTATTAGAATCACACTGTGTAACTATAAGTTTACTGAGTTCCATATTTCAGGTACTCCATATATGCAACTGCTATATAACAAAATTTTTCTACCATTGATTACCCACCCTGTATAATTATGATCTCACTCCACCCTATATTTCAATACCCTTGTACTCGTAGATGCAACTACTTATTTGCCACCCAATATAAAATTTTTGTGAAACCTTGTATCCTTAAAATTCTCATATTTTTTCAACCCATTTCATAACTATAATAACTCATGAACATAGTTCAAAGATCGTAACTGATTACATAATATATTATTTTCAAAAAAAAAGTATCCACCATGTGTAAATATTCTATCCTTATTTCAACCATATTGTATATGCAACAACTTATGAGCCAAACAATATATATATATATATATATATATATATATATATATATATATATATATATATATGTGGTTGATGACTTATTCCGGTGTACATCCGTTCGTCTGTATTCGTTTGAAAAATCACTTGACGTTTCGCCAAAATCATATTTGGCTTTCTCAAAAGATACTAAGTAACTAAAGAATTTCTGGTTCTTGATCTCAATTTATACCTGCCCTGTGAGCCCTCATTAGTACTTAATCTCTCAGGTACTTTATCTTGTTTATTAGGTTGGGTTAACTGATGGTCAATTAAAGTGCAATTACGGTGTTTATGGCTTTTGTCGGTAATTTGGGTAATCGGATTATTTGGGTTTATTGCTGGTTTTGCCCGCCGAGACGAACACAAACTATACATAAACAACAAACAGACCACCTCTACTTTATTCAGACACGAACAAGAAACAGGGCATAAAATAGAGTTTAATACTTGTAAAGAAATCGCCAATGTCGAAAACTACAAAATCAGAACAATACGAGAAGCGATTGAAATTGAAACCCGGGATACCATAAACAAGAGAGACGAAGCTTTAAAATTATCACCATTTTGGAAAGCAGTAATCCCATATCAAAGCAACAATAAAACAAAACCAGCAATAAACCCAAATAATCCGATTACCCAAATTACCGACAAAAGCCATAAACACCGTAATTGCACTTTAATTGACCATCAGTTAACCCAACCTAATAAACAAGATAAAGTACCTGAGAGATTAAGTACTAATGAGGGCTCACAGGGCAGGTATAAATTGAGATCAAGAACCAGAAATTCTTCAGTTACTTAGTATCTTTTGAGAAAGCCAAATATGATTTTGGCGAAACGTCAAGTGATTTTTCAAACGAATACAGACGAACGGATGTACACCGGAATAAATCATCAACCACATATTTCCATCTGTGCAACAGTATACACAAACACATATATATATATATATATATATATATATAATTCTACTCCGCCCGTTTATGAACCACCTGGTATATGCAACTATTTATGGCCCCCTCAATATAACTTTTTTGAACAATCCCTTATAACTAATTCCACTCTCCCTTATTTCTACCACATTGTATATATGCAGCTATTATGGTAAACCTAATTGACTTTTTTAGATTTTTTAAATCCGTGTCATTCTACTCCGCACTAAGTTTCCTATATATAGAACACCCTGTGTAAAATTACGGTTGATATATCAGTTGATTTTTTTTTAAATCGAATGTTACATTGGCATATTCCGAATTTTGAATAGAAGCTAAGCTGATTCAAGTATCTAATATTTGGTGCTTGCTGTGGAACCAATGGCTTTATATTTATTGATGTAAATTGCAATTTTGGTTTTCCTTCAGTATACGTCGTTTTATTTCGATTGTGGTGTTATTGCCCGAAAAAACATAAAAGTAATCAAGAATATGCCACAAACAACGTTTAGAAGACCACCAATAGAGTAATTGTGTTATCCAACATGGTAGAAGTTTTTTCGCTACATTTACCGTTTCTGTTAATTTAGGGAGATAAAATATTTACCAAATTTTAAGTCAAACTATAGGCTTTGCAACAAAAAAAGATTCAGCAAAACAGTTGAGTAGTTATTACGTGATGAGGTAACAAACAAACAAGCAAACAGACAACTACAATTTTATAATAGTATAGATTAACTAGTAACACAAAATTTACTAATAATAGCACCCTAGTACCCATCATTCCCAAGCTTTTTACGAACGCTCACACATACACATATGAAAATAAATAAGTTTGGTAATGAAATACAAAAATCGAAATTGCATTTGTGCCGACACTTCGGACCGACCGACACCACATTTGGTTTATCTTAATATACTCACAACATTTAGTTTTCTATGTAACAAACGGGGACCAGTTTATATATTAAGAGCCTTTTCGTTTATAAAAATCAATAAGTTATACTAAAAAATCAGTTCAGTAGTTCTTACGTGATCACCGAACAAACAAACAAACAGACAGACAAACTTGCAATTTTATAATAGTATAGATGCAATAAGTAAGCATCAATGCTTTAAATATGCTGCATAAAATCTAGTTTTAAAACACAAGTTGCATAACTTTGGGTTGGAATGAAAAAGCTGAACTTTGAACTTTGGGTATCAATACTATACATGTGTACAACTTGTAAAAGCAAATAATTTTAAAATGGTGTGAGGACACTATTTACCCGTTAAGAGAAGAACTCCCCTATCCTATCGAATTTTTATATTCAACGATTACATCGGGCGAAATTGTGTGCCGTTGAAAATTCATTCACTGATCTAAATAGTGTATCAATCACTCTGCCCTGGTCTCGATTGGAGAGTTTGATCAAATATTCCAAACGATACACATATCAATGTTCTATATCATCATAATATTCCAATCTCGGCAAACATACTTTTTCACCAATTACTTGATTCAATCACCAGTTTACTGAACCATGACTTTTAAAGCTAATACCTCTTCCACTTTCAATAATTGTACTTTCGAAAAAAGCTAACATTTCTACTTGATTTATTCAACCCCTAATTACCCAAAACTAACACCATTAAATTCCAATTTAGAATGAAGAATGCCAGAAGTTAATGCAGCATTCCGAAAGATAATGTAAATTGCTGTTTATCCAGTCCTGCAGGAATGTTTTCTTTTCAAATGGCACGCTAATGCCAGCTTAAAACAATCTGACACTTTCTATTTGAAACAGAATCGCTATGTTATTTCACTTGCTTTTCAAATGAAAACGTGCATGTGTATCAAATTCAGCCTCCGAAAACCTATCCTAATTTCTTTTTCCCGTTCTAAAACGAATGGGGAAAGAGCTTTTAGTCCCAATGGTTATTTTTTCCTACAAATTAAACGAAAGGCGATGTAGTATTTAGTACATTTCCAGCTTGTGAAAAGCAGCCGTTGTAGGACCTATTTGAAAGAATTCTAAGCTATCCATAGGGTATGTCTATAGAAAATGTATTTCTTTTTATACGAAATACTTATCACATGCAGAGATTTATGAAAGAGAAAAGTAACCCATAAAGAAAGGTTCAGTATGTCAATAAAATACGACTGAAGTCTAAGTGACCTCTATTTGTCCCCCTGTCTGGCCGAGTGGCGTAGTTCTCATCATTTCTTTCGTTTTTATAGAGTCTCGCATTTGGCATATACTTCTTCTTCAGAGTTTCCGGTAAAATCCTTAGATTTTATTAAATGTCTGTTTCTCCAAACTATACCAACTATTTATTAAATGAAGTTGAACAAGTAAGAACCAGGGGCATTTTGTTTGTATTGCTGCTGTAATAAGTTGAACTAAAAACCCAAAATACTAATAACTTGATTTCATTTAGTTGCTAGGTAAAGCTTAAAGACATATATAATATGCAGAAAATTTAACTAACAAATTATTGATATGAATCCCACTAACATTATAAACGAGTGAAAAGTTGGCTGTGAAATATGTTAAAATCTAAATAGAGAAATTAAAACAAAGACACAATAAAAGAAAAACAGAACTTAACTTAGTTTTTATATCACTTTTTATTTTCACTTTGCTGACTAATTTCGGCAAGAGGCTTTGCCAGTATCAAATAAGAGCGAACTTATGAATGAGTTACAGATTAGTTAAGTTTAACATATCTTTATTTCAGAGCTAAAATTACATAAATTTCCTTACTCCTATCCTCTAATTCTATTTTAATTCCCTACGTTCTTTTTCCTATTTGATATAATACTAATTCCCTAATATATATATCAAATATCCTATTCCCTAATTTCTTATCCTATTCCCAGTCTTCTGCTCTTTCTTCTCTTCACCACTGTTTCGTGCTCTCGTAGTAGCGCTTGCCTTGGTCTTTCCATCCTGTGTCTCTCATGTTCATCGTAGTTGGTTGCCTCTCTCATAAGTGGGTTCCTATGCTGTTCCATCCTGGCTATGGTTTTCTTCGTTCTCTTCATTATTTCTCCCTTGATTGTAGTCATCTCTAGGTCCTTCTTAGTTGGTTGTCCTTCAAGTACCATGGGGCGTCCGTCATCCTCCTTAGTGCGTTCTTCTGTACTGCCTCTAATTTCTTGCTGTGCGTTGCTGCTGCTTGTCCCCAGATGCTGGCTCCATATGTGATGATTGGCTTCACTGATGCTACGTAGATGTTTCTCTTCGTCCTCAGTTGTAGTCTGCTTCTTCTTCCTATCATCGGGTTGAGTTGGCTGATCCGTAATTTGGCTTTCTTCACTGTCTCTCGTATATGTTTCTTCGACGTGAGTCTCCTGTCTATGTGTATTCCCAGATATTTGACGTCTTGGCTCCATTTGATGTGATCTCCTCCTACCGTGAGTCTTCTAGTTGGTTGGTCCGGCTTCCTCGTCTTTCCTATGGCTATTGCCTGCGTTTTTCCCGCGTTGCTCCATGTCCTCGATTTCTTGTTGCAGATAGTTTACCGCTTGGTCCGCCTTCCATAATGCTGCCGCCTTTGCTGTGTTAGTCCGCGTAGATGTATATCCTTGTGTGCCTTGGTCCTCTTGGTATGTCGCTGGTATAGATGCTGTAGAGTGTCGGTGATAGTACTGATCCCTGGGCGTTCCTCCCCGTATCCTCCTTTCCGTCGATGTGGTGTCGTTAACCTTGATGCTGAATGTCCGTCCGGTTAGGTAGTCCTGTAGTATCCTGATGATCTTCTTGACGAATTTCTGTCTTTCCATTCTTGCTAATAGCTTTGCCATACCTTGTCGAAAGCTCGCTCCACGTCGAAGAATATGATGCACGTTGTGTTCTTGTTCTCGATGTTGGTCATTGCGTTTTCTACCATCCTCATTACTTGGTCCTCTTTCAAATGTCCTTCTCTGAATCCGCTCTGTTCGTCTGGAATGATGTTTAGCTGTTCCTCTTGCTCCTTAAGTCTTCTCAGAATGATCCTGTCCATTATCTTGCTGGTGTGGCTTAGTAGGCTAATCGGTCTGTAGTTCTCTGTTAGTTTTTTGCTCTTTCCTGGTTTTGAGATCATCACTATCTCCGAGTTACAGATTGTTGCAATGTTACAATTTATATAAAAATATAGTACTTAAATATAATGATGGATTATATTTATAATGACTTGGGTAAAACCCATGAAGGTCTTATTTTATTACATTGAAAACAGGTTATAAAAATTTTACAACCCAAACCTACTATAGCTATTAGTTAAAAATAACGGTGGATAAAAAAAGTATGAGAGCCTGAAATGTTGGGAAAACCCAAAAAGGTTGTTTTCTGAATGATATATGTGGCATATTTTTCAATCTTTTATTACGTCTTGGGAAATAACACCACAGTTATGAAAATTCCTGTATATTCCAAACGTTTCGGGGTCTAGGTCAGACCCCGTTGTCAATGGTTAAGAAACTATTAATAAGAAAGGCACAATTCTAAGATGTAAAATTAAAAAATTTTACAATATGTATTATTTGATTTCCGACGTAACTAAGAGAATTTTATTTGTAATATACAGAAACTTCTAAAGATTATATAATCATAAAGTTCCTTTCAAATTGGAAGAATTTGAAAGGGAGATCTTCAGAATTTTATGTGGCGCTCCTAGGTGCGACTTTGTTATAAGACGTGTATTCGCCAAAAATGCCACCAAGAATTTTGTTGATTCACTGATCCTATTAAAATCATTAGGGAAAACTTAGGAAAAACCTTATGGACATAAAATACAGTTTCAAAATTCAGTTATATTACACAAAGGAGAACACAATACCAAAATAAAACTAAAAGAGTCTGCTTTAATTTTGTTAAATGAAAACGATTGTATCGCTGCTACCTCCATAGAATTCAGTCGTTCCTGATTGCCGACAAGCCCGTAGCCAGCGGGGGGTCTGGGGGTTCAAACCCCCCGAAATTTTGGAATCTTTGGTTTCGAGATTCAATTTTAACCAATTAATTTTATATTTATACGAATTTATATATCCTGGAAATACATGAACAAAAATATACATTTTGCAGTCCTAATTAGCCCATCAACAATCAAAAAAATTGTCCAACTCCCCGCGAAAACCCACCCCAAAAAAAAATCCTGCCTAGGGCCTTGGTTGCCGATGTTTAAGGAAGAAATTGCTAATGGTCATGTTCTTGTAAACAACCCAATATCGGGATAGTTCACAAGAACATGTGTACAAAGTTTCATGATAATCACATCACATTTATAATATTAATAGGGATATTATTTCTGTTTACATAAGAGCGTTTAGTTAGCTAGTAATAGATGAATATTATTTTAAATATAATAGACCAGAGGAGACAGGAGAATATTCGGACTAAGAGAATAAAATTGGCTTTACGACGTTTCGGTTTTACTGTTTGAAAGCTTTATCAGGGCTGCAAGGTAAGACCTAAATTTTTTTTGATATTATTCGTATATATTTGCTTCAATTCTCTGCAACGGATATTTCTATAGATAATGTTTACAAAATTCCCATAGTCGAGGTTTCCGATTTATGTACTTTTCAGAAGTCCTTAGTTTCCTTACTATGAATATGTTAACAGGAGATTAGTCGGAATAGGACAATAAACTTGACAACGTTTTGCTTTTATTTATTGACAGCTTCACTGAGAACAGGAAAATTTACCTCTCCATAGTTATTCTAAGAACATCTGGAAGTAGGAGACTAATTCTCGACTACATGTTTACAAACATATTCCACTTTGTTCATTTTAGTTGATAGCTTGAAACCGTTTTTAAAGGCTTTCCTTTTTCTGGTAAACCAAATTAAAAATTTAATTGCCGATGATAAATGAAATTCCGATGGAGAAAGATGAGATTTTCGGAATAATAATTACTAAATAACGTTAGAAAAGCTAAAGGAACATCTGGAAATTCGGTAAGTGGTTTCTGATGATGATGAGACAATTTTTAGAGAATCATTAATAACTCTACTCGGTGAAAGAAGAAGAGTTTCAACGTTTGTACTCAATATTCGATATTTATTAGAATGCGAATCGACCGATGGGTATACCAGAATTTGAGGCCGCATGAATATTGAGCTGGTGAAAACGACAAATGATTTACGATGGCGTCCGCGTTTATTGAACTGTTGTGGGTGTAAGTGAAAACTCATACGCAGAGGTAATAAATCATCACTGCATATAAAATGTTACGTCGAGTATAATACCTAATACTTACTTAGTTGTAGCACTAGTACAAGCTTACAAGACTTAGCTATAAAAAGTAGGTAGCATTTGCTGCAAAATTTATGAATATCCTTAAATTGATAGTTGTAAGCTTTAGCTCGAAAATTTCATTACTCGAAGGTTCCTTGGACTTTCATCGCCTTGACATGACCTCACAACGTTTCAATAGCTTTGAATCCGCTATCGTCATCAGGTGAATGATGGGAAATTCAGATTATCTGTCGTATTTATACCTTTAATCGGTCAATGTCGCCGGTCATACTCATTGGGTCTCTCAATCCCTTATCTGGTCCAGTAAGCTTCGCCTTACCTGATGATTGGTTGTCGGTGATGCGTAGCGGCAGTGCCCGAAGAAGGGGTCTCCAAAGATTTTTAATTATATTCTGAATCGAGATTATGTGTGCCGTCTCTACAGTGTGGAACAGCCAAATGAATAAATTCGATAACGAATAAAGGAGGACGTGTTGGGGAAACGGTCAATTTGTATTTTCAAATCCGCATTTTTTAACAAAAAAAATTATATAGGGTGTGTCATGTGACAGTGGCCAATACCAACTTTCTTATTTTAAATGCAAGCCCCTTTATATTATTTATTTTTTGGATTTTTTTAGAAAATTCCATCCATAATTCATGTACAATGTCCTACAACTATCTACAACTGTTTCGGAAATATTAAGTGTTTTCAAATTTATTACAAAAATTAACATTAAAAAAAAGACAATTATTTTATTTGACAAATTTGCTATATTACACTAAAAACCTAATACTGATTATTTCTTAATAATATAAAAAAACAAAAAACGATTAATGTCAATGTAGGAAATGTTCAAAATGCTCGCCGCGAATGTCTTCGCAACATCCTAATCTAGTATAGAAATGTCTTCTAACGTTTCTCAACAACTCAGGCATGACTGATCTAATGGCAAGCGTGATTCGTCTTTTTAGGTCATCCAAGTTGAGAGGTTTAGTTTTGTATACAGTACTTTTCACATATCCCCACAAAAAATAGTCCTATGGCGCCAAATCAGGAGATCGTGCTGGCCATTCTATCGATCCGCACCTCCCAATCCACCGATTTGGAAAATTTTGGTTCAGGTACTGCCAGACATTGATTTCGTAATGGAGCGGTGCTCCATCTTGCTGAAACTATCTTGTATGGACAGGAACTTGTGGGTTTACTGGATCAGGATATAAGTTTGTCAACGTTGGCACGACATTATTTTGGAGCAGTTCTAAATATTTATCTCTAATCAAGCAGTCATCAATGAAAAAGGGATTACGATATGAATTCCAACAATTCCTGCCCAAACATCAACTTTTTCAGGATATTGCGTATGTTTCGTTGTCATCCAGTGAGGATTCTGATTGTGTTCTCATTAGAAAACAAAACATCTTCTAATTGTATTACATTGTTATATTACCATCATTTGTTCACAGAAATGTGTTCTTATCATTTTATAGGGAAGCAGTTTGCTTTCCTTTAATACTCGAAAAATTGATGTGTGGCTAACGTTGAACAGTGGGGGGCTGCTTTTCGATCAGAATTATGTGAGTTTTCTTGAATCTCAACCATAATATCCAATTTCGTATTATCAGTTAGAGCACTGGCAGCTACTTTTTTATCTGTCTTACATGACCAAGCTCGCGGAAGTGCTTTTCTATTTTGCTAATGGTTCCTTGGGATACAGGCGGCAAATTTAGAAAATTTACTTGAAATAAGCGATAAACTTCCATTTGTGTCCGTGTGTTATCTCCATAACCCATCATTTGTAGAATGTTTATTTTATGCATTTCTGTTAAATGAACCATTTTTCTGATATTATTACGTACAGTTGGCGAAATTCAAACTACAATAGCAGTTACACAGATCACCACTGTCATGCAGGCAGACAACAAGATGCTAAGGCTATCAGTTTTGACGAAAATAAACAAAACTATTTTTTTACAAAGCAGTAAAAAGGAACGCAGGAATGGTTTTTCTTACTATCTCACTATCAAGAGCCAAATGGCAATTAAGTAGAGTGTAATGTAGAGAGTTTGTGAAATAAAAAAAATTCCTTTTTTTAATGATAATTTTTATAATAAATCTGAAAACACTTAACATTTCCGAAACAGTTGCAGGTAGGTGTAGAAAATTATACATGTTTTATGTCCAGACTTTTCAGGAGAATCCGAAAAATAAAAAATATACAGGGGCTTGCATTCAAAATAAGAAAGTTGGTATTGGCCACTGTCACATGACACAACCTATATATTTTTTTGTTGAAAAATACCCTCCTTTATTCGTTATCGAATTTATTCCATTTGGCTGTTCCACACTGTATAAATTTCATTTTATACCAGTGCTCTCTAAATTACCCTGGACTACTCCCAGATGTTATGGGATTAGGTAACCCAGACTTTGTTAGAGGCGCCCTTTTAGTAACTATGCAGTGCTCCGTGACTCTGGTGACCAGTGTTCGCTTTGTCTTCCCAATGTAGAGAATGCCACATTCACCGGATATGATGCATACAGAGTTATTTGGTATTTGTTTTTGTAATCATGGTCCTTAGAGTGTATGGTAATAATTGAGTTGCTGTTGTGGTCTCCTCTTCCTGGCTATGTGGTTTATCCAGTTCTTCAAACATGTTGTTAATGAAGGTGTCCGGATATCCATTCCTCAAAAGATCTTCTCTAAGTTTCACTTTTGAAGGCTTTTGATGTGATGCAAATTTTTATGGCTCTATGTGTTAGTATTTAGGAGATGCCAGTTTCCGTTGCTGATTAAAATTGTTTTTATAAAATAATTTTTTCTTGAGTATCCACGTCCAAAAATCAAGAACTCTTTTAAAAGCAACATCATACGATACTCTATTTCATTTCATTTTTTTAATGGTCGTGATTACACCCAAGAGGTTGAAGATTCAACCCTATTGTTCGTCGTCTAGTGATGCCCATTTGGTTTATTAGTTTGGTTAGGTAAGGTATTTCATAGAAACCAATGTTTAAACATTGTACCGCATCCTATAAAAAATAAATGACAAGCACAAAAAACAGTATTTGAAAGCAGTACAGTACCAGAATCTTTAAAAGGAAATATCCACCCTGGTTTACTCCCGGTATCATTGAACAATTGCGACTAAAGTCAAAGTTTAACCTCCAATTTAAGCAAAATAATGACCCGTCTGCTCGTGACAAATTTAAACGCTTAAGAGCAATAATAAAATCTGACATTAGTCAGTCCTACAAAAATTATGTGAGATCGGTTGAAGCAAATATGAAGCTATTTGGAAAATGTCTAAAATTATTCCAGTTTTTAAAAAGGGTGACAAATTTGACATATGCAACTTTCGTCCAATTTCAATATTGTGGATTTATGAAAGGACGCTCAACTATCACAAACCTTGTCAACATGACTCAATTTCTGGCGGAATTTATAGACGATCCGGTACAGTGTTATGTAGTATACACGGACTTTTCGAAGGCATTTGACCGACTCGATCATGGAATTCTATTGTCTAAACTAGCTCAGTTTGGTCTATCAAATTCATTGATTAAACTTTTTTCGTCGTATCTGAATGATAGGAAACAGTCGGTAGTCTATAATGGGTTTAAGTCGGTCGAATACGTGGCCACTTCAGGTGTCCCCCAGGGCAGTAACTTGGGGCCTCTTTTATTTAATATCTTCATTAATGATATTGTTAATAAGTTAGATGTAAATTGCTTATTGTATGCTGATGACTTGAAGATTTACTGTAAAATCAATACTATCTCCGACTGCGAGAGACTTTCTCAAAATCTGAAACTGATTGAAATTTGGTGCCAAAATAATAATTTATCTCTCAATACAAGTAAGTGTAAAGTAATGTCGTACACATTAAAGAAAAATACTATCGACTTTCAATATAAAATAATAATTCTATTCTTTAGCGACCGCCCACTTTTACTGACCTGAGGGTTGCATTTGACTGTAGGCTTTCCTTTGTTGCTCATATCGATTCCGTTTGTTGCCAGTAACTTCCGAGATTTGGTGCAACAAGAGATATTAATAATGTTATATTTTGCTTTTGTGAGGTCTAAAATTGAGTATGCTGATATAATTTGGAGTCCATTTTACATGATTCACATAAAAAAATTAGAGTTAATTCAAAGACGGTTTTTAAAACTCCTGTCATATAGAATAGATCATGCTTATCCGCGAATTGATATCACAAACACTGAACTTCTTACCCGACATACAATATATAGACTGAGCCACCGGAGAGACAGTCATTCAGTAATTTTTCTGTTTAAACTCATCAACAATAACTTAACGACTCAATTTTTCTGCAAAAACTAAATATTGTTGTGCCTAGAATCATATCTAGGACAAATCACACGTTTTACCTTTCCACTTCCCGTACTAATATTTTAAAACGTTCTCCACTTTATAAAATGTGTTCGAAGTGTAATGAGGTGAATTACCAGCTTGACATCTTTAATTGTACTATTTCAGCCATAAAGACCTGCTTTTTAGATAACTGAAACAGTCTATTCATCTTATTTATTATATAAGTGTCTGAACTGTCTGTGTTCTCAGTTCTAAGATACAATTTTTACTTTTAGCTTATGTACATGTTCTGAATGATTCAATATCATTGATATTTGTTGTAAACTAGGTTAAAACAATATCGGTAAAATCCCAACTTCCCTCGACCAAACAGTAATATTTTAAAAAAGTTCTTTTTAAATAACGTGTAACAAATTGATTAACATTACGATTGTCACCTGGGTAAAAGAAGACAATTTAATTTCTCCCGTTCGTACAATGCCTACTAATTTTTATCTCGCTAATGATTTTGATATATTTTCTGAATGATTACTTTCATTAGCTAATGTGCCGTTTTTAAATTCCCTTTGGTATATTTCAAGGCGAGTAATTCCCTTAAAAACTCGACTTTATGGATGACTAAGATGTCATCGTAGGAATACCGATTAGGAAGTTCGTTGATCGTCTAGGGGAAAGTTTTGTGTATCAGTATTCTGTATACAAATATGTTTTTTATTATATAAATCTATATCGTGAACAGATTAAGTCTTACCCCCTTTGACTCGGTTAATTTAAATATGGAAAACTATCATACGCGCATATTTTTAAAATAAGACATTATTTGAAAGGTTATAATGATTTAATATGTTTCAACTATAGTGGAAGATACATTAATAAAGATTCTAGTTTGCAGTAGTATAACCTTTTTGGTGTTTCCTCGCTCTCAATAGGGGGGTAGACCACTTAGTAGCTTTCAACATATTTCAATTGTTCATAAAAATAAATAACCTGTGTTAATCATTATTATATTTTTAAATATACAAATTGAGCCTTGTCTACTATTTTTAACCGACTTCCAAAAAGGAGGAGGTTACCAATTCGTCGCGTATTTTTTTTGCTTTTTTTGTATGTATGTTACCTGATTTCTTCTCCTGTGGTGAACCGTTTTGAATGAATGTGGTCTTGTTTAATAGAGTATATATCCGGATTGGTGAAACTTCAAATTTTGGAAAAGAATTCTATTGGTAAAGTGATAAAATTTGTGAATGAACACATGCGTGCATGGAAATCGACCAATATCCCTAATATTTTAGTCGATTTTTCGATAACTCCTTATGGATGTGTATAGTTTTTTAACGTTTAATCTATTAGTTTAATCCTTAGGTGATTTCATATACTTTTCTGTGAGGTGTAACTTGAAGTTTTGCACAAAATCGCCGAAAATTCCAAAATTCTTATCAAAAATTTCATCGAAATGACATAACGGACATTTTCTCATAAATATTTTAATTTCAACGTAATAGTGCGGTAATTTTAGGCACTGGAAGTTTTAATTGCGAATTTGAAAATTTTCTATGTACATCTCAAGCATACAGGTAGTAAACCATAGCATTTTCGGCAACTTAATTCAATGAGTACCAAGCTCGTTTTGTTTGTATACCAGGCAAATACCTATATAAATGCAAATTTTTCCATTTCGCGAAGACGGTGCTTTTGGTTGTCACATTCTCCCGGCCTAATAGAAAATTCCGTGACAACACATGTCAAACTTTAAATGCTATTTGGTGCGTTTATACATAGGGTGTTTAGTTATAGCAAACAAAATCACAAAGTAAAGTGATAGAAGGAGTTGCATTTATATGATGACTGAAATATAGGACGGAGTAGAGTGATGGTGTGGTCCACAGGCAGCCGTATATACAGGATGGTTGGAATATAGGGTGAACTGGACGTTTGGTGGTATAAAAATGTTGGAAAAAATGTGAAATTAATATTATATAGAGTGATTAAAAAACTGTTATATAATGTGGACATAAGCAAATCATATACAGGATGGTTGAAATATATGCTGGAGTTGAATTATATTTATATAGTGTGATTAAAAAATATTTCTTTTATAGCCCATAAGAAGTTGCATAAAGTTTGGAGAGGAATTAATGTTACACAGGCCGATAATATAAAATGTTAAAAAAGAAATAATTTATGGGGTAGCCCACAAGGAGTTATATACTATGGTTAAAATATAGGATGGATTTGACTCCGTAAATATGGGATGGATTCTACCGTCCTATAGTTTACACAAGGCAGCTAACAAATTTATGCTTGTCCGTGGGCAGTCATATGTACAGGATGGTTGGTACATAGGTTGGAGTGGAGTGGAGTTATACAGGGTTGTCAAAAAAGTTGAAAAAAGGTTACATGGCGTGGTCCATACGGCATAAATAGATTTTGAGCTTATTATGTCAACGCGTACTAGTACATTTTGTTCGTAAAGGTTTACCTGTCAATTTAAATGAAAATGTGTCATTGTGTAATGTTGAGGCATTCGATGTTACCTGGTCCTGTCTATTAAGGTTATACATACAAAATAAAAAATAAAGAATCAAAACTATCTGAGTTCAAAAAAACTAAAAAGTTGAAAATAAAACATTTAAAATAAATATAACCGACTTCCACCTATAACTAAAAAGCTAAAAATAATTATAACAAAATACAACTCTAGCAAATAAATAACACATTCAATGTTGTTAGGTACCTACCCAGGAAGTAAAAAATGTAAACATTAAAAGATGCTCATTCTGTACAAATTAATTACCTACCAATCTAGTATATTTTTGAAGTCCGTGCCAAGCAACAATCAAGTTTGATGAAGTAGTAGATAAGTACGCAATGAAGGATTTTAGATTTGCTTGGCACCGACTTCAAAATATACTAGATTGTTAGGTAATTAATGTGTACAGAATGAGCACATTTTAATGTTTAAATTTTTTAATTCCTGGTAGGTACCTAACAATATTGAATGTGCTATTTATTTGCTATAGTTGTATTTTGTTATAATGATTTTTAGTTTTTAGTTATAGGTGGAAGTCGGTTATATATTTTTTGAAATGTTTTATTACAGCACAGTAACCTGAAACGTAAATTTTCCATGAGCACCCAACGAATGATTGTTGAAATGTTGGTTATTTTACTGAATATTTTTTCTTTTAATCCTCTAGTAGGCTTTGTGTTGCTGCTATATACTTTACCTCTAAAATCTCTTTAACGCCAAAGTGTATTGGTGACAAATCGGAGCTGGGGGATAGCCAGTTAATCTCACTTATTGTGGATATATAGTTTTTGGTCAATAATTGTTCTTATAATATTGGGGATATGACGGGATGCCGGGTCTTGTTAATACCATGTACTTTGGTTGAACCTTGAGAAAAACTGTAATGCTGATACTAAACAATATACGCTTTATCTGGTATCTTCCCCACTCCAATATCAGAGACTGTTATATTTTTCTACCGTTGCCTAGCCCCACCGGTAGTTTGTGGTTTTGGTTTGATACACGTTCGCATTAAGGTAACAACTCGGGATGAAATCTATTGGGGTCAGATCCTGAAACCTCACTGCTGTTTAATTGTACTTTTTGTCCCATTGAATTAGAAACGACTATTGTTCCACCGGCAGAAATGAAAATTTTAGAAACAAGGCCAGATATGCTGTAAGAAACAGAAGGAAATCAGAAGATCTTCAAATGAATACCTTGGAAGAAAATTAGAAGAGTGAATATTAAAGAAGATCAGGGACGAAAAGTCAACAACAGGACAACCTCTATGGAAACGATCTAAGAGATGGAAAACGCTTGGTCATCAATATTACAATAAGAGTGGCCTGACAAGAACAGAGGAGAATGAGATGTTATTACCAGAGGAATATCTAAAGTTTATAGGAACTTAAAGTTTTTCTTCTTTATTTAAATGGACATTTGTTGTGAAGATTCTCCGAAGATTCCTTAGGCCTCCATCGTCTTGAAATGGTAGATCTCATGATGATAGCTTTGAACCTGCTATCGTCACCAGGGAACTGCATGATGACCATACACTAAAGGCTTGTTGGAAAAATTTAGACATATTGGACACAGATTTGGAATAAAAATTGATTTTCAAGAGCACCAAAACCTTTAGGAGCATGATTAAAAAAAAACAGAGTCAGGTACTCCTGCGATACAAAGTAACTATATACAGGGTGAGTTTTTTTTGGTGATCAGTATGGGAATCTCGGAAACTAGCGGAGATAGGGCAATGGTTAAATTGGGAAAGATTTGCAGTTTTACTGGCCCAATTTAATGACACTTTCGGATTTTTGTAAAAACTCATGACTTACTGGATATTTTGAAAAAACGAAATTCTGTCGAATTCGTCAAATCGCTCTAGCTCCTTTGTTTTTGATTTTATAAAAAAAGTGTAAATATCAAAATTAAAGGGAATTGTATCCCGAATATGATTGTCATGTCCTCGTTTTCGAGGTATGACACAAACTTATCTTTTTTGAATGGAAACCATAGCTGGCTATAACCACAAAAACTCGGACATTTTTAGAGCTTTTCAATGATATAATACTCGATATAGTTAGTCATAAAAATAACGGAGTTATGGATGCTTTTCTCTCGTATTTTCACTTTTAACGTAGGTAGTCATGAAAAAGATTGTTTTCACTTTGACGTTTCCTCATTTGAGAGTAATTCCACTAGTAGTGCTGAAGTGACAGGCGATATTGACAAGTTTTCGTGATAAAATGGAATATTCTAACGAAGAAAAACTGAATATGGTGGAATGTTATATCATATGCCATAAAAATACAGTTCGTGCAGCTGAAGAATACTGTCATAGATATTTTAATCGTGGTCAACCTGCTCTATGAACATTTAAGAGGCTTTACGATAGTTTACGCAGATATGGATCTTTTACTAAACCACCAAAGGAACGTAATCAAATTAACAAAGTAGCACAAATAAATGTTTTGGCAATGGTAAATCAAAATCCATCTACATCAACTCGTGAGATTGCGGCAGAAGCTGGCACATCTTAACGAACTGTAGTTAAGGTACTGAAAGCGTACAAGTTCCACCGTACAAACTTTCGGTTTCTCAAGCTTTGAATGCTGGTGACGAACATCGACGTATCTTGTTTTGTTCATGTACATGTGCTTTGACAATCCACAGTTTCCATTAAAGGTTTTACGGTCATATGAAACTAGATTTACTAACTGCGGTATGTTCAATAGACACAATGAGCATATCTGGGCTAAAGAAAGCCCTTTCCATGTAAAACAAAGACGACCGCAGATAAAATTTGGTTGTAATGTTTGGTGTGGTATCATATTGTCTATTATTCTGGGGCCTTTTATCTATAACGAATCACTTACTGGAGAGCGCTACTTGCATTTCTTGCAATACACTTTTCAAGACATATTGCATAATTTGAATTTGAGAACTTTAGAAATTGAGTGGTTCCAACATGATGGAGCACCTGCTCATAACTCTTTATTAGTAAAACAACACTTAGATAATATCTATCCAAGCTCTTGGTTAGGAAGAAATGGCCCACGCGAATAGCCACCCCGATCTCCCGAAACAAAGTATACGAAAGAAAGTATGAGACAGTTGGTGACCTAAGGGAGGCGGCATTACAAGCAATTGAAGAAATTGATAGGCGGTCTGTGAGGAAAGCGGTAATGTCAATCTTAAAAAGATGCATTTTTTGTCTAAATTACAATGGTGGACTTTTCGAACATAAATTGTAACCATTATTATGTACTTTAATTTCTTAAGTTTTTAGTAAGTACCTACTAATTTAGTTTTCTGTTATATCTGATATACCTAATACAAAAATCGTATAATGTTTTTTGGAATAGTTATTAATAAATCAATCTATTTCACGCACTCACGCACACAAGCACATGACAATCATATTCGGGATACAATTCACTTCAATTTTAATATTTACACTTTTTATATAAAATCAAAAACAAAGGAGCTAGAGGGATTTGACTAAATCGGCAGAATTTCTTTTTTTCAAAATATCTAGTAAGCTATGACTTTTTACAAAAATCCAAATGTGTCATTAAATTGGGCCAGTAAAACTGCAAATCTTTCCCAATTTAACCGTTACTCTATCTCCGCTAGTTTCCGAGATCCCCATACTTATCATCAAAAAAAGCTCACCTTGTATAGAGCATACCCTGTGAATGTATCAAGCTGAGCACCAGGGTTATGGAGCCCAGCACAGCTACTCAAAGAGCGGAGCTAACGAAGTCTTGATTAGCTAATCACACATGGACCGAACACTATAACATGAACTAGAACCAGGGCTCAAGGAAGAGTTCTGGTAAAAAAGAAAATTTATAGAGACGGCATACCAGCCGACAGATACGGAGCATGACCAGGAACGCATGACCGGTTAAGGTTATTAATACAAGGGATATTCTGAATTTCCCATCATTCAGCTGATGACGATATCAAAGCTATTGAAAAGTTGTGGGATCTGCCATTTCAGATGGAAGTCGAAGAAGGAATGAGTTATATTCTCTACTAGTTTCAGACATTGTGAAGTTGATTATATTTTCTACCAGCCATAAAAAGCAAGATTTATTTTTTTACATAGGAAATCCGATCATATCTGGGACGAGAGATACGATTTCATATTAGGATTTTTTTAGTGCTCTAGATACTGAATATATCAATTTTTCCTGTGAGCCATTTAATGTTTCACCACCTTTACTGCATGAAGTCAATTGCCGTGCATAAATTCAGGTTACAAAGGAAATGCAGGGCAGAATATATCTCCACTTAGCAGTACTTAAATCATTAATCCTAGTCTGGGAAACACACCATCACAATTATTTCACGTAGTAAAGTGTGGTCTAATATCTTCTACTCTAATAACAAACTTCGAAGTAATAAGCTCCAAGTTGTTACGTCTCCAAACTGACACTCTAATGCAGCTTGTCCATCGTCCTATAAAAACATTATTTGCCTCATTAAAAGTTTGTATGAAACAGTATAACTTGTACATGACTTTCATCAACACGTAGTTTCCTGTAATTTAAAGTCGGTCATTTGTATAACATTCAAATCACAAGGTATTAAAGTTTTTAAGTTTTTAAGTGGATTTATTCCTAGTTATAACTCATGCATTCAAATAAAATATTCATATGTGATGAGCAAAAATATGTATTTTCACGGTTTGTTGACTTTATTATTAAAACTCTGTTGTTCATCACAAGTGTGATTTGTATTCAAAGTTTCCATGTTTTTCTAGTAGGTGTATTACTAATTGAAGTGGTTTTCAAGGCTTGTGTTAATGGATAAACTGTAATTTTCCAGGCTGTTTTGCTATGGTCTATTGAAATTCTTTCCTAACGTTTTATCTGCAAGTGACAGCTGAGTTGTCTACTGTGATTATTCGTATTTAATATTCGTCATCTCTATTCGCGATGTTTTCTTTCGGAATCCGTTACATTGTTGTTCCCTATTCCTAAGGATATTTTATTCCGAAAATATTTCAGATTTTTCGCATCATGTGCTCTTCGTGAAGTACCATCTCCTGGGTGTTTAGTAAATTGGGATAACGGATGGTCAATTATATTGTGGATCTAGTTGTATCATTGTTTTGATATGTAATTACTGTTTTCGAAATCGGTGATAATTTTGAAGCTTCGTCTGTCTCAATTAGGGTGCCTCGATGGTGGCAAGTTCTTTAAAGCTGTTAAGGTCTATTCTATTAACTGTCTCTATTTCATGTGAAAATAATATAAAGGTTGTCTATTTGTTCTTGATGTTTAGTTTTGTTCCCGGATGGAAGTCTTCACATGATTTGCTGGGCAGACCTTGGTTCTCTAATGATATTTTGTCTTTTAGGTCCCCAGCATTGTACATATTGATGTTTGTGATTTGTTTGTTGGCCGAACTTTCTGTTTACTTAGAATTATAGCTATTGAGTCAATTGCATCTCTAATAGGTAGTCTTGGTTTTTTTTTGGCACTGTTTTTTGCTTACTGATTTTTTGATGACGTGGTTGCTGTAGCTATACTATTTTCCATGATAGTTAGTTCTTTTCTTGTGTGCTGGTATGTTAGAAGAACCGATCTTGATATAAGTGTATTTGTTACTACTTGGATATGTGCTGAGTTTATATCCATTAGTATGTATTGCTTTTGTCATGATCTTGAAAGCTTAGGCTCTGACGAAATATGGGGACATCTAGGAAAGGAAATTGTTTAACGCATATTGTATCTTGTTATGTCTAGAATTTATATACATATGGAAGTTGTTTACTTCTAATTTCCCGTGAGGCTATATAATGAAAATATCATCTACATAGTGAATTCATTGTTTTGGTTATCATGCTGCATTTGCTAAGGATTTTTTTTCAATCTTACTATAAAAAAGTTGGAAACTACTGGTGATAGAGAAGAACTCATAAGTTGTGTGTAAATATGGGCGCCGAAGGAGAAATGCTTGTTTTTGAAACAGTGGTCGGCTAATTGTTCGTTCATAGCTTTATTGTCCAGTGCTTCATCAAGTGGTATGCTGGGATAGAGAGATACCGTCGAAGGTAATGTTTTTAATTGTTTCTATAAAGTATTGTGAATTTTTTATGTTGTTTTTCCTATTGGTTGCATGAATCGGACCAGGTCGTACTCTAGATTTTGCCTTGGCGAGTTTATCACGCTTACGATGGGTCTGATGAGTATTCTTTTCTTGTAGTTTTTTGGTAATCCGTATAGATTGAAACTGGATTTTTGCGTCGGATGATACTAATCAAGAGTACGTTTACGCATTTGAAGAATTCTGAAAAGTACGTATCACATTAATTTTCTATTTTAGGAAAGGTAATATATTTTCCACAAAAATAAATGAGGTGTTTAACAACAGGGTATTTGAAGTCTTATCAAATAATTACACAGAACAAATTATTCTAAAATGAAGATTAGAATTTGAAAGTTTCTCAGTTCCTACATTTTTTTCAACTATTTGAAATAAAAAATGTTCCCCTGAGAGTCGAGACGTAATTCATAATTCTGCAAAATTCACGGCTATTTGGATAAAAGATGTAGAAAAAATATTGTCCCAAGTTTAGTGGGCCGAAGCTTTACCCTACGGAATAATTGGTTTATGTTAGTAGAAATTAATCGCAGTGTGTGGGTATGATATTATGTCATTCTGTCGGTTGAAATGAATAAGAGGATCGGATTTGTCTACAAAATGTATCTGGAAATTACGTGTCCACCTACGATTGTTCTCAATTTAACAAATCTAAAACGTTTGCTTTAAAAAATATTTTAGCCATTAGTTTTTTTTAATATTCTGCTATAGAATTTATATAGAAATTTGAATTATTTTTCTATACAATGTATAAATACAACGGAAAATGTTGCACGTTTTAAGATGCTATACTGGAAAATTTAGAACATAGTCATATGGATTAGGTACAAAAACTTCAATTGCTTATCTGACTAGGTACGTAATAATTTTCAATTAAATCAATTCTTTCCAATGCAAATTAATTTAACGGCAAAGAATTTACCCCAAAAGCAGATAAGGAATAATAAATAAACACCTATAATAATTTCGAATTAATAGCGATAAACATAGTAGTAGTAAATATTTTCATTATTATTATCTAGCCCCGGTGTAGAAAAATTGGTGTTTAATTTAAATGCAATTTAGTAAAAAAAACCTACTGGGTCAAATTATAAATCTATTCCACTCAAATACACACCAAACGGTTTAGGTTTGAAAAAATGTGCAACCTGATCGTAGCATAAGTTTAAATCTATCCCACCACTCAAACACACAACAAATTCCCCCAAATTCGACCCAACTCTTAAGGAGGATTTCAAAAAAGTTTTCTTACAACCTGATAGCACCGCCACCTACCAGGTCCAAGTGTTAATCTAAAGCTTCCAAAAACCTACAAAAATTTCAATGACCAATGGGATCGAACCTGAGACCTTCGCATTATTAGCAATACGCTATAGCTAACTGTGCTAATCTTTCATGTAAAGATCGTCGAGTGAGGTTAGGATAGAACAATTGTCTTGATATTTAAACAAATTAACACAAAACAATTCTTATTATACTCTTCAAGCACTCTATCTATTGATGAAAACTGCAATAAACTTGGTTGCGTAGTTTAAAAGATCTAAGCGTACAGGGAGAAAAACGGCGGGGACAGATTTTGTTTTATACCATGTAAAGATGGTGTAAAAGATTATAATAATGTGCATGAACTGCTTAAGGTAATTAACGTATTTAAGTTGATAAGGATTAACACGGTAACCGTCCCAATAGCTTTTCAGATATCGTATTGTACGTGACCATTTTTGTAGAATATAGAATGGGTATAGTAAGAATCCTTTTTTGTAGATCTATAAAAAAGGAATATCCCACCATAGATTACGTTTCGATGTAACATCACTAACACCTCTATATCCAAGAAAAAAGTTTTGCCCGTAACTCAATATGTAAAGACGGAAACACACTGTTGAATCGTGACGCCACCCGATGCGACTAGGCGCTTGTTGATTCAAACGAAATGGTTGCGTTGTTATGGCTAGAATCACACCCAATGCCGCGTGATGCTCGCACACGTCACCCGATCCAACAGTTCCAGATTGACGTGTTGCTATTGTGGACATAACCATGCTACCTCTAACTAAGCCCAGGGGCCTGTTTCATAATCAACTTGTAACTTGTACTTTTGTAACTTGTAGAATTCAACGTCAAAATTTTAGTACAAGTGACAACTTGTAAAATCAAAAATATTAGTAATCGAAATGTGCACGAGAATAGCACAGAACACAGATCATGCAAAAAACAGAGAGTAGCGCAACTATTGGCGAATATGTTAAATAATGACGTTTATACATTATACAAAGACAATAAATAATGTTTTTAGATTAAGTTAAAAATGCTACATAGAAAAAACGAAAATAAACACAGGTTTTGAAAATATATAACGCTATGTTTCCAACCTTAAATTGTGATGAGAAATAAATAAGTTTTCACATATGTGATAAATGTTGAAGAGCTACGAAATAATGACAATAGATATTTAATAGAATCACTCCTCAAATACAGCTGACATTAACACCATATAAAACAAATTTAAAGGTAAGTAATCTCATAACTTTAAATCTTATGAAACACACATTAGTATTGGTAAATTTTACATCTTAATTTATTTATTACAGGTTAATAATTCTTCTATTGTCAGAGGAGTAAAATGCAGCGGTGTTTCTAACCAGAGGCAAATGCATGTTGCTGCTTTAATATATCTTTAAAAAATAAGCAATGAACAACAATGAGTAACATTCATTGGTCAAATATTCAAAACGAAGTTCATTCAAGATGTTTTCATCGCTGTCCAAGACTAAATCTTGTCAAAGATGATCAATAACTCATAATGAATTATTCCAAGACTCTTAAAACAAGTATTAGAGACAGACACAATATTTAAGTTTAATTGCAGAAGTAATTCCTGAAATGTTTAAAAGATGAAATACATTTGCATTTGAAGACGCATGTTTGATTTTTTTATACCTAATCCAAAGTGAATTTTAATTATAACAAAGTGATTACACACTAGGAGAAATTCTAAAACCATATTATGAGAACCATGTTGTTGTTTGCTGGATGATAATTGTGGCATCTCTGGTTATTTTGTTCTTTGGGAATAACACCACATGAACTTGAAAGTCTATATATTTCAAAAGACCAAACGTTTCAAGGTCTAAATCAGACCCCATTGTCAATGGTATTACACAAAATGAACAAGAAATTATGTTGTTCATGGAAATGAGATATTACTGTGATTGTCACACATTTTTTCACACTTCTTGCATTTTTAAATAAATTTTGGTATATGATGAAAAGTATTTTGCTCATATATGTTCTTGTAAACTTCTGTCCCATTAATCAAATGAAAAGTACTTTTATTTCTGTATATTTCAGAACCTGATGGTTTCATGATAATCAAACCATTTGTTAAATACTCCAGATATTTATCAAAGGATACTTGAACATTCTGTTTTAGTTTTATCACATTTTGTGGAGAATTTGGCTTGTAAGGATTGCAACATTTTTTTGGGTTTGTAACTAAAGAAACAGTAGTTATTACCTTAAAGTTGTTTAATATTTTCATCAGATATGAAACACAAATTGTTCATGATATTCATAATGTTTTACTGCTTCCATCAGTTTCATTCTGTCTTCAAAATGTTATGAAGATATTCAAGATACTTGCTTAAATTAATTAAATAGTTATACAAAGGCTTTCAATAACATACATTTAAGCTCATGCCATTCACATTCTGCAGCAAATTTATATTTATTTTTTACATTGGTTTGAATGAAAATATGAAAAAATCAGATTTCCTAAGTAAATAAATATATTACAAACGTGGTTAAATATTTAAAATACACATTTATTTTAAATATGCACAACCAAACACAAAGCAGATTCACAATGCTATGCCTAACTTAAATCTGAACTGCTTTACATTGATAACAGATAATATATTGCTATTCAAATAAAATATTCTATCAAAAAGAAACATATTCACTTTTTTTTAAATTAAAATATAAAGCCAGAAAGTAAAAAATGAGTAGCAGAAACAAATATAAATATTTACTCTTCTTTTTTCAGACTGGAGACAGAGAGATATATTATTAATGCAAATGTAATTCATTTTTTAAACATTTCAGGTATTACTTCTGCAATTAAACTTAAATCTTGTGTCTGCCTCTAATACTTGTTTTAAGACTCTTGGAATAATTTATCATGAGTTATTGATCATCTTTGCCAAGATTCAGTCTTGGATATTGATGAAAACATCTTGATTGAATTTCTTTTTTGAATATTTGTCCAATGAATGTTACTCATTGTTGTTCATTGCTTATTTTTTAAAGATATATTAAAGCAGCAACATGCATTTGCCTCTGGTTATAAACACCACTGCATTTTACTCCTGTGACAATAGAAGAATCATTAACCTGTAATAAATAAAGTTATGAGATTACTTACCTTTAAATTTGTTTTATATGGTGTTAATGTCACCTGTATTTGAGGAGTGATCCTATTAAATATCTATTGTCATTATTTCGTAGCTCTTCAACATTTATCACATATGTGAAAACTTATTTATTTCTCATCACAATTTAAGGTTGGAAACATACCGTTATATATTTTCAAAACCTGTTTTTCTATGTAGCATTTTCAACTTCATCTAAAAACATTATTTATTATTTATTGTCCTTGTATAAACGTTTGACATTTTCGCCAATAGTTCCGCATGTTAGGTGGCGCTACTCTCTATTTTTAGCATGATCTGTGTTTTGTGCTATTCTCGTGCACATTTCAAATACTAATATTTTGGATTTTACAAGTTGTCACTTGTATAATAATTTTGACATTTAATTCTACAAGTTACAAAAGTACAAGTTACAAGTTGATTATGAAACAGGCCCTAGGCAGTGTGTTTCGAGGTAACATGAAACGCTATATGTCTTTTGAAAATTTTCGCAAAACGAGTATTTTAATTTTTTGAAATTTCATCAGGCTAGTATTGATTAAATTCACAGCAAACAACCATAAACTTACAATGGTATTAGCTTGTCAGTTGTTAGAATTTGATATTGTGCCGTAGGTAACGGGTTGGCAATGTGCACGTTGCACGTCAGGGGTTGACAAGTGGCGTCTCGTCGGGTTTGACAAAAAAAATGACCCTTTATCAAAACCGAAGACTGCTATAGAATTTCTGATTGCGGATTCGGTTGATTCACGAAATAGCATTGTGAAAACTGCAACTTGCTTCATAATAACAGCGACACCCAGCACTAGTATGGAAAATTGGACACTGTGTACTTATGTAGTCTATATACGGAATATTTCTCAATAGAGGAAATACAGTAACCAAGCTTAGTTCCCACAGGCTTCGGTTACCCTTTTACATCTGTGCGACATTTTATACACAGCTCCATCCACTATCATATTCGACAACACCTATATCGCCTAATGAGAAAAGTAGGAGTATTCGCTTTACGAGATTCGCAATACATTTGGATGTAACGCAGCTGTTCAGAACAGGAACAAGGAGGTCTTATCAGTGGTATTGCCTTGCATTCCGTTCTAAAAGTATTTCTGTTATTTCAGCTGGAAGTCTGAAATCTTAGTAATTTAAAAATCGTGTAGGAAGCTCATAATAATAGTGTAGGTCGAAGATCCTTATGTAATACTTCATCGAGAATATTTATTCATTAATTGAAATTTTGAAGGGCATTAGAGCTCATTCCATAATTTAATCATTTGAATTGCCATTACTTGATAGAACTTATGTAATTTATAGATTAAAAATAATTTGGTCAAGTGCGAGTTGGACTCACATACTAAGTGTTCCGTACCACCTTCAAGATTCTAATATTCCAGTTTCAGACAACAGGGAATGGGGGCATTTTCTTATATTTACCCTTTTTACTTCTTTTAAAGGAAGCGTTTTAAATTTATAAAAAATATACACTTTAATTTTCCACACAGACTTTTATTTTATCTGCTTCAGGATTCGCTTGATTTTTATAAGAATACATATGTATTTAATTTTATAATTTGGCCCGCAAAAATTAATATTAGAGTTTTTTTATTTTACTAAAAAACTTTCAGGGAAGCTTTTTATAATCTACTGTCTCAATTTTTAGGCTCTGTAAATTGGAAGATATAGGGCAAAATAGGTCAAGTTTTAAATTATAATTTATTAAATATATTATTAAAAGTATTTAAAAATACAAATAAAATATATATTTCAAAATTTAAATAGTGTAGTTTCTAAAGTGGGAATTAAGTCGATGTTTAATATTTTTGTTAATATCTTTTAAACAAATGATTTTAAAATATGATATATTTGTAGTTCATATAATGAGTCTTTTATCTGATATGATGCCTTTGAAAATTGAATTTTTATTTTCCACTTAATAGTATAATTTGTCCCTAAAATTACTATGGGGGTTTTCTAATAATTTTTCTTATAAATATCAAGTAAGCACCAGTACCCCTAATTATTTTCAAATTTTTATATTTTTTATATCTTTATGTCCACAAAAATTGCATGTTTTTCAGATTGACAATACCGCTTTCCTCACAGACCGCCTATCAATTTCTTCAATTGCTTGTAATACCGCGTGGACCATTTCTTACTATCCAAGAGTTTGGATAGATATTATCTAAGTGTTGTCTTACTAATAACGAGTTATGAGCAGGTGCTCCATCATTTTGGAAACACTCAATTTCTAAACGAGTTCTCAAATTCAAATTATGCAACATGGCTTGAAAAGTGTATTGCAAGAAATGTAAGTAGCGCTCCCCAGTAAGTGATTCGTCATAGATAAAAGGCCCCAGAATAGTAAACCCTATAATAATACCACACCAAACATTAAAAAGTCGTGGAAAGGAACCATCGCGGGAAAATTCTGGCCTCAAGATTCTGGCATGGGCTCTATCGATAATAGTGATTTCACTGATGGGAACATAGATGGCAGAGTGTGACACTTTTAACATTACATAAGTTTTGATTTAAAGTTAAATCTATAATATATTTTGAGATATTTTTGTTTTTACATCCCATTAACATAAAAAAAATATTTTAGACCTCAAATTTCGGTAATCATGTGGTAGAATAATGATATTCAACAAAAAAAGTTGAAAAATAGAAAAAAACTATTTTGCCAAAATTCAAAAATTCATATCTATGAAACGAAAAAGAACACCCCTCTGAAAATTTCAGAATTTTTTAGATATGTTAGAGGTATAATATAAAAAATTTTGAGGCCAGAATTTTCCCGCGATGGTTACTTTCCACGATTTTGAAAAATTCAAAATTTTTTAATTTTGATAATTTTCAAATTTTGTTTTGAAAAACTTTGTTTTCTCATACTTCTAAGCTTCTTTTAAAAATGTACCAGAGTTTTATTTTTAATATTCAGTAGTTTCTGAAATATTAAATAACTAAACTCATAAAATCGGAAAAACAGTGAAATTTTTAATTTTGAATATCTATAGTAAAAATTTTTTCCTTTGGCAGAACTTCATTTTATGATGAGACAAAACTTTCCATCAAAATTCATCCGAATCGGTGGGGGTCGCGTCCAACTATTTGTGGATTTGACATGGAATGACCCCTGTTTGTTCAACATGGAAAGGGTTTTTTTTTTTGGCCCAGATATGCTCATTGTGTCTATTGAACATACCGCAGTTAGTAAATCTAGTTTGTCACCAGCATGTAAAGTTTGAGAAACTGAAAGTTTGTACGGGTGAAACTTGTGCGCTTTCAGTACCTTAACTACAGTTCGTTGAGATGTGCCAGCTTCTGCCGCAATCTCACGAGTTGATGTAGATGGATTTTGATTTACCATTGCCAAAACATTTACTTGTGCTGCTTCGTTAATTTGTTACGTTCCTTTGGTGGTTTAGTAAAAGATCAATATCTGCGTAAACTATCGTAAAGGCTCTTAAATGTACATAGAGCAGGTTGACGACGATTAAAATATCTATGAAAGTATTCCTCAGCTGCACGAACTGAATTTTTATGGCATATGATATAACATTCCACCATATTCAAAAATCTTTTTCATGGCTACTTACGTTAAAAGTGAAAATAAGAGAGAAAAGCATCCATAACTTCGTTATTTTTATGACTAACTATATCGAGTATATATCGTTGAAAAGCTATGGTTTCCATTCAAAAAAAGATAAGTTTGTGTCATATCTCGAAAACGAGAGCTGTCACGCAAACGAGAACATGACAATCATATTCGGGCTACAATTCCCTTCAATTTTGATATTTACACTTCTTTTTTAAATCAAAAGGAGCTAGAATTTCATTTTTTTTAAATATCTAGTATGACATGACTTTTTACAAAAATCCGAAAGTGTCATTAAATTGGGCTAGTAAAACTGCATATCTTTCCCAATTTAACCATTGCTCTATCTCTCCTACTTTCCGAGATAGCCATACTGATCATCAAAAAACTCACCCTGTATAATACCAAAATGATCTTTTAGAGTGACTACTAATATAAATGGCCTGTCTGTTAACATTAAAAGGAGTTTAAAGATGTTTGCCAGAAGTGCGAAGCGATGTCAAACGTAAATCTAGGGATTGTACGCATTGACTGGACGGCCATCCTTTTCTCTGTTTATGTCCAGCCGGATTCTGTTTGTGTACATTTTGAATTGGGGTTTATTTCGTTATTCATATTGTTTCAAGTGTTGAAATCAGTGATTATTTTGTATATGTGTAAAAAACAATAATAAAGTCTTATTTCAGTGATTTACATGCAGGAAAACCACCGGTTAGTGTAAACGTAGTAATTGAGTTTTACAAAAGCTCATTTAAGCAGTAAATAAAACTACATTTTGCATGAATAAATATATCTTTTGATAATTCTTGTTACACATTCCTAATTAATTCACTAAGAGTTTTTGTTATTGTGCACCTGCACATTTTTAATGGATTTTCAATTTGTGGATTAGGTACGTAGTTGTATTATTTTGAACCTCAATAACATAAGCCTTTAATTTAATGCTGATTGGACGCTACTGTTTCATGTTTCAACCTATTTTTCGTTCGGTCGTATATGAAAGTGCCGGGTCCATTTATATTAATAGTCTTTGATGTTATATAACTTGACATTAAAGATATTAACTTAAACTCTTTTTGTTAATTCAAAAATAATCAGTAATATTATGTAAATGGGAGAATTATTTATTAGCCCTTTAAATTGCCAAAACATACGGTAGCCACCGATTCATTTAACATATTCATTTCGGCAAACTTTTTCCGTAACTCTTCGAAAATTAAAAATGAATAAAACGCCGAAATTTTAATCTCTCTGGGATCGAATCAATTTATTCAACCAATTTAAATGAATTCGTAATGCAGATTTTTTCTTATAAAGTATATGGGAAAACTTAAGCAGTTCCGAACTTTTAAATTCATTCTTTTTTTCTCATTTCCTTTTATGAATTCAAAATTATTGTCAACAATTTCATCCGATTTTAAAAGTTTATAAGCTTCTGTTCATGGACCTGTAAAAGGTTTGTCTTGCGTGAACTAAATTGTATTTTACGTTTCATAATAATTACATCAATAACAATCAACAACAAACTTTGTGGTAAATCTTGTTCTGTGTTTATTGACTAACAACACGGGATGTTTCCGTTCTGATATTTTATTGTAAAAATTGATAAACTAAAATTTGATAGTTAATATGTTTCTAAATAGAAGTATGTGCACCTTTACCGTCTTATAAGTACAATTGGCATTTAATAGAATTATTGAGTGATTTAGTCTAGTTCAAAAATTCAAAATGGTGTTAATTCTTGCTAATGCTGGTAAAAATATGAACAATTGCTTAAGTTATGAACGAATTGAGATGACACAACAGCATTTATTATTTTCAAATAATAATCCAAGATGTTAACAAAATGACTAATAAACACAAAAGTTAATTAACTAACAGGTAAGAATTAATATTTACATGAATCAATTTAGTGCCTATTTTGAACTCCATGCTAAGTAAATCATGACAAAATCTTCATAGTTAATTATTATAAAGTTGTTTATTTTGTTTAACTTGGCACCGACTTATTCAAATAGTTGCAAAAAAATATTAGTTCTTGGTTTTTAGTTAAGTGTGATTTAAGGGTCAGTCTTATAAAAGATGAAAAACCGAAATGCTTAGAAAAAACAATAGAACTAGAAATATTAGAAGAATGACGACGGAAACTACAAAATACTATACTGTAACAAATTAATCTGTCTTTCTCGACTTATTTTAATTTAAACGCCATTCTCAAATGAATCAGAGGATATCCGTTATATAACTTTAAATTCTAATAATAAAAAATATCAACCAAATCAGTTTCCTGTTTAAAGTCTTTTAAAAAAAGCTACAAGAAATAACATCACATTCCCAATTACATTACTAAGTACCTTCTATAATGAAGACGAATATAAAAAAATTGGCCAAATGTATAACATTCACATTTTTTGAAGTATATAAGTCGATTTTTTATTATTTATTTTATTTGAATTCGAGAAATCCAGGTATTTCATTTATTCGTATTTGAAAGATGTGCCGGGGAAAATAGAATAATAAAATTACATTTTTCAGTTGTCTAAAAATTGTTATATTTGTAGACCTGACGTCTAGGATATTCGGGGAAACCATCACACAGAGGTTCCGAATCTGGAGCCGTTGCTTGTAATTGCTGTTCTCCCGTAAGTCCTAGGTTAGAATGTCACGACTTATTAGTAGAAATCACGACAAATAAATTTACTCAATGTTCAGTACTGTAACAAATTTTCGCGAAAACTACATTAATTCGGTAACTGAATAAGATACCAAAAAATTCTTCGGTTTCAGGTCTTCTTAAAATACCTACTAGTATCGCATTTTGTTTTTCAGAAGACCGTAACCAGAAAATTGTTTCGGGGTGGATTGGGTAATTTTGATTTGTGATTGGCTGAATAGGACTGTAAATTTATATTTTTGTTCTTGTATTTGCAGGATATATAAAATTGTATACATATATATATATATATATATATATATATATATATATATATATATATATTAGGTGGTTTCCGGGAATACATCCGCGTAGTTGATAACTGATCCCTGCCAGGATCGATGGTAAAATGACGACATTTCGGCAGAGTCACATCTGCCCTCTTCAGGTCGGTTCGCATAATTCTTGTAGCATTCTGCTTTCGCTTCTAGGTACTTGAATACTATCTTAGTATTCGAGTAACAAATATATATACAGGTATGGAAAACGTTTGACTGGGGTCGGAGAATGCTAACGTTAAACAAGGACGGAACTGCTACTATATGCATGAGACGAGGATTGCCGTTTTAAGTACGTCTGTTTCACGAGAATTCAAGGTATAGCACGAGAATATCGTATGGAAGGCGGGGCATCGATCGTCACAGTCACAGAGCGACCGTCCATCGTCCGTCTCTTTCCTCGTCAGTAAGGTTTTATCAACGAAGGAGTATGATTATTTACACAAATAATACCGATTTCGGAGCATTTTTCCTTTTCATGATTTTTGCCATGAAAAATTAATTATCCGCTATGACGCCAGAACGAAAACTTAACATTTTTTCTGTTTTAAAAATGAAATAAAATAGATACTCTTAAAAATAAAATAAATTAGTAACTGTTAAAAAAATTGTCAATAAGAAATTAATCATTAACCTTATAATTATTTACAACATATCGTATCTTTTATTTTTAAGCGATTGGAATCGTCGGAATGTGGTGATAAGAAAAAAGTATTTATCACCCGAACTCGTCCGAACTGGCGTCACACCCACTTCATTCACCTGGTGCGTATTGCGTTGATTGATTCAAAATCGCATGGGATTCTACCCGACCCCAGAGAACGAATTTCCACACATGTATATATATATATATATATATATATATATATATATATAAAATTTATTCTCAACCAAAAGTGCAATTCCCCCCTGGTTACGACCTTGTTAAGGCAGTTTTGGGGTAGAAAACCGTATCAAAATTTAAAAAAAAAAGTTGGCTCTACCTTAATTAAAAATATAATTTTCCCCTCTTTCAATTTTATATAATATGTGGGACTCTTTTGACTTCTAGTAGTATTTATAACAAGTAACTTTTTTGTAACGTATGTTTTGCATTAATTTATAGTAGGCATACGTCATCTGACATAATATATCATAGAAGTGTTAATTCAGCTGTCAGTTCAAGTGGATTAATCTGCGTCTTCATCCCATGGGATTTTTAAACAACAAATATCTTCTACAAATTACTAGATAAAAGATATGTTATAATATTTTACTTAAAGTAATAACAATTTACATATGCCATCCAAATTTAATTTTAATCGTTTTCCAAAAAAAGAAATCCATATTAGCGAGAATAAAAAAACTTTATACTTATGAAACATTTAACAAGACAACATAGAAAACTTACAATATTGAGGATCCGCTGATTAATATCATCCGTTTTCAACTGATAGCTGAATTAACACGTCTATTATATATTATGTCAGATGATGAGCGCCTACTTGAAATATCAGCAAAACCTAACCTACAAAAAAAAAATTGTTATAAATGTTACTAGTCAAAATAGGCTCCACGTATTATATATATTTCACGTAAGTTTTGGATCGCATTATTAGACCGCTTTAGAATGAATCTTCCATTTTATACAGGGTGTCCCAAAAAATATTTTCCAAAATACTCGTTACTTGCACACGCTGTAGATCCAAGCATAATTGAAATTTTGGAGCCAGATCATGGTCTAGTAGAAGACGAATTTGTTTTTCAGCACGACGGTGCCCCACCACATTATGTCTTGCCAGTGAGAGAGTTTCTGGATAATCGATTTATGATAGATGGAAGGCGAAATATGATCCCCTGGATTTTTTCTTTGCGGGCATTTAAAGACTTGCGTGTATGGTACTCCTCCAGAGTCTGGATGATCTGAAACATCTTTTCCAAGAATAATGTAGTCGACTTAATCCTGATGTTTTTTCCAATGTGCGCAATGTACTTGAGGCACGATTATATCACTGTCTTGCAGTAGATGGATACCATTTTGAACATCTTATATTTAACAAAGAACCGACTTCAACTGGCTTAAAATAAAAACCGTTTATAAATAGTGTGCAATCAATAATTTTTTCTGTTCTATATTCTATCTGAATTAAGGTACATTCAATTGATTATTTTGGTATAATTTTATCTCTCCTTCTATCCCTAATTTGTATTTTTTTCTATATTATCCACATGTTTTTTATTATTTTTATTTGTTTTATTATTTGGGCCACTTTCTATAAGTGTAACTCTAATTTACCCTATATTGCAACCACTCTGTATATGTTTTTGTGTATTGGTCACCCAATATAAATTATGTGTCTATCTTTTTCTGAATCATCCTTCAATTCTATAATTCAACCCTCCACGATGTTGCAATCGCCCTGTATAAGTATCCTCTCCACCCTATTAACTGTTTCTATTTTTCTATTATTTAAATCATCCTGTATACCTATAATTCTACTTCCTCACTATGTCAAGTATAAGCAACTACTTATGTTCCATACTATATAACATTTTTTTAACCACCCTCTATAACTATAATTCCACTTTACCATACATTTCAATCATCCTGTTTATGCAACTGCTTAGAACATTTTTTCTACCCACCGCCCTATAATTCGAATATCCTTACTGCATATCCGTTTTTAACCATTTTTGTAATTTAATAACTATAGTGTTACATCACTCTTATTTCAACCATCTTGTATACGTACTTATGTGCCAACCAATACCAAATTTTTTGAACCACCCTGTATAACTTTAATTCTGTTATACTTTATATTTGTTACAAGTTGGCACGGACGGAAATATGTGTCTCTTGAGTGAGTCCGGAAAGGTCCGAACCTGCAGCCACCCTTCGTGTTGGAAGAAGAGGAGAAGCCTTATGAAAATGCCAAGTGAGATTTTGGCGAAACATCAGGCGACCGTTCCTTTACAGGGACAAAACTTTCAACGGACGAACACCCGGACCATCAAGAGAGCTATATATATATATATATATATATATATATATATATATATATATATATATATATATATCATATATATAGAACTGCTTATCACAATTACTTGTAAAAATTTTAGAATCTACCTATGTAACAGTAATTTTACTTCGCCCTATATTTCAAATGCGCACATTGCCAGCCCCGGATCTTACAATTTTTTAGGTGGGGCAAAAACTGAAATTGCCGCCCCCGCCCAACTAATATTTATTTTTACCTATATTATCTATAGATATAATTTCAGCTATCTGATGCCCACTAATTGATTGAAATTTGGCCATATCCTACATATGACGTTGTAATTTTTCCTCTTTTGCGTTTGAAGCGCCACATTGCTATTTAAAACTATAAAAGTTCCTGTTTTCTTTTTTCTGTATAAATATGTTAAGCCTATTTATTTACTGATATATCAATATAAATGTGTAGGATATATATTTCATACACAACACAAATAACAAAAATGTATTTGTGAATTGAAATTACAAGTTTTCGAATATAGCTTCATCCCTTTCGCACGCTCGGTAGCTAGACGCGTGCATGCTGCCCGCCCAGTGCTGCCGCGATCTACGATTCCTGCGATCGCGTATTTTAAACTATGCCTACGCGCCCCGCGAATAATCTTGTTCGTGTAGTATTAAAAAAGAAAATAGTTGGATTTACTATTTTTTAGGGTTCAAAAGACTCTACTACGAAAAATAGTTAAATTTCAAAATTCGAAGAACTATGATCGATTAGTACCTGGGTTACCAAGCTTCACTCGTAAATTCAAGGTTTTGTGATAAACGTACATATATCCAAATAATCTAACATTTGTTATGTAAACTAATTAGTTTAAACTCCCTAACGTAATACCTTTTTCTTACATTTCTTATTTACACGGTGTTACTACAATTCAACTTCCCCCTATATTTCAACCACCCTATATATGCAACTTCATATGAAAAACCCATCCAAACATTTTTTAATCACGCTACAATTCCACTCGATTCCATATTCCAACAACCCTGTATATGCGACCGCTTTTGGTCATTCTACAAACACTTTTGTTTCCAAATTCTTTCATTTATATTCTAATTTTTTTGTAAACACTTTGTATAATTATAATTCCGCTCCACCCTATATATGCAACTTTTTACAAGCTACCTAATATAACATATTTTAAATCACACTGTATAACTATAATTTCACACCACCATATGTTTTAATAACCCTGTATATGCATTTGTTTATGGCCACCTATTGTAATTTTTTTTGAATCACCATGTATAATTTTAATTCCAGTGCATCCTATATTGCAACCATCCTGTAAATGCAAATGCTAATAAGCTACACTATAGGTAAAACATTTTATTAACATTTTTTTTAGCGACCTGCATAACAATACTTTTACTCCGCCCTGTATGTCAGCTATCATTAATTTCCAACTGCCTATGGGGTACCCTACACAATTATTTTTTCCGGCTTTTTTCTAGCCATACTATAAATCCGTTTGACCATCTAACATATTTTGTTAGACCTTGTATAATTTTACACCACTAATTCATATTATATGCATCAAATTAACATGCGAAATCATGAGATCTTACTCATCCAAAAATTGCCTACCGTGCCAATTTTTTCACCTTGAAAACTTGAAATGTCTAGCTATAAAAATGTAATGATAGGAAAATATGACGGAGGCATAAAATAGTTACATGTTCGGAACATACAAATACAATATTATAATTCCAGTACATCCTATACTGCAACCACCCTGTAAATACAAATGCTAATAAGCTACCCTATAGGTATAACATTCTATTCACATTTTTTTAGCGACCCTGCATAACAATACTTTTTCTCCGCCCTGTATGTGAGTTATCATTAATTTCCCACTGGTTATGGGGTACCCTACACAATTATTTTTTCTCGCTTTTTTTCTAATTCTACTATAATTCCATTTGACGCTATATTTTAACCATATCCTGCATAGCAACTTTTATGGACCATCTAACATATTTTAAAAGACCACCAATTCATATTATATGCATCAAATTAACATGCGAAATTATGAGTTCTTACGTATCCAAAAATTGCCTACCGTGCTAATTTTTTCACCTTGAAAATTTGAAATGTCTACGTATAAAAATATAATGCTAGGAAAATATGACGGAGGCATAATACAGTTGCATGTTCGCAACATACAAACACAATTTTTATTGAAAGAAAGTTTTAAAAAAATTCACTCTCAAATAGGTCACCAAACCACCCTGTATTAAAAGAATTTTTACAACAGTAGTTTCACTCTTACGTAGGTTACCAAATCACCCTATATTGAACGCTTTGAAATTACAAAGCAGCCGCCTTGATTGTCAAACTGTCAATAATTTTTTTAATAATTTAATTTCTCTATAAAACGATTTTTCCCAAAGATGAGACCCTCACTAATCGATTTCTATCCATCGAAACTTTCATTTGGGAAAATTTCCTCAAAATCGTTAGAGCCGTTTTCCAGAACTCAATTACATATATATACAAACATTGCTCGTATTATAGTATTAGATAGATTAGATTAGTTCAAAAAACTATTATTTTAACTAAGATTAATAGTCCATTTTACTATGTTAGTAGAACTAAACAAATCTCAAAAAATTACTTGAATTGAATAAATATTTTTATTATTGTTATTCGTATTTTTTGTTCAAGAATTATTATTAGTCATTATACGAATTAAATAGATGCTGAAAGATATACAAGTATATTGTTGAAAATACATTGTCAGTATCAATTTCCTTGTCGTAAAATCAAAAAGTCCTTAAAACTATAAGCGAATTTCCAATTTCAATTATTCTTCGTCAAAAATATCAGAGATTAGAAAAATATCCCGAAATCATGTTTTAATTCGCAAATTCCATAAATGTTGCTGGAATGTCAAAAACCAAATTCCCGGGTATTCCTTTTTAAACAGACTTTCAAACGAAGTGTCATTTATGCGATTTTCAAAATATTGAGTATTTTTGGGAACTATTCCAGGTGGCTCGTTTTCATTGGGTCACCCGGTATATCTTTTACAGCATATTCAGAAACTGTCTTTCCGGCACAAAATCCACAATAGATCTTTGGAATAAAAGGGTCGTGTTATAAACTGAGTAATTTTAGGAGATTAATCTTAAATTCTAATTATCAGTTTATTTCAATTCTACAATTCACCTAGTGCTTACAGAAACTATATTGGGAAAACAATTTCATATCTTACAAGAATAATGCATTACTGGTTCTGACAGTCATTACTATATTTTCTTCATCAATGAAAGTGGAAGCTATTTATGGAATACTCAAGCTATAATTACCTTTAAATACAATGAATAGTCAGTCCTTGAAGATGAAATTTAAATAACATTTATTTGTAGTCTTGTATACAGTACGTTCATAAACTGTATAAAGGACCCAACATCTTATGACTAAATGATTCATAGAGATATAGATTGGACAGGTCAATTGTCTATTTTAGATTTTGACTTTAATTTTGAAAAAGTTAATTTTTAATGACTGAACGATTTTTCTAAATTGACGAGATTTATTTGAACATTGTTGTCACGATTTTAAGGATTTCGCTTCTAGTTACTTGAGTTGTATTTTTATTATAACTCTACCACTTAGCTGGGTATTCAACAAATCAAATATAAACAACACCAATTTCATAAATAATTCATGAACGTAATCTATACAAAAATAAATATACGCTTGAACAAACTTGATTTTTAAAAAAATAACCTACGTACATTATTTCCAAAAAGGCAGTCATTTAATGAAGAACAGCTGGTCGGGGGTTTTTTCTAGAGACAATACAGTGGGGAGGCTTGGGTTAGAAGGAATTCATTTAAAATTCAGGTGTTGGTTTTTTGGAAAAACGCTCGAACACGTCTGTTTTTTTTTGGACTGCGGACTCATTTATACAGTTTAACTCAACAACAGCGAATAGAAATTTTGATGATGGTAGGATGTGGCGACAGAACTCGAACACAAGCTAAAGTTTGCGAATTGTTTATTATGAAGTACCCGGAGCGGCCTATTACACGATCGTAAGCTACGTAAGAGACAATTACAAAACCAAACATCTTCCAGAAGATACACAAATGTTTTGCTCGATTTACAAGAAAATCCTCAGAAATCCACTAGACAAATAGCAGCAGAACAGTCAATAAGTACATTTTCTGTTCTAAAATGCTTGCATTGAAATAAATGGCACCCATACAAAGTTCATTTAGTTCAGGAACTTACTGAAGATGATTGGGACCGGAGAGTAGAATTTTGCGAAATAATGATGCATAGATGCAATGCCAACCCGCACTTTTCAAGTAAGATAGTTTTTTCCGACGAGGCAACATTTTGTTTAAATGGTTCAGTAAACAAAATTTTCGATATTGGGCATCAGAAAACTCACATTGGATTATAGAAAGTCATACACAGTTTTCCAAGAAAGTTAATGTATGGGCCGGAATTGTGGGTACTTCTTAACTCGAAAAAGTATTTAGACCTATTACAAAATGACACAATACCCTGTTTAACAGAATTTTACCCGAATGGTGTAAACCCCAATATACTGACAGATTCGGTATTGTTTCAACAGGATGGAACGCGCCCGCACTATTCGCGAACAGTGCGAGATTATGTTGGCAATATTTTCCCAAATGGACCTGAAGGAGAGGTAATATCGAATGGCCAGCTAGGTCTCCAGATCTAAGCCCGTTAGATTTTTATCTTTGAGGTTACGTGAAATCGAAAGTCTACTTCAATAAGCCGGAAAATATGGAGGAATTAAAGAAAAGAATTAGGGCCGAAATACAACAAATCCGGCCACAAATGCAAAATAAGTGTAATTTTTTTAATAACTGTTAATTTTCGGTATAGGACATTGTACTTGAAAAATAAAAAACAAATGTTTCCATTAGAAAAAATGAAGTTGATGGTCGCAATTTATTTCTGACCCACCCTGTATAAGTAAGTTTATCATTACAAAAACCGCAATCCAAAAAAAAACCGCCGTGTCCTAGCGTTTTTCCAAAAAACCAACACCTGAATTTTAAATGAATTTGTTCCAACCCACGCGTCCTCACTGTATATTGTGTTGGATTAAAAGTATTGTAACATTTTGTATACTTATTGAAACCTACATATTTCTAATAACATAACCCATTAATATTAGTTTAATAGACATAATTTTCACATTCTCTGGAAAAAAAGGGATTTTCATTAAACTAATAAATGTAGATTGAAATAAAACGATATTTAAAACATCAATATCAGTACACAACAAATTCATACAAAATCGTAAATCCATTGTAGTCAGTGAATTGACAAGAGACCAATTGTAAACTGATTACATGTAAATACCTTATTTTTTACATAAAGTACACATTAACCAACTCATAGAATAAGATATGAACATATTTCATAAGTCTAGCTAGCTACAAATAAAAACAATATAAGTGGATCTAGGTAAGAGCCTTGAGGTACACCAGATAGTGCTAGACAACGGTCCAGAAGTTCTAGCAGTCCTATTAGTAAAATACGACGCTTGTAATTTCAAAAATGAATAGACTTTGCCAAATTCCCAGAATCTATGCGTATGATTCTTATTCTTTGGTTGGTCCTCAAGAGATCATTATTGCCTAGAACAACGGTTCATACTGGCCAGCTAGGCTTCTTATAATAGACATTATTAAATAGTTTTATAAAGTCAATATATGCTGAATAAATTTGATTGCAGTTGCCAAGAGCTACAACGTCTGTAGATTTCCATACTTTAAGAAAATGCCTTACGATAATGAGTTAATAAAACTATTAACAATGGAAGACTCAAAGCTATAACAAGGATTGTAATATTTCGCATAGTGAATGATACAATTGTTTTTTAATACTATCATCCAATCATTTTGCATATAATATGCGCAATATCTACTAAAAAATGGTCTGTCTGTAGAAGAGTCTATATTAATATACAGATTAAACAAAAATGTTACTAACACTGCGTTAACAGTATTTTTTCCACTGTTTGTTAATTTTCAATCGACACTGCATGACTAAATTTAGAATGTACATAATCGAATATTTAGTAAAAGGATTTATTGTGGGTTTTCAAAAAACGATATTTGATATAACAAAATTGTTTCAAAACTGCATAAGTTTTCCATTAACTCTAGCTGGGCGTAAGTGATTCAATAACAATTCGAACACGTTTGTAATTCTTTCACATGCAAAAATATGTAGCTCATCAATTTTTACGCATCCTGAAACCAGAATATATAGAATATTCTAAATTATACGTGGGTTGTTATTTCGAATGGCATGAAGAAACGTGTTAAAAATTTTGTCGGTAATTTTTAATTGTAATGTTGTTATATATCGTTAGTAATATAGAAAGGTTTCAAGAGAAAATGGATGTTGGTTAATAAATTTAATTCACTAATTTGATGAACCACTGCGCACAAAATTCAGAACAAAGATAGCATGTGTTCAATGGGGACATTTTTTGGCTCAAATTGACGCGTCTTAAAAAATCATTTGGTGACTAGATTTTAAAAGAACAACCAATTTACACCAAACTTGGAATACGCTGGATTTATTTACTTGTTAGAGTCTATAACTTATACTCATAAATGACAATTTCTCCACTACATTCTGTATTTAATAAAGCGCTCTCAATCACACCATTGATCACAGGTCAACATTTGAACTAAGCGGGAACACGGCATGCCTTATGGGATACTAGGGGTTTCTCGGGTCGCTGATTATGATGAGAGGGTCGGTTGACCTTCATCACGTCAGGTTCAAGGGCATTTGAAGGTCAAATCGAGAGAGTTCTACCAAAAAATCTGAAAAAATGCATGCTAATGTTTTTGATGACGACGCCTGCGGGCCCGCTTTCCCACCCTGACCAGCCGCCTATTCTGGGTTTCTGAAGCATTGTCTCGAATTTTTTTCTGCGAGGTTGCCATGAAGGCATGAAAGCCGCTACCCAGGGACTTTGCCGGATAGTGAAACAACTCCGTTGCCCACCGTCATCCGTCACCGCGTGAAGGTGTCCTGAGTGGAACCACACATTATTTTCAGATTTTGTTGTAGAATTCTCAGGATCGGACATTCAAATGACCTCTGGGAAAAAGCGCAAGGTCAAATAAACTACGGATTTGGACTCAGAGACCTCAAAAACATAAGCATGAATTTTTTCGCAGTTTTTGGTAGAACTCTCTCGAGTTGACCTTCAAATGACCTCTGGGAAAAAGCGCAAAGTCAAACAAACCACGGATTCGGACTCGGAGATTTCAAAAACATAAGCAAGCATTCTTTTTAATTTCATGGTAGAACTCTCTAGATTTGACCTTCAAATGACCTTCAAATAACCTCTGGGGAAAAACGCAAGGTCAAACAATCTACGGATTCGGACTCAAGAGACCTCAAAACCATTAGCATGAATTTTTTCAGATTTGTTCTTAGAACTCTCTCGATTTGACCTTCAAATGCCCTTGACTCTGAAGTGAGGAAGGTCAACTAACCCTCTCATGCCCTGTTCCGGCTTAGATAAAATGTTGACCTGTGAATCGTCAAAATGTATGTAGTTTAGTATGCGCTTTATATCAGTACGTTATTTTGATTCAAGTTTGAACTTGTCAGACGTTTTGGGAAAGTCTCACTTGCCACTATCAATGCGTTTCCAGGTAATGCACTGAGAGTTATTGTGCCCGTGCTATGTTGTAGGTTGTAGCGACAGTGATTAGTTGGAGTTGGTTCCTCCCCCTACGCGGTCGTTTGGGTCACATGGACAGTTGTTCACATACTGATTATTTTGAGTTCCAACTGTTGGAGAGGTTCAGAACCTCGTTTTTAAGATTTAGTTGTCCGGTCTTTTCTATTTATATTGCCTCTTGTACTATCCATGTGTTATAATTTCTTTTGTAGCCTAGCTGTTTGCAGCTGTCAAAATTGATTGTGTGCCCCGTTTGTAATTGATGCTGAAATAGAGCAGACGTTGTCTTTGTGCATCTGACAGCCAGTTTATGCTCTTCCAAACTAGCTGAGATTCTCCTGTTCGTTTGGCCGACATAAGTTTTGTCATAGGTTTCACACTCAATGTGATTTTCTACTTTGATTGTTTGTTCGAGAGGCCATAGAAATAGATCAGACTCTACAACTAGATCAGAGACAAAACGCCCTGTACCTGTCCAACACTTGAACAACAATAATCAGTGAATATTAACCCAAACCAGCAACAAACAAAGCGTACCTGACAACTGGCCATGTGCCCAAAGGACCTCGGAAGAAGAGGAGCCAACTCCTACAAATCAGGGTGGCTGACAATACTCAGGGAGTGTAGAGGAAATCTTGAAAAATAGCTTTAAAATATCTATAAAAATTTATCGGGAAATTTAACAGAAAACTAACTAATGTTCTGGAACAAAATGAAGCATAGAAGCAAGAGATTCAAGAGCGTTTACTAAAAGCACCGAATGAAAAATTACAAGTTTTTGATTTACACCAATTGAAGAAAACTTGATTATATATGCAACCAATTAATTATATCGAGATCCAGAGATCGAAACGACAGCTTCATCATCATGAGGTAGGAAAGAGCAACGGGGTTCCATCAAATCTTTTCACAACTTTAGCAATTAAAATTGCGAGAGTTGATTTAAACGTAACTTCACCTCAGCAAATTTTGGTTTCAATTAAGGCTAACGAAGTGAAAGCCGTGTCGTATTACTGAAATTACCATGAAACTCTTTAATCGGTCCGGCAGGAGAAAAAGCCTGTATTTGAAATTCGCCAGCTGAAATAAGTTTCTCCTCTGTGGAAGAAGTGTGATGGAAATCAGTCAGAAGCGAAATAGAAATTTACGTTGGCAGAGTTTAGGCGTCACCTGAGAAAGAGCTTTTACATTTTTCAAGTTTCATAATATTTTACAACTTTCGTTACCTATACTTTTTAAAACACCATGGTTTTTCTACAAGGTAATTCAAATTCAACCCTTACCACTGAGATCTCGGAAACTACAGGAGATACGAAGGACTCTAAATAGACTAGATTGCGTAATTTAGTGCTTGAAGAAATTTTCCTAATACTACCAAAGACATTCCAAAAAAATAGAAAATGGGAGATTTCCTTTTTATTTGTGTGTAGCCTTATTTGGAAACGTAAAAATAAAAGTACATATTAATTTTTTCCCTTATGCACTCCACATAAAATTTCTCCACAGAAAAATAGTGCATAAAATTTTCATTGCATTGATACACAACTTGTTGCAATTTGCTTTTTTGACTTTACTATCAAAAGTGGTCACTTACGATCAAAGGTGCCTAAAAAAAAGATATCGGCTCGTGTATAAACATACCGTTGATCTTTATACTTCAATGAAATTATTCACTTTACAAAGAAATACTAGTAACCTAATATAACATAAAACGCAATACAGTTTCTAACAGTTCAGTTACATAGTGACTCTTGGGGAGTAGGCAGATTGAGGCCCCATGTTCGATCTAGACTCTGAAACCCTTTTCACTTTTGTCTTTTGATAATGGCTCCAAAGCAGGAGTCGAGACGTCGAGCATTTAACAAATTCAAACGCGGTTCTCACCCTGAACCTAGCCTAGTTATTATATATAATATATATATATATATATATATATATATATATATATATATATATATATTCTCGTAGCCTTCTGCTTTCGCTTCCAGTTACTCGAATACTTAAAAACAAATATATATATATATATATATTATATATATATATATATATAAAAAATTACCATCCTACAACATAGTAATATTCCCAATAAGATGTTTGAACTTAATTTGATGATTTTCTATTTGTTATTGCAAAAGAATGTCTATCTACCTTTGGTTTTCAAAATTTGAATGTCAAATGTCATGTGTCAGTCCTAGTTACAATCAATATTAACAGAAGACAGGGCAAATACGAACAGACAGTTGCCAACTTAAGGAACTCAAAATAACTACAACTAAAATAATTAACTTAACAATTACCCTGTATTAATTGTCTCAATTGACAAATATTTCAAATTTTATACATAGAAAATCCATAAGCAGAATTTTTACAGAACAAAAACATATCCCAAGGATCTTTATTTTCTGCATCTTTGACGCAACTATTTGGTGGAAACAAGGGCTCGATGAGGCACAAAGCTGGAATTTCGAGCATTTGAACGTTACGGTAGCAACTGTCAAGAATTCAGTTGTTTTGTTCACTTTAATGTACTTGGAAAGGAGGTAAATTGACAAAAGGGGAAAGAGATCCGGAAATTGTCCACGTATTTACCTCTTAATATATAGGTCATTTGAAAATAATAACGAGCAATATAGAGTTTAACATTTAAGGTAAATATATTGGGTCACAATAATCATTTGCTCTACTTTGCGTTAAATGGGACATGCCATTATTGTACAGTGTGGAAACCTCTTATGGAATAAAATTATTTGTGTCCTAATTTTATGCAATTGTATAAAACGTTGGGACACGTCAATTTTTAATTTTAATTCCACATTCCCCAAACAAAATTCAACATACAAGGTGATTCAGGTAAATTTAGCACAGTATACTTTTATATTTCTGGTAATTCAATTTTAACGAAATGTAGCACTTGTGGTCTATTATAAGCAGTACAAGAGAAAATTTATAGTTATTTATCATTTCCTTTAAAAAACCAATTACGTAACGTACTAGAATTATTTAATTGTTTACAAAAAAATAAATGCTGTTCTCCTTCTAGTTATTGTCAATAACCCCTTCTGCTACAAAACATCCGCTAAATTTATTCAAAGGTTGAAGTGATGTATTTCTTAATCCTCTTTTTATCCTTTCTCTGACATCTGCAGTAACCACAAAGAAAAAAATCCAAGGGCGTAAGATCTGGTTATCTAGCTGACGACTCAATAATACAACTTCGGTCAATCCATTTATGGGGATTTTGTCTAAGTACAATGTTACCATTCAAGAATAGTGGGGTATTTCCCTATGCTTTTAAATATTTGTCGGCTGTCGAATTTCCATTTGGACCAATAATAAGATCAGCTATGATACCTGCCAACAGTTTTTGGGGATATTCTGGGTGTATCTCAAACAACTATACTGACCCATATCTACATTTTTGCTAGTATACCTCCCCGTTTAATGTGAATGTTGATTTAACAGAAACAAAACTCTACTTAAAGATGTAGTTTTAATTCATCATGACTTTCAACTTTCTCCAAGTAACTTCATCCACTGTAATCTCAAAGGTATCTCATTTCTTTTCAGTTAATTCATCGATGTTTCGCAGAAACATTTAACGATATGGATTGTCTTCTTTTAGCTCCTGCCCAAGAGTGAATTTGTATGGATGAAGTTTTTCTTAGTGGATACACCTTAGACTCATGGGCAATTTGACATGTACCTACTTAATATAGAATTGCCTTGAACATTTCATAAAATATCCACTTTCACATCATATTATACAAAGTACGGTTTTCCTGTCAATTGTTTGACGTGCCCAAGTTGTCTGATTACTGATTGTCTGTTACAGAAAGGCTTCGCCAGCATTAATTCGGACTTACTACCAATTATTATCAATTACCTTTTGTTGCAGCATTAATAAATATATCTTTCATTTTGTTAGAACAGTTTCGTCGAAACTTGTTTACATTATAAATTGAACAGACGCCGTGAATTTAAAACGATTTGTAAAGCCAATTTTTTGATGACGAGAATAGTTCGCAGTTGATATAGTACAGCTTGCATTTTTAAATGTGGAGTTAGAGGCTGATAACATAAAAAATTTTGTAATACAACTTGATTTTAGACAATCGACAAATTTAACTTAAACAGTTTTAATTCACAAATGTAAGAGTTTTCATAAACATTATAAAAATTATTCTGATATATTAATGGCTCGTTTACATTATGCCCCTGGCACTGTCACTCGCACTGCCGGCAGAATCCGATATTTATTGCTACAGCAGGATTGACGGCATAGAACTGTTTACAAACCTCTACCTTACTCAAAATGTATACAACTTTGGCACCGGAAGACCTCCCATCATTAAGCCACACATTTAGGGAGTGTCTGGAATCGCGAGTGGCAACAGCAGGAGTATGAAAAGGGAAGAGTTAGAATTAATTGTCTTCTTCAGGCTGTCTTGACATGGTTTAGTGTCACTGCGCCATACTTCTTCACCGAAGCAGACATAGGTTAACTTATTGGGGAGATTGAATAGCTGGGGCTTTGGGTTTTTTCTCTTCTTTTTAGAAGTAAAGAGGACTGATGTTTAGTAGTTTGTTCCCGTATGTTACGATCTACTGAGAGTAGGGTAATATTTCGGGGTGTACAATCCGCAATTTCGTTTGTCTTGAACCCAGTGAGTGTTGTACCAAGGTCGTCTATAATTTTCGTGACACGTTAGAGGAGGTATGGATATTTTGTACTTTTGTGTTTTGAAATTATAACAAATTGGTTATTCCCAAGTTTTGAAGTTACTTGGTCTTTTATGTGACTTGATCTCCATCTTAATTTAAAAACCTACTTTATCTCATGTGTCGAGTAAACATGCACCTGAAAAATTTGCGTTAAAGTGTAAACTAATCACAACTGCAAAAGTGGGAAATTTTCGCCAAGAAAAATTTATTCACCTAAAATTATACAGGCAGTTTTTTACACTTCCGATAATGTATTATATATAACTAGGGACTTTTATTTTAACTTGAATATAACAAGTAATCCAATCTTTGTGATATATATATATATATATATATATATATATATATATAATATATATATATATATATATACATACTAATGCTTCAATACACGCAATCTACATATTATTTGATATATATAATGAATTTATTTTAAACTCTGGGTTCTTGGATTTATTCAAAAACACTCTGTCGAAATTACTATAAAATATTTCTACTACTTTTATATTCACACAACTATTTCAAATCTATCGTGTTCATAAATGATTCTCAGAGTGGACACCATTAGATGCAATTTCAATGATCGTCTGACAACATTTAGGTAGATTCTTTCAATCAGAAAATAAAACATTTTAAAAAAATATATAACAGACTTCCACCTATTACTAAAAAGCAAAAAATAATTATAACAAAATACAACTCTAGCAAATAAATAGTGGTAGGTACCTATAAAGGAAGTAAAAAATGTAAACATTAAAAGGTGCTCATTCTGTACAAATTAATTACCTACCAATCTAGTATATTTTTGAAATCGGTGCCAAGCAAATCTAAAATCCTTCATTGCGCACTTATCTACTACTTCATCAAACTTGATTGTTTCTTGGCACCGACTTCAAACTTTTTAGTTTTTTTGAACTCAGGTAGTTTTCATAAGTAGTAGTAACATCCAAAGCCTCAACATTACACAATGATACATTTTAATTTAAATTGTCAGGTAAATGTTTACGAACAAAATGTACTAGTACGCGTTGACTTAATAAGCCCAAAATATATTTATGTCTTATGGACCACGCCATGTAACCTTTTTTTAACTTTTTTTGACAACTCTGTATAACTATAGATAATTCCACTCCGCCCGTGTAACAACCATCCTGTACATACGAACAATCATAAATTTGTAAGCTGCCTTCTGTAAACTATAGGACGGAGTAGAATCCATCCTATATTTACGGAATCAAATCCGTCCTATATTTCAACCATAGTATATAACTCCTTGTGGGCTACCATTAAATTATTTCATTTTTAACATTTTTATATTATCGTCCGGTGTAACATTAATTCCTCTCCACACTTTATGCAAATTCTTCTGGGCTATAAAATAAACAATTTTTTAATCTCACTGTATAATTATAAATCAACTCCAGCATATAGTTCAACCATCCTGTAAATGATTTGTTTACGTCCACATCATATAACAGTTTTTTTATCACCCTTTATAATTTTAATATCACATTTTTCCAACATTTTTATACCACCAAACGTCGACTCCACCCTATATTCCAACCAACCTGTAAATACGGCTGCCTATGGACCACTATCATTCTGTCCTATATTTCAATCATCATATTGTTACGAAATTTACCAAAAGCCGACCCTGTTTCATTTGAGTACGACAACAATCGGTTTGAGATAAAAAATGGTTCTCGAAAAGACTCAGCACCTGTAGGAGTGATGATGATTTTTGCGAGAATTTTCTATGCTGGTTTTATAAAGGAATCAGGCCACGATCGCGAGTGGAGTTGTTGGAGCGAAGAGCTTATATGTAAAATTGTTGTTGTGATATTTGAATCAGCTGTTGTAAATTCGATGTAAATAAAAGTTTCTAGAAAAGTGAAAGTGAATATTAGTTTTATAATTTTAAATTGAACCCACGGACTATATTGCAATATAAATGCAACTCCTATCACTTTACTTTGTGATATTGTTTACTATAACTAAACACCCTGTGTATAAACACCCCAAATAACAGTTTAGAGTTTGACATGTGTTGTCACTGAATTTTCTATTAGGCCGGGAGAATGTGACAATCAAAAGCACCGTCTTCGCAAAATGGAAAAATTTGCATTTAAATAGGTATTTGCCTCCTATACAAACAAAACGAGCTTGGTACTCAACGATTTAAGGAGCCCAAAATACTATCTTTACTACCTATATGCTTGAGATGTACATAGGAAAATTTCAAATTCGCAATTAAAAGTTCCAGTGCCTAAAATTCCCGCACTATTACGTTGAAATTAAAATCTTTGTGAGAAAATGTCGGTTATGTCATTTCAATTAAATTTTTTATACGAATTTTGGAATTTACGGCGATTTTCTGCAAAGCTGCAAGTTCCACGTCGCAGAAAAGTATATGAGATAAGCGTTAAAAAACTATACAGATCCATAAGGAGTTTTCGAAAAATCGACCAATATGTTAGGGATATTGGTCGATTTCCATGCACGCAAGTAATCATTCACAAATTTCATCACTTTACCAATAGAATTCTTTTCCAAAATTTGAAGTTTCACCAATCCGGATATATACTCTATTAAACAAGACCATATTCAGTCAAAACAGTTCACCACATGAGAAGAAATCAGGTATCATACATACATACAAAAAATATGCAACGAATTGATAACCTCCTCCTTTTTGGAAGTCGGTTAAAAATGACTGCATTTTTTCTAATTTCATTTCCAGCTTCTCTAAGTTTTTTTGATAATTCTTCTTCTGTATTACTAGAATGTCTGAAAACAATGAATTTCATGTGGCCCTATCGAAATAAAGACTGTGCTGCACGGTGGCCAAGGATGACCAGTACCCGGTCCTGTCATAGTTGTAGAAAGTGGTTACTCTAACAGTTCTGCACAATCTGTGTTTCTGCCGTTAAGTGGAATATATTGTGTAGTCAACTGAGCAAAAAGTGCAAGTATGAATCCCTATTTAAGCGAGTGGAAAATTCAAAAGCCCACTGACCACTGACAAAGGAGTAATCTTCTTGATAGATCTATGGTGATGGAGACGCCAAAGTTGAATCCAATTCACTGTATGTATCTTCTTCAACTCCACGTAGTATCCTCTTCTGCTTCAAGGGCTAGAGTGTTGATCTGCCTAAATGACAGGTCACTTTAAAACTTCAATGTTCTTTTAAGCGTCAAACTTTGGAACAATTTTCTGTTACATTTGCGACGGTTGGGATACAATTCATTATAGCTTCTTGCTGCGGCTATTCCGTTAAATTGCTCTTGACAATAACCAGGAACCATGTCTGGAATCTCAGAATTGGCTTTGTACAACAAAATCGAATGAAGATAAAGGCTAATTACCAGACAGCTAGACATAAGACAAAGTAACAGCTGTGTGATAAATTAGATAAAAGACGCTAATAACTAGGCAAACTAGTCAGTTACATGAATAATGCTGCAACAAAAAGTAATTTGAGAAAATATCATAATTTTGCATTAACATTATGGTGTGTCTCATCCTTTTTAAAATCAATTTTATAAGGAGTATCATTTTTGTGTAAAAGTGATATGGAGTGCATGGATGTGCTTAAAAAACTCAATAAATTTCTTTATAGCAGTCCCAGTAGTTTCCAAGTAATTGTCAAAAATGTCTATGAAACAAAGTTCTTTCACATCTTTGCAAACAACACATGTTTCTTTAAACACCCTGTATGTTAACAAACTTGTTGTTGCCTGCTTTGTAAACCCATTAACATTTTTAATAAATACATTTCAAATAATTTGGGACATCCCTTTAAAGTTTAAAAATTGTAATAGTTTTTGCTCCCTTACATTTTATCATATGTATCAGTACTTACGAGGGCTGCCTTTTATATTTCGGGATTAGAGAACAAAAACAAATATTAATCATCGAAAATCGCTTTATTGTTTTTCAAAATATTCCCCATGAAGATCTATACACTTTTGCATGCGTTTGAACCAATTGTCGAAGCACTTTTCCTACTCTGATTGGGGTATCTCCAAAACATTCTGAACGCAGCAACCGCTTCTTCAGGTGTCGAAAAACGTTGACCTCTCAGTTTGTTTTTTACGTACGGGAATAAAAAGAAGTCATTTGGTGACAAGTCAGGACTATACGGCGGATGACTCATCAAATCGATGTTTTGAGTGGTCAAAAATGCAGTTGTTTGAGCCGATGTGGGAGAGCTCGCATTGTCGTGGTGAAGATTGATCTGTCTTCGGGGGTTAGTTTTCCTCATTTCTTGGAAGATAACTGGCAAACAAATGGTTGTGTACCACTCAGAATTGACTGTTCTGCGTTTTTCTAGTGGTACGGTTGCGACATGTCCAGTTTTTCCGAAAAAACAGGCGATCATTTGCTTGGAAGTGCTTCGTGCGTGAACAACTTTTGTTGGATTCGGCTCATTTTGAAACACCCATACAGTTGACTGCTGTTTACTTTCGGGCTCATACGCGTAAATCCACGATTCATCACCTGTCACTATGTTTTGAAGCACCGCGATCGTATTTTATTAGCTTTTCTTTCGACCAATCGACACGAGCCTTTTTTGAACGATTGACAAATTGTGTGAGATCCAACGCGAACAATTTTTTTTTGACATTCAAATGTTTATGCAATATTGAATGTATGCTGGTTCCACTAATGTGTTAGTTTGACTCAATCTCACGATAGGTCATATGACTATCTTGCAATATCAGTTCGCGCACAGCATCAATGGTTTCCGTTTTTGGACGACCTTCACGAAATTCGTCTTGGAGTGAACTACGACCTCGATTGAATTCACCATACCATCGATAAACAGTGGTCCTTGATCGAGTTTCATCGCCAACAATTAAATTAAGTTCATCCATGCACTCTTGCTGACTTTAATCCACGTCGAAAGTTGTAAAAAATAATCGCAGGAAAATGTTCACGATTTAATTCCATTTTTTTGGCCAAGATGAATCCTTTAAGTTACTGTAAACAACACATAGCGCTCGTATGTCAAAATGTTATGAGTACGTATAACCTGAAAAATGTCAAACTTTAAGCTAGAACTGTCAGTTGTCAGATTGCAACACTAGGGTTGTCCAATAATGAAATATAAAAGGCAGCCCTCGTATCTATACGATTTACTCCTACCGGGTCATCACAATCTCTAGAATTATTTTTTTATATTTGGGGTTTGATAATTTCGTAGTCACTATTTGTGTGTAATATCCGTGAAATGAGGTTTCATTTAGATTCTGTTTGTACGAAATGAAATTTTAAAAAATTATTCAAATCTGCAATTGTCAGGCCGCTCTATTGTTTTAAATAATCTGCAAATAAAATGTCAAATTAAATCCGAACGAACAAAAAAATTTGCTAACCAAATCCAAAAGCCGTTAATTTTATCACTTGATGCACCTCTATATATTTTTAAACTGAGAGGCACTCTTTCTCTGGAAACTAGCTCTAATTAAAGAGGTGTCACATTGGAGTGCAATAGTGATTGTGTCTCTGACAAGTAGATTTCAGTTTGAGCGTCGTTCATAACATTGACGAAAATGGATTGCTGTTTAGTATTTTGAAATTTTATTATCATTTGTGTGTATGTCAAATTATTGAAAATATAACGCGCTGAACAGATAAATTCAAACAGGCAAACATTTAAATTATTTTTTACGATGTTTATTTTAAATATTTCAGTGCAAATGTCAAGTGGTGTATTGATGCATTTTCGACATATTGAAGTACTTCAGGATATACAATATTCTGTTTATAGACTATCCGCTTTATTTTTAAGTTGAACTTTTATTCCAAACAGTTTTAATAATAAATGAATGAAAATTGGCATTAGAACTTAATCCTCTAGCATACTATTATTACTAGTTGCACCCCAAAAATTAAAATTTTCAAAACAATCATTTAAGGACGAGCAAAATTGGGAACATATCTATGTAATATATTTATTCAGAAAAAAAAACATACGTTGTTGGATGGCTTCAATCACTCTGCATGAATAGGTACTATTCTGCCTATATTCTCTATTACTTGATAAGGATACTTACAACAATCTTATGCAATGTGTAACAATTTATTGACGCGAATGCTTCTTAACGTAGGCCTACACTTCCACATATGAAAATAGATGAGAAGGGAATGAAATACATAACTTGAAATTTCATTTGTTTCGACACGTTCGGGCCGACAAGGTGTCGGCAGAGACACCACACCCTGCTTTGATCTTGACATATCCATACAATTCAGTCTCTATGTAAGAAACAGGGACCAGGTAATATATTAGTCTCTTCACTTATAGAAAATCAATAATATATAGGAAATAAACATTGTCAATATCGGTATTTTGCCAACATACTACTACGTTCGCTGGGTTTTATTTTGCGAAATTGCAACAGCTTTCATAACATATCCGCGCTGAAATCTTTATAAGAGGGCTGCCTTTTATATTTCGGGATTGGACAACCCTAGTGTTGTAATCTGACAGTGACAGCTCTATCGTAAAGTTTGACACTTTTGAGGTTATACGTACTCAGAACGTTTTGACATACGAGCGCTCTGTGTTGTTTACAGTAACTTAAAGGATTCATCTCGGCCAAAAAAATGGAATTAAATCGTGAACATTTTCGTGCGATTATTTATTACAACTTTCGACGTGGATTAAGTCAGCAAAACAATACAGTGCAGTGCATGGATGAACTTAATTTAATTTTTGGCGATGAAACTCCATCAAGGACAACTGTTTATCGATGATATGGTGAATTCAATCGAGGTCGTAGTTCACTCCAAGACGAATTTGAACGTCGTCCAAAAACAGTTGTTGTTCCGGAAACCATTGATGCTGTGCGCGAACTGATATTGCAAGATCGTCATGTGACCTATCGTGAGATTGAGTCAACCTTACACATTAGTTGGACCAGCATACATTCAATATTGCATAAACATTTAAATGTCAAAAAAATTTGTTCGCGTTGGATCCCACACAATTTGTCAATCGTTCAAAAAAAGGAACGTGTCGATTGGTCGAAAGAAAAGCCCCAAAAATACGATCGCGGTGCTTCAAAACACGTTTATGACATAGTGACAGGTGATGAATCGTGGATTTACGCGTATGAGCCCGAAAGTAAACAGCAGTCGGCTGTGTGGGTGTTTCAAGATAAGCCGAATCCAACAAAAGTAGTTCGCGCACGAAGCACTTCCAAGCAAATGATCGCCTGTTTTTTCGTAAAAACTGGACATCTCGCAACCGTACCACTAGAGCAACGCAGAACTGTCAATTTCTGAGTGGTACACAACCATTTGTTTGCCAGTTGTCTTCCAAGAAATGAGGAAAACCAACCGCCGAGGACGGATCACTCTTCACCACGACAATGCAAGCACTCACACATCGGCTCAAACAACTGCATTTTTGACCACTCAAAACATCGATTTGATGAGTCATCCGCCGTATAGTCCTGACTTGTCACCAAATGACTTCTTTTTATTCCCGTACGTAAAAAACAACATTTTTCGACACCTGAAGAAGCGGTTGCTGCGTTCAGAATGCATGTTTTGGAGATACCTCAATCAGAGTGGAAAAAGTGCTTCGACAATTGGTTCAAACGCGTGCAAAAGTGTATAGATCTTCATGGGGAATATTTTGAAAAACAATAAAGCGATTTTAGATGATTAATATTTGTTTTTGTTCTTTAATCCCGAAATATAAAAGGCAGCCCTCATATACATGCTTAGTGCGCTCAAAGTTAGATTATTGCAATCTTATCTGGCATCCTGTCTACAAGATTCATCATAAACGTTTGGAGGCAGTGCAAAGAAAATTCCTGAAATTTCTTGCTTTTCGAGTCGACGGCTCATATCCTGTCAGAGGGTACCAGCACAATTTACTTGACAGATTTGGGAAAAGATCTTTAGTTATGCATTGGAATTTACATAGCCTTTCATTTCTATACAAATTGGTTCACAACAGAATTGACTCTCCTGTTCTTCTGTTAATGATCCAGATACATTCGCCAAGGCTTGGTTCAAGAAATAACACCTATTTTTATCTGTTTGCAAACACAAGTGTGCTTATAAAGTCACCATTATTTATCATGTGTAGAGCTTATAACAGCATATCTAGAATCTGTGATATTAACTATGACAATTTTGAGTCAATAGCTGAAGGATATATTCAACAAATGTCAGATCAACAATGGTTCAGTTACTAGTAAAAGTCTTTTGTCAACTGTTATTTCGTTTCTTTTTTAAAACTGTTGGTAGAATTTAGGAAGTCATATTTGTCAATTGTTATTTTATTTCGTTTAAAAAAAACTGTGTGTAAAATTTATGTTGTAATATTTGTAATATTCTCTGTTCTTTTAATTCTTGTTATTATTATCTTTTTTTAATATTTATGATACCATAGTTTATTAGTATGTTTCATTACTTTATTACATTTGTCCTGTAATTGTCTTTATTTCTGTTGGGCAATAAACTAAACTAAATTAACAGAGGCCTGCACTTACAGATATGAAAATAGATGAGTAGGAGAGTTTCGACACTTTGCTTGCTTAATCTTGAAATACCCATACAACTGAGTTTTCTTTCTAAAAAACGGAAACCAGTTTATGTATTAAGAGTCTCTTCGTTTATAGAAAATCAATTAATTAAAGTAAATAAACAATTATAACATCGAATTAATATACAATACTAGCACAAAATTTGCTTTTCCTTCTAGTAAACATTCCATTTTTCTGTTTACTATGTTTTATATTAGAGACTTGATATACTTCTAGAACCCACACAAAAGGTTATCGTTACCAAGTTTATAGATGGTAGAGACAAGAATGACAAACTTATATTGGGATTAAACTAAAAAATTGTCCAGTTGAAATCATTAATAACAAGTTCAAGTACTGACAAGAATGGCGCTAGTGTAGAAAGAGGGTATATAAATAAATAAATAAACAAAAAGTCAGATCTTTTTGTTTGTTTATTTATTTATTTATTTACTCCAAAAGATATATAATATACATATTCACACATTTGATTACAATTAGTTACACCCCATGTTGTAAACTCTTGTTGAGTCAGGTTAGTTACCTGTTCCCAGGTTTGGAAAATATATTCATACGTACATACACACACATAGCTACATAATGTATATACAGAGTGTCCCAACGAAAGCGAGCCATATGAAATATTTCACATAATTTTATTTTAAAAATTGCAAAAACACGTCAAAAGATTTGGTTATACTAACCGTTAATTAAATTGCACACTCACCACCCAAGAAAGAATTCTTCTGATTTATATCCATACTATTGTGCTTAATAGCATAAAACATTTGAGGGTACGTATAAAAGCATTGTTGTGAATAAGTTAGCACAAAAGTTCATAAATGTGTTTAAAAAACACATAAATCCATTGTTTCATGTATTACCATATACTGGATTAATTCTGAGTGACAGTAGTCGGTAACAACAGGAACAACTTTTGCGTATTTTAACTGATATTTTACTCAATATTCTTTGTGATATAATATTAATGTTTGGTATTTTAATCAATAAAGGTTAATGTAATCCAAAAAATGGGACAGGTAAACTGAATTCCGGAGTAATCTTGATAGCAGAATTTGCAGTTTTTTTAGTTTATACTTCTAAATTTCTTGATATCTTCAAGATATATCATCGAACTTATTTTGTCCAAAAAAGCTGCTTATAGTATTATGAAATCGTATATTGAACAGTTAATACCTTTCACTCAGTTTTCTCTGTAATAAAATATTTGCCGGCAAATTTAGTAATTATCTATTTGGCAATAATTAGGAAACAAATTTAACTGAATCTTGACATCTCCAAAATTCATCAACACGAAAACTGGTACAGTTAAATATTGCAGATTCATGTATAAATTATTTTTTTAAATTTGCTAATCTAATGTATTTTTGTGTCTCCACTTTTGAAAACTTTTCTTTTCACTTTAAGTTACCAATATTTCTTTTTTGGCAGTCGATCATTAAAATGAATTTGAATCATTTAAACTGTATACTGTTAAGCATAATCCCAAATGGTCTATTTTTTTTTTCAACGAAACAGTTTATTCCATTTTTTAGAAAATCAGGAAAAACGTTTTAACTGTTAGTATAGTAACCTTATGTGACAATATTTAAAAAATGGCTCTGTTCGAAACATAGTGTGTAATAAATGAAAATAGATTGGAAAAATCAAAAGAAATGTCACTTGATCAACTTCAAGCTGGAAGTTCTCAATTGGTCTCTATATACAGTGTGTCTTCAAAAGTTGAAATCAAGTTTGATTTTGAAAAATATTTAGACTAAAGTTATTCTTCATAAAAATATTTGCTTGGTTTGAAACGTATATTGTAATCATTACATGTCACTTTTTCAACTGTATACGAGTATGTCAGCCAAAATTAATTTTGCTGAAAAGTGAAGTACCTTTATTTTTTATATTTTTTTAAATTGTTATCACAGAAAAATTATTGGAATTAAAAACTACATCTACTAAAAATTATATAATGAATATTGTCTTAATGGAAAACCTGATTTAATTTCCCGGAGCAGAGATTATTAAATAAATTTCATTGTAATCAAATCAAGATGTCTGATCATTAACAGCCCTAAAGAAGTTGAATATTCTCAAATCGTCTACAATACAGTGGATCTACCTAAGTTGGAATCATATACAAAACTTTTTAAATACATAGAAATATATAGAAAACAACTTACTTTATTTTATTCAAAAGTAAAGGAGATTTGTCAAAATAATAAATATTGCTTAAAAGTAAATTACCTTATATTTGGCAATATTGAAAAAGTTAATTAGATTTGAAATCTGCATCCAATTAAGTCATTACATCACTAAAAATTGACAAATATTTACATTATATAAAAACAAAAACCGATTACAATAAAAGTAACTAAAAAGAAAATAATATTTTTGTTCTGCATCAAATAAATACTTTTGCTGATGTCGGTGTCAAGTTAAAAGTAGAAATAATTTGGGAAGTATATGTATGCAACTTTGCAACTTTGCTCTTCAACTTGACACCGACACCAGTATATAATTATGACAGAAAAGATTTTTTTGCCATTTAGTTAAGCTGCTTACGGTTTTTAATGTTTTTTTCCAATATTATAGATTTTTGTCACGAAATTGTTATAATCTTTATATTTTAAATAATTTTGACGAAAACTATTATATAAACTGAGTCTATTTAACAAACACTCTTTGAATTGCTTGGTAATTTAAAAATGTTTACAGCTATTTTTTTAATAATTTTCATTAAGTAAGAAATTTTTCAATTCTGGCGTTAGCCCCAACTAAAGTTTAAAGAATTGTTTGAAACTTTTCTGAAATACCTCGTACTGAAAACGTATTTGGAGATAAACGACACAGCTATGTTTTTAAATTATTCTCAATAAGGAAAAATTATTAAATTTTGACGTTAATGCCTAACTAAAGTTTAAAGAATTGTTTAAAAATTTCCTGGAATTTTTCGTGTTGAAAACATATTTAGAGATAAACGAAAAAAATAATATTCAAAATACTTAACGAAAGTTTTTTCTTTACCTTATAATCTGCGAAGAGAACTTGAAAACTCAACAGGTTGTTTCTCGCAAAGACCAGCCAGAAGTGCTTCTCCGGAATCGAAAAGAGGTCTCACTTAGCGGATCGAGGGACTTTTCCAACTTTACCACCGACTTGTAATTTTCGTATTTTTTTTCTTTTTTTTTATGTGGAAATACGTGTGTTAACCCGGTACAGAAGTTCCCCCGTTTGTTCACTAGTTGGTTTGTTATCTGCACTGCCAAATAGGGACGCGTTTTGTGGATACCGCGACGCTAATCGAGCGTCTTTATAAAAGCTGCGTGACATGCGCTTCAAACGGAGTGAACTTTTTGACGGTGATCACTTTTGAAAAACGAAAACTACTTGTGTATGTGTGTGTGGATTGGCGGTGATGTTTTTGGATCTGTTAATTATGCCATGTAGGTGTGAATGTAGTTGTTGGTCTGAAAGGTATCGCATTTTATTCGTAATTGCTTTAGGTCTGAGTACTTATTGCACAATATAACAAAAATTACTATGGAAATTTGATTTGTATACTCTCAATTATTACATCAGTCAAAAGAACAGTGTGAAATTCGTAGTTCAAAATTATTTTTTTAACTAATAAAATCCGCCAAAATATGATTTTTTTTTGTGTTTTGAAGCGGAAGCTTCTTAACGAAGAGCCACACATTTGAAAATAAATAAGTATGGGAATAAAATGCATAACTTGCAATTGCATTTGTTTCGACATGCTCCAACCGACACCAGCCTACCTTGATCTTGAAATATATAATCAACAAATATAACAACCAAATAATATATTTAATACCTGTAGAAAATTTGGTTTTCTTTCTAATAAACACTCTAATTCCGATATAGTAGATTAGAGACTTGACATACGTCAGCAGGTAGAAAGTACAACACAAAAAAGAGCATCTTTGCTTGCTATCAAATTTGTGTGCGGACTAGCTTCATATTATAAACCAAACATTTTACATTAAAACTTCTGAATAATATAATGATGATAAAGCATTACGAAGCAATAACAGAGTGTCTCATCCTTGCACTGCTTATACAGGGTCATTCACCTCATTAGACACGGAATATTACGACTTACCAATTCAATTTTGAAATAGGGGATTCAATCCTATGAATAAATACAACATTGATTTATCTTTTATTTGGGACTCCCTAAACGAATTTATCAAAAAACAATTTAAGCTCTAATCCAAACTTGTAAACAGTATTAGCAACGTTATGGTTTGTTTTGTTGCATTTTTAATCCTAATATTTGACTAGTAAAGTATTTAACTAAAATGTACCATTTCAGTTTTTTGCCGACATCTCCAAATCCCAACTCAGACTCAAATTCAATTAACTGTGTTGTCCTCTCTCTTCTACCGCTGTGCATCATTAATTTGATCTACCCTGTATACCTCAACATATTATAGCCATAAAATAACAATAGATGGTGATTTGCTTTTAGGTATTGGTATATAATGTCATAATGATATGGGAAAACACACACATAGTATTAATCAATTGGTAAATTTATGGTGTAATTGAGTTGGTTTAGACTGTTATGTTTATGCTTGGTAAATTGTTACGTTTATAGATTAACACACCATATGGCATTTGTATAATGTGCACATAAGGTCGGCTTTAAAGTAGCTCGAACATGTTCTCTGCTGATACTGCCCATAATATTTCAGATGAATTACTCGAAAACTAGCCATTTATATTTTTGTAAAATGTCGCAGAGGTGATCTTGTTTCCTGGAGTATGTATTCTAAAATTCGAATACAGTCTGTATAGCCATTCTCCAGAGATGAGAGTCGAAAAGTTAACTAGCCTAGTTGTTGAGAACGCGCCAAACTGCCATTTTACTGGGACCCGTGCAATATTTTCTACCGATGCGATGCAATGAACGTTATTCCTACCAAATGAAAGAAAAAAGTTATACATACATACATACATATATATATATATATATTATATATATATATATATATATATGTTCTGAGAGGCTTCCGCGGTCATTTTTATAAACTAAACTAGGTTCCGGGTGAGAACCGTGTTTGAATTTATTGAATGCTGGACGCTTCGACTCCTGCTTTGGAGCCTTTATCAAGAGACAAAAGTGAAAAAGAGTTTCAGAATCTAGATCGAACTCGAGGCCTCAATCTGCCTATTCCCCAAAAGTCACTAAGTATCTGAACTGAATTTGAAAAAAAAACACTTAAAATTAGCATTAGCGCGACGGAAGGTTTTGGAAAAAGAAGAATTAAGGCAGACTCTTTTATTTTTCGTTTTGTGCTATGTTGTTCTTTGTAAAGTATAGTTGAATTGTCTAATTGTATTTTATGGCCTACGTCCCAAGCATGTTCACAAATTTTCTATTTTTCAAATTGTCATTTCTTTATGTAATTCTTGTGTTCATTTATTCGTACATTTAATGGTCTCGATGTTTCTCCAATATAAAATTTATTGCATTCGCAAGAATCTTGTATATGCAGTTTTTTGAGTTCTGGGTTTTGTTGGTTGGTTTTGTTTTCGATATTAGAGATTTCAGTGTATTTCTTGCCCACTATTTTCAATCTTTCTGACAGACCCTGTATATATGGTATATTTGTAACTATAATGTAGTTGTCCTGAGTAGTAGTAGTGTTATTAATAAGAGAAGTTCTGGGTTGATTCGGAAGGTTTGTTTTCTGTTCAAGTTTGTTTAACTCTTTGTTGATACATTTTGTGGGGTAATTGTTTCCAGTGAGAACATTTTTGATAATTATTTTTTTCTTCGTTGAATTTATTATCATTAGAACAGTTGGTCTTTGCTCTATCAATGACTTAATGACACCTTTCTTTGCTGTATTCGGTTGATTTGAATTAAAATTTAGGTATCTGTTTGCATGAGTTGGTTTTCTATAAACTTCTGTTTCGAATGAAGATTCTGTTTTTGTTATTAATATGTCTAGGAAAGATAGTTTGTTATTTTCTTCAATTTCTAGGGTGAATTTAATAGTTGGCTCTTTGTTATTTATGTCATTTAATAATTTATCTACTTCTTCAAGATTGTGTTCCCAAATTACGAAAATGTCGTCAACGTAACGCCACCAAACTAAAGGTTTATTTTCTTTTGATAAAATTACTTGTTGTTCAAAGTTTTCCATAAATATATTACTTAATGCTGGTGAGAGACAAGAACCCATGGCCATGCCAAAATCCTGTTGGTAAAAGTCATCGTTTAATTGAAAGTATTTAGTTTTGGTACAATATGTTAGTAGTTCCATTATTGTTTCAATTGATAACTGAGTTCGTTGATTTAATGAAGAGTCCCGTTCTAGTAGTTGTTTTACTATTGGAAGTGGTTTGGAAACAGGAACATTGTTATAAAGATTTACTATATCAAAACTTGCTATTGTAAAGGTGTTTTTTTATTCTATATGAGACAGTTTTTCCAAGAAATGTGTACTGTTTTTTAGATGAGAAACAGAACTTCCTGTAAGAGGACGAATAATGTTTAAAAGAAAAAATTTGCTCTGAAACCAAAAGATGACACCATGGGGCACACAGAACTGTTTTAATATTTCTCCTACCTACTTGATTTTCCTCATGAAAACATTTATCACAAAAGATAATTTTATTCAAAAAGGTTAAATATTGTGCAATAGTGTGACAGAAAAGTTAATTTCTTCTCATAAAGTAAATTACATGCACATAAAATTAAATGTGTGTCCATTAATAATAAGAACCGGGTCAAGTAAGCTTCACCAGCTTTTACTAGATATATATGCACTTATGGGAATTAGAAAAAATCTACCCTATGCCGCGATTTATTCACTACTAGCTTTTATTCGCGAGTTTGTTCGCATAGATAAAGTGGGAGTAATAAAATGCACCGCAAGTTTTTCTGTGATCCAACAAATAGAAAAAAAACTCAAATAGCTTTAAAGGTGAGCCTGGTCGTGTACCTCTCAATTAAGTAATTTTACCAACTCTAGACTTTTTAATAAACTTATATTATTTAAAAATTATACACATTTATTAGGCAAGCTTCAAGGGTTTTCAAGATATTTTCAATAAAATTTGATGAGAGTAATAAGCACCAAATAAGCCTATTTAGTCATAATTTGTCCTTTCCTGTCACATCCGGTCTGACCGAATCACAGAATTTCTAATTTAAAATGAACACCGTGTACTTTTTTTCATTTTTGGATTCTTGAAGCAATTGCTAACACAACTGCATTATTTAAAAAAACATTTAGGTTGCTATGATTGTCATAAAATTCTTCCAGAGAACAGAAACTGTTGTAAAAAATACAGACGAGCATTTTTCCCAATAGTTAAAGTCTGATATATTGGCTTTCATCCAATTTTTTTCAAATTAAAATATGTGATAGCTCTTGAAGAGTAAATTAAAAGTGCTCATGTGCACAAAGCTCCAGGGCAAATACTTTAGGATCTACAGCATAGCAATCATAGCAACCTAAATGTTTTTTTAAATAATGCAGTTGTGTTAGCAATTGCTTCAAGAATCCAAAAATGAAAAAAAGTACACGGTGTTCATTTTAAATTAGAAATTCTGTGATTCGGTTAGACCGGATGTGACAGGAAAGGACAAATTATGACTAAATAGGCTTATTTGGTGTTTATTACTTTCATCAAATTTTATTGAAAGTAGCTCGAAAACCCTTGAAGCTTGCCTAATAAATGTGTATAATTTTTAAATAATATAAGTTTATTAAAAAAATCTAGAGTTGATAAAATTACTTAATTGAGAGGTACGCAACCAGGCTCACCTTTACACCTATTTGAGTTTTTTTTCTATTTGTTGGATCACAGAAAAACTTGCGGTGCATTTTATTACTCCCACTTTATCTATGCGAAAAAAGTCGCGAATAAAAGCTAGTAGTGAATAAAACGCGGCATAGGGTAGATTTTTTCTAATTCCCATAAGTGCATATATATCTAGTAAAAGCTGGTGAAGCTTACTTGACCCGGTTCTTATTATTGATGGACACACATTTAATTTTATTTGCATGTAATTTACTTTATGAGAAGAAATTAACTTTTCTGTCAAACTATTGCCAATAGTTTAGGATCTACAGCCCTCTAAAGTGGATATGGTCCAGAATCCTTATGGGAATTACTTTCGGCTAATTTTTTCAAATTCAAGTATGTGATAGCTCTTGAAGAGTAGATTAAAAGTGCTTCGGGGCACAAAGCTCCAGAGCCAATAGTTTTGGAAATGGCTTCAACTTTAGAGGGCTGTAGATCCTAAACTATTGGCTCTGGAGCTTTATGCAAGCACTTTTTTTTTGGTCGAATGCCATTTCCCATACGGATTTTGCGGGGTTCATCTTATATGGTGCTCCTCATTCGTGAGTGCAGAAGATGATTCTGATCAACGATATAATTTTCTAAAGTTGTTATATGAAAAAGTAGCGAGGATCTTCAGTTTTTACAACACGTGTTTGCTGCTAAGGGTAGTTTTGAGATCCCAACAACGAGAAACTTTAAACTCGATTTTCCAACAACATGAGTCACCGCCATATTAAAGTGAGTTATTAAGTAGGTTTCTGGACACCACTAACAATTTTAGATGGATTTGTAGACGTAGAACAATTGAATGGCCTCCAACATCTGCAGATTTGACCCCAATAGATTCTTGTGGGGCATATAAGAACCGGGTTTATGTCGACCGACCTGAAAGATGCAGGAGTTGATAGAATGTATTCAACAAGATGCAAATGCCATGACTGCCGAAATTATTAAAATTAACTTAATTCAGTTTGTCATCGAGTAGGCCGTTGTCGAATTGCAAACGGTAAAATACTATAAAGTGTGAAACTGTTCAGCGTTAGCCACACACCATTTTTTTCGAGTATTAAAGGGAAGTAAAATGTAAATGCAAATAATGTCGTGCCAACTTATATCCTGATCCAGTAAACCCACTCCGGCAGTACCTGAACCAAATTTTTCCAAATCTGTGGATTGGGAGGCGCGGATCGATAGAATGACCAGGACGATCTCCTGATTTGACGCCATTGGACTACTTTTTGTGGGGATATGTCAAAACTACTGTATACAAAACTAAACCCCTCAACTTAGATGACCTAAAAAGGCGTATCACGCTTGCGATTAGATCAGTTACACCTGAGATGTTGAGTAACGTTAGACAACATTTCTAACCAGATTAGCATCTTGCCAAGATATTCGCGGCGAGCATTTTGAACATTTCCTACATTGATATTAATGGTTTCTTGTTTTTTATATTATTAAGAAATGATCAGTATTACTTATTATTAGGTTTTTAGTGTAATGTATCTAAATTGTGAAATAAAATAATTTTCTTTTTTTAATGTTAATTTTTGTAATAAATGTGAAAACAATTAATATTTCCGAAACAGTTGGAGGTAGGTGTAGGACATTGTATAGGAATTATGTCTAGTATTTTTTGGAGATTCCAAAAAATTAATAGTATACAGGGGCTTGCATTTAAAATAAGAAAGTTGGTATTGGCCTCTGTCACATGACACACCCTATATAAATTTCAAGACGCTAGATGTAAGACCGACATCTAGAATTTTCGAGAGAATTACATCTCGCGTCTTCAAATTTAGCCAGAAACAATATATATTACATATATTGTCTTGCGTACAAAGGAATGACACCTCGAAGAGAGTACACCCTATATAACATCTTTTTATTGAAAAATGCGCATTTAAAAATACAGATGGACGTGTCCAAGAGTTTTTTCCCAACACGCCTTCCTTTATTCGTTATCGAATTTACTCCATTTAGCTGTTCCATACTGTATACATACATTAATTATTTTTACTCATTTTCATGGGTTACTATTAAAGTTGTGTTAATTGTTTTGCTTATTAGTATCTGTCAAAATTTATTACATAAGTTCTTGATTATCATTTGCTGAAAAATGTCCCCTATCTAATGACGTAAATCGAAATCGAATGTCATCATCAGAAACGTAAAAAAACAATTGTATGACATTTTTCCGTGTTTTTCGAAAACAAAAAAGAAAAAAACTTCGATTTATGAATTTTGTTCAGAACTTTTTCATAACCCCGCATATATCTTGTGATCTCCATCGAGACTCGCTGTTAATTATAAATTAAGTTTAAATAACACTCTGCGGAAAAACATCAATGATTTGAAAACCGAAAGTCTGTCAGTTAAACTCCTAATTGGAACACAGTCTTAAACGTGGCAAAAGAAGTTAATTTAATAAAAGCCGCATAAGAATTTACAAATTTTAATTAATTCCCATTTGAAATAATTAATTAGGAAGTTGATGAAGTATAAAAGGCCGTTTGCGATGTTGGTTATGAAAATTATATTTTTAATTTTCTTTTTCTGAGGTTATTACTCCATCTCTATTGAGCATGTTTGAGTTGGTATGCTTTTGAGCTGATTCATTGATTTGTAACTACATACACTTGTGCAGCTTTCGAAAAATTATTCAAATTGGCAATCCAGTCAATTAGAGCCTCAATTTGTACTGGCTTTCGTTCAGACACCAATTCTTGTCGGATATTAATTCAATTAGGTGTTCCATTTGACCCAAATATACATAAAGTACTTTTTAATGGACGTTTAATAAAATCCTGTATTGGCCTCCATAATCAAGGATAGTTTTTAACATCCGAAACTGTTTCAATTCTCAGGTTTGGTACGACAAAGGAATATTTTATTTGTAAGCACCACTAAGTAAGAGTAATGAATATCCTTTCAATCTTCAATTAATAGACTAACTATGAAGTATGACACGGAGAAAAAGAACAGAGCTATATCAAAGCATAATGCTTCGCTGTGGATTTCCAGGACCCTTACAGGGTCAGGCTGTCATCAATGAAACTCCACTTCATCGGCGTAAGTGGGCGAGGCAGAAGTAAAGCTCAGGTTAGATAAACTTACAATTCGGCGTAGGGTCATAGTAGCTGATATTGAGGACGATTTAATTTGGCTACGGTTCTCACCAACTAAGATGGGTTCATATTTGATCCCAGATACGATGCACATGCATAACCGTAAATTCTGAATGTGGTTATGTATTTTCAATGCCTACCCGTAACCACGGAGATTATTCTAGAAAGAAACCCAGAGAGCTGTCATAAGTTATTGGAACCCGGGCAGTTAACACATGATCACTAATTGGGTGGGACATAGTGGAAGTCGGACGAAATCGTACCTAAACTCAATATGAGGTTAAAACAGCTATTCTAGAAAAAAAATCAGTTGCTCTGAATTAGTAGCAGTTAACACTGTCAAACAGATCAAGACAATAGCAAACAAAACAGGTTCCAAGGGGTTTTTGAACAACTATGGAAATACCTTATCAGTCCAACTTACTAACACACTAACATAAGTCGGTACCCGAACATAGAGGTGTTGTAATTGCCCAATTCTTGCGGTCACCACACAGAAGACTATTTAGAGATAAAAGCAAACAGTGTATGCAGTCTTGCAACTCTTCTTAAATTGGTTAGAAATAAAAACGAAACGATCCGGTATGGTGTAGACTACCGAACGTGGAATGGTGTCTGGAAGAAGACGATATACTTACCACCCTAGCGGACTTCAGTTGGTTCTCAACTTTAGATCTATAAAACTAATATTAACAGGTTGGGCTTCACAAAAAGGAAAGAAAGAAAGCAGAAAGAATTAACAATGAATTGTTTCAGTTCACTCTCTTGTTAAACCACTGCGTTCCTTATTACTGGTATAAAAAAAAACAGTTTTGTTTATTTTCGTCAAAACTCATAGTCATAGCATCTTGTTGTCTGTCTGCGTGACAGTGGTGATCAGTGTTAGTGCTATTGTCGTTTGAATTTCGTTAACTGTACGTAATAGAAAAATGCTTCATTTAACAGAAATGCACAAAGTAACCATTCTACAAATGATTGGTTATGGGGATTACACTCGGACACAAATTGAAGTTTCTCGCTTATTTCACGAAAATTTTCCAAATTTGCCGCCTGTATCGCAAGGAACAATTAGCAAAATAGATAAGCAGTTTTGCGAGCTTGGTCATGTAAGACAGATAAAAAAGTAGCTGCCAATGCTCTAAGTAATAATACGAAATTTGATATAATATCCTGAGTTTCAAGAAAACTGACATAATTCTGATCGAAAAGCAGCCCCAGCATTCAATGTTAGCCACACATCAATTTTTGGAGTATTAAAGGAAAGTAACTTCCCAAAGATTGGTAGGGGCGGAACGATAGGATGACTAGCACGATCTCCTGATTTGACGCCATTGAACTACTTTTGCGGGGATATGGCAAAAGTACTGTATATAAAACTAAACCCCTTAAATGACCTAAAAAGACGAATCATGCTTGCAATTAGATCAGTCATGCCTGAGATGTAGAGAAACGTTCCATTTGGCTGTTTCACAGGTAAAGACAGATGAGATTTTAGTATTATTAGAACAAGACGTTGGAATGGCAGTTTTCTGATAAACAATTTGGCTTTTTTTTTATATCGACGATTTTCACGAAGTGCTACTACTATACCTGGTTTAAAACTATATGTTTCTTTACACCGCCTATAGTGGACGCACTTTTAAGTGCTGCCTTTGTTACTAACTCTTTCCTAGGTGCCTCACCACCTGCCGATTTTCGACGTTGATATTTTTAATTCGTAGCTAACTAGTGATTTTCTTAATTGCAGCTATATAATTCAAGTTTTATTTAAAATTGGAAATTGCAATAAAAATCAAATAAAGTACGTATACAATAATATTTTAGAGATAGCCCTCGAAAAAACGGACTAAATGAATATAAATTACTGTTTATTTTTGGCACAGCTTATCATCAGAATACGTCGATGAAATGATTAACTGTCGTCATAAATTACATCAGAACTTTGTTAATTCGTAAAAAACTCAGCGTAAAATCATCCATTGTCACGTTCAATTCTATGTCAATAACACAAGGCACAAGTAATTTATGTTTGATATATAGATTTGTAGATTTGTTTGTTAACTGATATAATTAAAACTTGTTACTAAAATGCGTAACAGTTACTAAACAGCTAATTTGCAGTAAAATATTTGCTTCAATTTTCTGACAAAACACTACTCAATGAGGAGCAGTGATATATTTATGATTGTGCTCCTAATACAATTACAACAGTCAATACAGCAAAATTGAAAGCATTTTGGGACATAAAAATTCAACAGTAAACCGCTGCAAATTGTATATTCTACAAATTGTTGCATATCCTTAGCAGTTTTTAAATTAATTTTAAAAAAGTAGTTTTTCACAAAATTGCAAAAATGCCCGTTCAACTTTAAAGGCAGTCCTTCATTAAGCGAAGTACGGCGACGAATGAATTCCGCATACCATCTACATATAGTGGCTTTTGAGTCTTCATCACCTACCTTGGAATAAATTTCATCGATGGGCTCTTGTTGAGATAATCACCCAGGAAATTTATAAAAAAATTTTTGGTAATCATCTACTTTTCAAGTCTCTGAGAACAACATGGCGCATAGTTATCAGAACCATATACTTAATACGAGGGCTGCCTTTTATATTTCGGGATTGGACAACACTAGTGTTGCAATCTGACAACTGACAGCTCTATCGTAAAGTTTGACATTTTTGAGGTAATACGTACTCAGAACATTTTGATATACGAGCGCTATGTGTTGTTTACAGTAACTTAAAAAATTCATCTCGGTCAAAAAATGGAATTAAATCGTGAACATTTTCATGCGATTATTTTTTACAACTTTCGACGTGGATTAAGTCAGCAAGAGTGCATAGATGAACTTAATTTAATTTTTGGCGAAGACGAATTTCGTGAAGGTCGTCCAAAAACAGTTGTCCCGGAAACCATTGATGCTATGCGCGAACAGATATTGCAAGATCGACATGTGACCTATAGTGAGATTGAGTCAACCTTACACATTAGTGGGACCAGCATACATTCAATATTGCATAAACATTTGAACGTCAAACAAATTTGTTCGCGTTGGATCCCACACAATTTGTCAATCGTTCAAAAAAGGCTCGTGTCGATTGGACGAAAGAAAAGCTCAAAAAATATGATCGCGGTGCTTCAAAACACGTTTATGACATAGTGACAGGTGATGAATCGTGGATTTACGCGTATGAGCCCGTGAGTAAACAGCAGTCGACTGTATGTGTGTTTCAAGATGAGCCGAATCCAACAAAAGTTGTTCGCGTACGAAGCACTTCCAAGCAAATGATCGCCTGTTTTTTCGGAAAAACGGGACATGTCGCAACCGTACCACTATAACAACGCAAAACAGTCAATTCTGTGTGGTACACAACCATTTGTTTGCCAGTTGTCTTCCAAGAAAAGAGAAAAACCAATCGCCGAAGACGGATCACTCTTCACCACGACAATGCGAGCCCTAACACATCGGCTAAAACAACTGCATTTTTGACCACTCAAAACATTGATTTGAGGAGTCATCCGCCGTATAGTCCTGAGTTGTCATCAAATGACTTCTTTTTATTCCCGTACGTTAAAAACAAACTGAGAGGTCAACGTTTTTCGACACTTGAAGAAGCGGTTGCTGCGTTCAGAATGCATGTTTTGGAGATACCTCAATCAGATCGGAAAATTCGACAATTGGTTCAAACGCATGCAAAAGTGTATAGATCTTCATGGGGATTATTTTGAAAAACAGTAAAGCTATTTTCGATGATTAATATTTGTTTTTGTTTTCTAATCCCGAAATATAAAAGGCAGCCCTCGTACTGATATTCTGCTAGCAGAGTCTAGAGGTAAGCGCAAACATCATAGTCCAGACGTATATATGAAGAAATATTTATCCAGGAATACATCCGTTCGTTATATTGATTCATGTTTGAATCCTGCAGACGTTTCGCCAAGGTTTCACTTGGCATTCTCAATGCGTAGTTACGGTTCACCGTAACTACGCATTGAGAATGAGAAACGTCTGCAGGATTCAAAGATGAATTGATATAACGAACGAATGTATTCCCGGATAAATATTTCTTCACATTGTTCCATCCGTGATAGCCTACCACTAGACATATATATGTCTATAACGTTTCACTGTACTTCGGGTCTTATGCGCATGTTCGAAAATGCTCCAATTGGCTCTTCTGTTGTGGGTTATATTTTCTCTCTTTTTGATTCTTGGCAACGCTTGCGCAAAACACTTTAGGTATAGTAGCAAGTTATAATTTGCTGTCTCTCTTAGTCGGTGACCCTTCCGCTTACGGGCGATAGCAGTATATCAGTATTCAGTATTAAGTATATGATCAAAACGTTCTGAGTAAGTATAGGGACACAAAGTCGAACTTTACGTTAGGAACGTCTTTTAACAGATGGCAGCACCTGCAACATCCTTTCTCAAGATAAAAAGAAACCCTCACAACTGTTTTCAATTCAATTCTTCTGTCGGTTAAGAAATTAGTTTAAGCAAGAAAATTAATTTAAATCTCAATAAGGTTTATCAAGAACAATGTGATATATTTCTGGAATCATTTGATATATGCACCAAAATTCTCAAGTCAATTATTCTTTAATAAAATTCATACAAAAAAATCACACGTTTTCATACTGAAAATCGGGTGTTGTGAAATCCTGCCTTGGAGACATCGGAGAGTTATCAGATTCAACTGTTCGAATAGCTGATTTCCCATGACTCCTCAATACAAGTGACCACGTGTACGTCAACTTTCTGTTGGGATTTGCATGTAGAATATGAATCTGTTCTACTCCATTGTAAAAATTATAGAGTTCACATTTTTTAAATTTGTTGCTAGTTGGCTATAATCGAAATCCAGATTGACAGTTCATGGTACATTTTTAACCGGAGTTAGTTGAAAGAAAATAAAAGTATCGATTCATTGAAGTACTTACTATTAAATTAGGCAGTTCAATTGATATATATTAGAATAAACAATAAACAAATACAGGTTAATACATTAAGAATATCATTAAACTCTGCATTTTGAATCCCAAGATATGACGATTTAGGCAGAACAAAAATATTCTTATCAAATTAATATTTTTTAATTAATAAAAGTTTTCAAAGTTGCGCAATTCCCAAGTTTGTATTATTCTGTCTCCCTCTCTCACACACTATCTCTCTTCATCTCTTTGCGTTTGTCTTCTTCTGTGTTTCATTATAGTTGGTTGGTCGTTCGTTAACACCGGTGTTCCTCAGGATTTGATACTTGGACCTTTGCTGTTTCTGTTGTGGTTGAACGATCTTCTAGAAGATTTGACAGATAGTACTTTTCTGACAGGTGAAGTTAACCTGAAAATTTCATCGTGACATTCTAACCTAGGAATTACGAGTAACGGCAATTATATGGAACGGCTCCAGATTCGGAATCTCTATGTGCTAGTTTCCCCGAAAATCCTAAATGTCGGAGGTTATATCGCGCCTGATTGGTCGGTGTTGACTCCTCCCCCTTTGCTGCCGTGTCGGGTGTCTCACTTGTTGACGGGTTTGTATTTTGCGTGGCTAATTCTGTTTTATTTTGATGCTGAATAATAGTCTTCTATGTGTTAGAATTTCAATGGATTCTCGTATTAGTCTGGTTGTGTAACGAGTTGTTTGTGCGATCTGTTTGCAACTATCGAAATCGATTTTATGGCCCGATTGTTGTTGGTGTTGGAACAGAGCCGACGTTGTGTGTTTATTTTTGACAGCTAATCTGTGCTCATCTAAACGGGCTGAAATTGTCGCACGTTCCACAAGTTATACTATATACCCCTTGGTTTTCAAGTTTAACTTTTGGTTTGGGATTTCCTAAACTTGTGCCTATGGTCTGGTGCGGTTTGTATGTTGTCGCTATGTCATGCCTTCGAAGAATTCGGCCAATTCTGTCCGTTGTCCCTTTGATGTATGGTCATCATCTGGTTTTGGCTCAAGGTGTTGTTGTGCTATTGCCTTTTTGATTGTGTGGTTTGTGTATCCGTTTTGTCGTAGAGCGTTAGTTATCTGTTTTAATTCGTGTGTTTTGTTATTGTCGTCGGTCAGTCGTTTGTATCTGGAAACTAGCGTGTTGGTATTTGAGAAGGGTGGTGATGAGATTTGTAGTTTAAGTATCTGTTCGTGTGTTTTGGCTTTCTATATACGGTGTGGTCGAAGTGATTCTGGGGTTTTTTTCTTACGAGGACGTCAAGAAAAGGCAGCTGGTCGTTTTCCTCAAGTTCTACTGTAAATTGAATCCTGGGGTGTATGGAGTTTAGTTGTTCCAGAAACTTAAGAAGTTCTTGTTTGCCGAAAGACCATATGACAAATACATCATCGACGTATCTTAGCCATAACTTTGGCTTCAGGTTGGCTGTCTGTAGTTCCTTTTTCTTTTCGAAATAGGTCATGGAGAGGTTTGCTACCGCTGGTGATAGTGGGGACCCCATTGCTGCTCCGTCGGTTTGTTTATATATGCGGTTGTCATACATAAAATAAGCACTTTTGAGGCAGGGTCGTGACAAATCTATTATGAATTGTGGGAGGTCTTCATTCTCAGATATTTGTTGAAGTGCTTCTTCTACTGGTATGCTTGGATATAAGCTCTTAACATAGAAACTAGCTATGACATCTTCTGGTTCTATGGAAATACTGTTGAGAATGCGCGTGAAGTATTCCGAGTTTTTAATGTAAGAATCTGCTTTTTCCACAGTTGGTTGTAGGGTGATGGCTAGATATTTTTCCAAGTTGTATACTGGCGAGTTGAAAGCACTAACTATAGGTCGAAGTAGGACTCCGTCTTTGTGGATTTTGGGCAAACCGTAGAGCTTTGGGCATCGACTTGACTTTTCTCTGGGTATCGTATCAGTTTTTTCTGTAGTTCTTCTTCTTCTTCCGTTCGTTATATTGATTCATGTTTGAATCCTGCAGACGTTTCGCCAAGGTCTCTCTTGGCATTCTCAATGCGTTGTTACGGTGAACTGAGAGGTGATCTACCTGACCTGTTTATTTTATATGCCTCCGTCGGAGGTTATATCGCGCCTGATTGGTCGGTGTTGACTCTGCCCCCTTTGCTGCCATGTCGGGTGTCTCACGTGTTGACGGTGTGTATTTTGCGTGGCTAATTCTGTTTTATTTTGATGTTGAATAATTGTCTTCCATCTGTTAGAAAGGTGCAGAGCGTCATCTCTTTTGTTTAGATGTCCACTTTTCTCGATTTCAATGGCTTCTCGTATTAGTCTGGTTTTGTAATGAGTTGTATATATATATATATATATATATATATATATATATATATATATATATATCTGAAGAAATATTAATAAATAAAATAATAAATAAATCATCAACCACATATTTCCACCCGTGAAATAGTATACACAAACATATATATATATATATATATATATATATATATATATATATATATAAAACTTAAAAATACATAAATAATACAGATTAATAAAACCAGATAAAAGTAGTCGAATTTAGTATTGTCAACATAGAATTAATAAATCAACGGACATTACATAGAGCAATCACAAGTGTAAATATAAAACTTAAGTTAAATCAATAAAACTGTTAAAAAGAATATACATTCTTAAAGGCGTTTATTATAATACAATTTCAATAATAAAATGTATTTACGTAAACATTAAAACAGTAAAATAGATTTAGAGTAATTTTATTTGTGTCCCCGATTAACCATTCGTTCGTTTCGGCTAGCCGCGCCGGAATGTTAGTTAATTTCGCGCCCGATTTTCTTATAGGAAAATAAAAATAGTAGGGGAGCATATGCTATTTTAAGAGATGAAGTAACTGGAGGATGTTATAAAAGTTAATGTAATAGAGAATGTTATAAACGGTGACAGGCCGGAGATAACGAGATACAAAATATACAGATGTTGATAGAAAAGTATACAGGAAGAAGGAAGAAGAAAAGTGAATGAAATAGAAAAATTGGTGTGATTTTGTTATCTCCATACTGCTTAGTTGAAAAAGGAGTAATAGCAATACATACAGTGACGACCCTATGGATCTTTGCGTTTAATTGAGTGTGCTTGGGATATGATGGGTAGAAAGCTCGGAAATATGCCCCAGCCCTCACGGCCTTTGGAGGTTCTAAGACATGAAATACTAGTAGCTTGGGACAGTATTCCTCAAGAAGAAATAGATCTCATTCAATCAATGCCAAGACGTGTTGAGGAGTGTATAGATAACCGGGGTCAACAAACACACATTAATAATATCTGGGTGTTGCGATCTTTGTCAGTAAGTATAAATCTGGTCATGGCTATTTAATTATCCAAATATAATAATTATAAAAAATAAATTAAAACAATGGATTTCGATTTTCATACAATCATTTTCTTCTCACCAAATATAAAATAAGAGATTAATAAGAAAATTGTTGAGAAAACTTTATATTACAATAAAATTTTACATTGTACACATTGTTAAACTTTATTAGTCTTTGTTTTTATATATAATATTGTATGTAAAATAATATATAATATATTTATATAAAATTATATGTAATTAAGATTATATATAATTTGGTACAATATTCCAGTTCTAGGCACTAGCAATAAGTTAACCTATTTCTATTTACATTTACACAGAAACAGAAAATTACGGATTTAAGATTATCGGTATACAATAAAGACACATTTCTTGAATCTTTGCTTTGCAGGAAGTTTACCTGACGAAGTGGTCTGTCCTGAAACAATATTTTTTACTGTAATGCTCATATTAGAGCCGGAAGTTCAAAGTACAGCCGCAGGGCATAGCCACCCTTTCATCTGAGGTGTCTAAGAGCATACTTGTCGTGAAAGATGGGAAATTGTTAACGAAAACAGTCTCCGGATGGAAATTCTACTAATGAAGGAAGCCTTTAGGCAAGCGGGTAAATCTTTTAGTATTCTGGTGCAATATAAACGTTCGAAAGACAATTCCTACAAGTACTGAGTATAAATAAAACATATATGAAATAAATATTGTAACGACTACGAAATTGTGTTCCTCCATTCATTTCTTCTGCCAGTTGATCTACTAAATGAAACAAAAATTACCATTATATCAAATCCAATAAGTTTTTCTATTTAAATTGTATATTTATTATTTAAATGACATCCATTAACTTTAGTATTAAACAACAATCAGCTACAAATGTTCGACAATAATCTTATTTCAGGACTCTTTTTATCCAGAAATAACTGAAGAAAAATAAGAAAAATCAATCTACTTTAAACAGGTAAGAATATTTTATCTATTAAGTACAATAAAATCCATTAAACAAACATAATTGTGGTTTAAATATAAAAGAGGGTATATTTAGAACGGGGCAGTACTTTCAGAGATTACTCCTTTCAAACAAATATTACCTCTTTGCGGTCTACAAATTTCATATATTATCGATTGAACTTGTATAAAGTGAACACAGTTTTCCAAGAATCGACGTTCTGACAAAAAAACTAACCCCTCACCCCGATATTAAATGATAGCAGACGGAGTGTAAACAAAAGCACAACAAACATTCGCATTTCCTATATGAATTTCCGTCACAAGACGTGAGATATAAAGTAATACGCCGCTTACATTTTATAGTTAATTTCCCATATTTACTTTATCCGGAGATTTCCCAAACCTACATAAATATTGTCTTATTGAAGAATATCTTGATGATGAACAATATTCCATCTAATTTATTGTTATTTGGGGTCTCGAGAAAAAATAGGAAGTATTTTGAATATGTGTTTGTTTAATGTTAAAGTTAACCAAGTTTTCCCTTATTTTAATGGCCAACTGTTTGATACGATAAATAAACAAATCTCCATGTTTTATAGATACATTTTTTTTAAAGCGCTAATTTAGTGCCGGCTAGTGATTTTAAAAGTTTCGTGTATGCACAAAAACATTGGCGTTCATTTTTCAAACATCCTTTCAAAATAGTTAGTCCTACTTTGGTATTGGTTAAAACAGTCAAATTTTTTCTTGGTGCTTAAATAAAACATTTAAAATTATATATATTAACAGAGATCAAAGTATAACTAAAAAGTCGAATATAGTTAAGAAAATATAACACTGTATAATAAATAGCAAATTCACTGGTGTTAGGTACCTACACAGAAACTAAGGGATGTAAACAATAAAAGGTACTCATTGGGTACAAATTAATTACCTACCTATCTAGTATATTTTAGAAGTTGGTGCCAAGCAAATCTAAAATCCTGTAATGCTTAACAGATCTATTACTTCCTGTCCTTTTTAATTTATACACCGTTGATCTTCCTGCAATGACTGCACATAAATTTGCAACGCCGATGATCTGGCTATAGCGGTGAAAGTTAAATCTTTTGATACAGCAAATAAAATGTTACAAAAAGATCTCGAAACTTTGGATGTTTATTATAAAAAATGGAGACTAGTTCCAAGTCCCAGCAAAACAAAGTGTTCCTTTTTTCACCTAAATAATAAATAGGCTAATCAAGAACCTGAAATATTCTGGAATGGTGAACGCCTTAGGTACAATCCGAACCCAAAATACCTGGGTATTACACTGGACAGGACGCTCTCTTTTAGGAAACATAAACATATAGAGAACACGGCAGAAAAATTCAAGCGAGGAATAACAGTCTGGAAAAGCTCTTTGGAACCTCATGGAGAGCAACTGCCGATACCTTACGATGTTCGGCAATGGATCTCGTCATTGCATCGTTACTTTTAGTATATCGCATAATCGTACATATAACGTCAGTAATATCTAATTCTCTAAGTATTTACTACAATTAATACTTTTAGTTTTTAATACAATTTTAGGTTACGTTTTATTACTCATTTAATATACATATAAATATATCATAAATAAAAGACTGTTTGGATAACATAACTGCATAAAGTGTACAAAATTAAAATTAATAAACTATATTTGAAATAAAAAGCCTTCGATTTTCGCATTAGTAAAAATAAAAAAAATAATAAAGTGAAATGTTCTGTTACAGTACTTATTATCTGAACAATAATAAGCAGAATAATAATTTTTAAGCATTTTCGCCTGTTAAGCGATTTCTTTATTTTGTCAAGAGTTGACCAGCCTTTGAACTCTCTCTCTGATGGCACATAGATAGCAATAAAACACAATTTTTTTGCTATTTGGGCAATATAAGGATAAATTGCTCATTTTCTTTTCCATCATTCCAGGGGATTATCTTTCCTATTTAAGAAAGGTTCTGCTAGAAAAGCCTAGGAACAATTTTAACTTGTATTTTTACCAGCTTATCAAATTCAGCCCATATCAGGTCTTCTTCAACTTCATCTACTTCAATTAGGTCAGTATTCATATCAAAAGGTTACTCAACTTGTAAATTAATTAGGACAACATCACTTTCTGGTTTTTCTTTTGCTTCATGGAGTGCCTTAACTAGCATAATCTTTTTGATTTAATATCGAGAAATCTTTCATTTGTTTGTGGCATATTCTTGATTATTTTTATGTTTTTTTTTTGGGCAATAACACCACAATCGAAATAAAACGACGTATATTGATGGAAAACCAAACGTTTCAAAGTCTATTCTGACTACGTCGTTTTATTTCGATTGTGGTGTTATTGCCCAAACAAACATAAATATAATGACATAAATAATGTTCTATTAGTAAATTTTCTTCGTATGTATTAGTACTTTGTTCAATTTGTTTCAGAGTCATTGTTAGTCCTCTTAAAATTATTATAAGTTTTGGACCGGGTTACACTTTTTTCAGCACTTACTTCAGACTTTCTGTGTCCCAAGGGTTTTAAAATATGGGAATGCTAACTTCCCACCACTATGGCCTATTCTTCCTGTTGATCTTCAAAACATAGTTCTATTATTGTATGCGAAACCAAAATGCAGTCTTGTATTGCACCTTTTTTACATTCAGGAAATAGTATAATTAAAATATAATTTCATAATAAATAATATAAGAGGTAAAAATCACAAATGTGTTTCTATATTATAAAGCAGTAATTTAATATAATATAATATCGGCAACCAACAATGCACCATGTATCATCTCATCTACTTTCAACATAGCAACTTGCAACGTTATCGACACATGCGTCATAGGTTGGGATGTACCGAAAAAGATAGTAAGGAAGTAAATGTTAGCTCAAGTAGTGGGTACTCGTTTACTTCGTATCTTGCCAAGTAATGAGTAGTTAGTAACGAATGATTAGCTTTTCTCCATCACTAGAAGAGAGCGCAACTGATGAAGTTTGTCGACAGGAACAATATACTGTCTTGCGTTCAGTGGAGGGTTAGAAAAGATACTGTCAAAAAAATATATACCTGTAACGTATTTATTTATTTATTTATTTATACAATAGATCATCTTAGAGGTTGTCCCTAAGGCAAATCCTTAATAAAGATGACACACAGTGACAAAAAGAAAATAACAAATAAGTCCCAAACTTACCAATATCTAAAGAGACAAACATAAAACTGTTAAATTATGCTGTGGATCATGTTTATATATCACTGTTTACGCTTGTATTATAAAACTCTTGTAACGATCTAGATAAGTTTTTCTTATTAACGGGCAGTTACCGTAGTAGTTGGTAGAATAGTAAGGAACGTAAAAAATCTGTTTGTGTCTTGTTCTAGGAAAACTGCAATTAATTGGTAAATTCTTGAGACACCATTCAGAACACAACATATTGTTAATAAATTTATAAATAAAACAAATATCGGCAAATTCTCTTCTGATAAACAGTCTCTGAAGATTGCAGTTGTCACTATATTCTTGGTAATGCCGTAACCTAAAATATCTATAATTAAGTGCATTAACAATTTCTTTTGTACATGTTCTAGGGATGTTATACACTATCATACATAGGTTTCCACGCCATACCTTAAGTAAATATACAACCGTATTACAATACTATGGTCTTTAAATTCTGTTGTATTTCTTAGTATATAGCCCAAGAGCTTTAAGGTTTTTTGTACCATAAAAAAAATGTTGTTATCAAAGCTAAACTTTTTGTCCATAATAACTCCTAAATCTATAATTTGGGTTTGGAATAATATCATTATTGATGGTCATATCAACTAGTGGTGGATTAACTAATTTTGAAAATAGTATACAATTACACTTCGTTACATTCAATATTAATCTGTTGACTTGACAGAAACTAAAAAAGTTACAAAGGTCGGCTTGCATTAATTGGTAATCATTAATTGTTGAGATCTTTCGATAGATTTTTATGTCATCAGCATATAAAAGTACATTACAAAAAGGAAAACATTCAGCTCCGTCTGAAATTAAAATATTAAATAATAAGGGACCCAGGTGGGACCCTTGTTGTTGTGTGGAATTAATTGGACTGACTCTAGACTTTACATTGTTTAGAGCAACATACTGGGTTGTGTTGGAGATATATGAACAAATAAAATCCAGTACCATGCCATGCACACCGAAATTTACAAGTTTGGCAACCAGTGTCGGATGATGTACCTTGTCGAGTGCTTTGGATAAATCGGTGTACACAGCACATACTGATTGACCGTTATCCATACAATTATAAATATATGGAATGAATGGTACTAAGTAGCTACTGATCTCTTCTTAAAAAATCCGTGCTGAAATATGGTAAGACTTTATTTAACCAGAAAGAACAGCTCCTGAGTCAGAATTTTTTCAAAAATTTTACCCGTTAAATTTAATAGAGATACTGGCCTATAGTTATTAACAATATTCTTAAAACCAGACTTAAATATGGGGACAACTTGGGCCATTTTCCTCTAATCTGGAAAACAGCTGCTTGCCAGTTAATTGTTAAAGATAATTGTCTTCTAAACATTGTTTGTGGCATATTCTTGTTTACTTTTATGTTTTTTTGGGCAATAACACCACAATAGTAACCACAATAATACACCACAATAAAACATAAAAGTAATTGTTTAAGATAATCCACAAAGGCTCGAAAAGCTCATTAGCACAGTTTTAAAAAAAATATATTATTATTATTATATTACGATCCAAAAGCATCAAATAATGAAGCAAAACAGTAAGTATAAAAACATTTATTTTTATTGATAAGTTTAACAAATATCTGCAAAATAATTTGAATTTGTTTTTCTTTAAGTAAACATCAATATCCTGCTATTGGAAACCCCTTTATTACGGCAAAGTAATACTTAAGGTTATCCGGAATGCCAATTTCAACTCGGCTCGGGATGCCTCAATAGTAAAAGTCTATAACTCAAACAACTCACGTCACCTTTAACCTATTGGAAAGCGAATCAGATACAAATTTTCATTGAAGTCACGATTGTGCTAAATTACGGCGGATTACTGTCATTAAATCAACATCCCGAAGTTTATCTCAAAATTGCCCTCTTTTTTGAAATTAGCGAGAACTAAATCAGCACTTCTCGTTACTCTTAAAAGGTCAGAATCTACAGGGCTACAAGAAAATAAATAACAACATCCTAAATATTTGAACTAAATTTTCGCTTTGATCTTGAATTTGTTGCTTGTCAAAAAATTTGACCTTTCCTGTAACAGATAAGTATTTAAAAATTGTATATGTAGAACAAAGTGTAGTAAAGCAATTTCGTAAAATTGCCCGGATTACTGGCTATCTGTACAGAGATTCTTCCTCACAGTTATTCTGAGAGAAAGAGATGTCTATAAAATGATCAACCAGTATTCCTGTATATAAGTAATGTATTGTATATTGTGTAATACTTATCTGTGTCTGGAGTCGTTGTCAATCGTTTAGTGTTGTTTTCGAGATTTTTTCTAAAAAAAATGTCGCTATGATCTTGAATTTGTTGCTTGTTATTAAATTAAATTTACACTTATTATGATGTATCTATGGAGGTTTGAATAAAAGGAAGACAGTCTGTGTAAGAAAAAGTGCCCACAAAATGGTTTCAATTTGGGAGAGCCACTGAGACGACCAGTATTCGAGTAACTAGAAGCGAAAGCAGAAGGCTACGAGAATTATACGAACCGACCTGAAGAGGGCAGATGTAACTCTGCCGAAACGTCGTCATTTTACCATCGATCCCGGCAGGGATCAGTTATCAACTACGCGGATGAATTCTCGGAAACCACTTAAAACATTTAGTGCCCGCGAAAACTTAAAAACAAATATATATATATATATATATATATATATATATATATATATATATATATATATATATATATGCAATTGCGAATGTATCGATTTACTGATAAGCCGTTCCTTTACTGCAGTCATACAAAATTGCCTTTTAAAACTAAAACTAAAGTGACGGAAAAGATTATTCAGTCAATGGCGAGGATATAAAATTGCTTTTAAAAGCTAACCTGTCGAAAATAGTTGCTCAGTTGATGGCAAAACTTTTAATAAATGTTCAAGATATGAACTGGAAAATGGATATATATTTTGCCCCTTTTTGTGTGTTTTTTTTTCCGCTTTTCTCCTGACATTTTCACACATTTGAAGTTTGCAAACGAGATTATATTATCCAGGGATAAAAAAACTGATTTCAAAGAAAAGAAATTTCGATACCCAAGAGAATTGCATAATTTCGTACACTCAGGAACGTTTTGAAATCTAAGATTTTGTTTTCCATTGATTTTTAATACAGATATTGAAAGTTTGCTATCAATGAGATTGATATTTTTAGTTAGTTATTCTTATTCTACATAATAATATCAATACGAGAAAGTATTTTCTTACTTATTACATATAATCTGGTGGAACTCGAATACCGAGTAATTCAACAGGACACTCTATCAACTTCGAGGACAGTAGGACTGTCATATCTCTTGATTCTCTAAGGGCATCCACTATTCATGAAGCCATAAAAGTAGAGAAAAGACCCCTCTGTCTAAATCGACGCGATGACAGCTCTCGCCTTCCTACAGCATAGACTTCCATAATTGCCAGATTAAACAAAACAGACACGCCCACCAACACCCAACCAATCACAACACAGCCTCTTCATCACGTGACATCCCTCTCTAACCAACGGATAACTATAAATAAAAGAAGCAGAGCAAATTCAAATTCAGTTCAGTTACCAGTGACTCTTGGGGAGTAGGCAGATTGAGGTCCCGAGTTCGATCTAGACTCTGAAACTCCTTTTTTTTCGCTTTCCAAGTTCACTTTGTTAACAGGGAGCAACCAGAAGGGTAACAAAAAAGCTTTCGAAATGATTTTATTTCTTCTTCAGTCACATACTAAAATTAAAACCAACGTACTATTATTTTATGTATACAGTGATGGGCAAATGTGTGGAACCAATTAAATATCTCTGGAATTATTAGAGATATCAAAATGAAATTTGGAAGGTAGATACTGCAGTAGATTGCCTATTTGTTTCCACATTTTTTTACAATTTTGAACTTCGTGTTTTACCGGAAGTAATGTCGATTTTAAAATTTGCAATGAAACACCCTGTATAGTATTTTAGTTTCTGATGAAACATTTTATTGCGAATACAAAAATATCGGGTTTGATATTGTTTACTTTAATACCTACCGAGATATTAACAGCAAAGTAACTAAGGAATGGAAAAAATCGATGGTAGCTAAACTCGGTTCAGATTTCATTTACGCCCGATATAAACAAACCGCTCGGTAAGGATTTGTATTTCTATTGGCCAATCATTGGCATTATACCGTCACAGCCAACAGCACTGCTTGTTCCATAGTCGAATACACGTGCGTTTGTTTTAATCAGGCGCAAATTAAATCTGAATCAAGTTTAGTAGTCCATGAAATTCATTGCAGAAGTGGCAGTAGTTGTCAAAATAAGCTATTAGTTTTTTTTTATTTGCACGTAAAAAGATTGTATTGTTTTAATTTGATCGTAAAATGGCCGAATTAAGTGAAACAGAAAGAATAAAAATATTAATGATGATTGGGTATGGGGAGAGGAAAAGAACGCATCAAGAAGTTTGTGACCTTTTTAACATTGTTCATCCGAATACACAAATATCCCGTTCAGTACTGACGAAAACTTTGCGAAGGTACCACACAAGTGGAACAGTTAGCAATTTACCAAAAAGTGGACGGTTAAAAAGCGCAAGTAATGAAGGTGGAGCTCAAAATGTTGCTATATCTTTGGAAGAAAATCCTCACTTATTATTATTAGCCGTCGTTCAGTAGGAAGGATATTAAGGCGAGAAAAATATCATCCATACAAAATTTGCCTCGTTCAAGAACTCTTCGAAGACGATTTCGACAGACGTTTGCAATTTTGTGAAACGATGATGGATATTTGTAACCGTGATAATAATTTTATAAGAAATGTGGTGTTTTCAGACGAGGCTACATTTTGTTTAAATGGTACGGTTAATCGCCATAACTGACGCTAATGGTCGCAAAGTAATCTTAATTGGGTACAAGAGGCTCATACACAACATCCCCAAAAATTGAACGTCTGGGCCGGCATTTATAACAACAGAATCGTGGGACCCTTCTTCCTACAAGAAACTTTAAACGGAGATAGGTATTTACAGCTCTTGGAGACACAAGTTATTCCGGCATTGGAGGTAAATGGACAATTACCAAATAATATCTGCTTTCAGCAGGATAGAACACCACCCCATTACGCTCGCATTGTTCGAGATCACTTAGATAGGACATTTCATCACAGATGGATTGGAAGAAGGGGTACTTATGAATGGCCTACACGAAGTCCCGACCATAATCCACTAGACTATTTTCTGTGGGGTTACTTAAAGTCTAAGGTTTATGTTGAAAGACCAAATAATTTGCAAGAATTAGCTGCAAGAATAACTCAAGACATCCAGAGAATTACACCAGAAGTAATAGCTAATGTTACTAGAGAATGTAAAAACCGACTTGCTTGTTGTCAAGAAGTAAATGGTGCTCAGTTTGAACATCTAATACATTAAGTTTAGTTAAGTTAAGTTTCAATGTTTTGAAAATCATTTTGATTTAGTTAATAATTGTGATTATATATTTCTTTAATGGATATTAGATTTTTCCTTTCCTTAGTTACTTTTCTGCTAATATCTCGGTAGGAATTGAAGTAAACAATATCAAACCCTATATTTTTGTATTCGCAATAAAATGTTTCATCGGAAACTAAAATACTGTACAGGGTGTTTCATTGCAAATTTTAAAATCGACATTACTTTCGGTAAAACAGGAAGTTCAAAATTGTAAAAAAATTTGGAACCAAATAGGGAATCTACTGCAGTATCCACCTTCCATATTTCATTTTGATATCTCTAATAATTCCAGAGATATTTGCTTGGTTCCACACATTTGCCCAACACTGTATAATGCAAAGCATATAGTGAAAGGTCCTTGTATCGAACCCATTACGTTGGTTTAAGTTAGGGTTATTGGTGGCTGCTTCTTCGAGGTAAATCTCGAAGAGATTAGCAATTACTCGTGATAGCGATGAGCTTACGAGGGCACCCTGTGTTTGTAGATTTGTCGGTTGTATGAGAAATATGCACGACAACATTCAGCTAATAATGAACGGGCAACCAACAATAAGACTAAATAAGTCAGATCTATATTAGATCAAACTAAAAAAGAAAGGAAAAAATATTTGCTACTAATATAATCATGAAGCAGTCAAACATGAACTCATTAAATTCTGCAAAATTAATCAAATTTGAATTTTGACGACACCTAATTTTACACAAGATAAAATTGTCTGTTCTATTTAACAACTAAATGATATATTAATAATCAACTCTCACAGCGTACGGGTAAATTATGTTGGATAGCAATTTTAATATGAAGCAAACACTGGAAAATTATTAATTTGAATCTGATAAATAAAGAGCTGGACTATCTAGTGTAAATATTGCGCCCATGCCCATTCATTATTTAACTGATTACCTTCGATAAATATTTTATCAGCCACAATGACGTTGCCGGGGATGATACGATTATTCAAATTTTGATGGCAATCCGAGGACTCGAGTCAAAAATTGTGATGTTTCGTAATTAGATTGAGTAGTCATCAGGAAAACTTATGGTGTGGAATTGAGCGACATAACAAATCATTACACGGTAGTGGAATATGCAATTTCATTGTGTCAAGGGGTTTCTGTTCCTGTAATAATTTGTCTGGAGGTCACCATTAGGTGAAAAGATAAAAACTAAACAGGTGAGCTGTGATTTAGAGAGAGTATTTTTAATGTTCTGAATTCTGATTATTCATCAAAAAGAAGGCGGCTCATTCGTCTTAACAATGTTGTTCAGAGATTACTAACTCAGGTTTCACTTTAACTGAATCGCGAAGGCATATTTTTAGGTCTATACAATTACTACCCAATCACTCAGTCTGCCTCTGTCACCACACAGCAATTTTCTCCTAAACTACTGGACGGAAGAGGTTGAAATTTGGCATCAACGTATAGTTTGGTGACCCGATCAGGAGTACATATCCTAAATGAAGAAATTTTCGTTTTAGGGGTACTTCTGGGGGGGAAAACTAAAAATCTAGAGTTCCCCCCCTGATCTCAGAAACTACTGAACCTAAAATTTTGAAAAAAATAGGAAATATAGATCGTTGCGCGAACTTTATTAGGAAAAATAAGGAGAAATAATTAATGTTAATTTGAGGGGCAAATTATAGAATTAATAAAAATTTAAAAATAAAAAAAAAATTCAAACGCATCATGTAATATATCATATATGGTCTCATTCTGAGGAACACAAATATATTTTTTTCATATTAAAAAAAATATATTTTAAAAGATATTAACGAAAATATACCAAAAATCTCCGAAACTATAAAACGTAAAGTTTTGAAAAAAAAAACAGATTTATAGGTTCTGACCTGAAGTTTACAGTAACAATAAGGAGAAACCTCTACTTTTAATTTTGGTGGGCGAATTACAGAATAAAATGGAAAATATAAAATTAAAATTGTTTCTAACCCATCATGTTATATACCAAATGAAAGGGCTCATTACGACGAAAACAAATATATTTTTTTCATATTTTTAAAATAAATTAATTAAAAGTTATTAACAAAAATATAAAAAAATTTACCCATCCCCCCATCTCCGAAATCATAAGCTGGAAAATTTTGAAAAAACAATGGAGGTATAGCCCCTCACCTGAACTTTACTGCAAAATTAAGGAGAAACCCCTAATATTTATTTGGGGGGGGGCAAATTATAGAATTAAATGGAAAATTAAAATTAAAATTGTTTCTAACCCATCATGTTATATATCAAATGAAAGGGCTCATTATGACGAAAACAAATATATTTTTTTCATATTTTTAAAATAAATTAATTAAAAGTTATTAACAAAAATATAAAAAAATTTACCCATCCCCCCATCTCCGAAATCATAAGCTGGAAAATTTTGAAAAAACAATGGAGGTATAGCCCCTCATCTGAACTTTACTGGAAAAATAAGGAAAAACCCCTAATATTTTTTTTTGGGGGGCAAATTATAGAATTAAATGGAAAATATAAAATTAAAATTGTTTCTAACCCAGCATGTTATATATCAAATAAAAGGGCTCATGATGAAGAAAACAAATATATTTTTTTATATTTATAAAATAAATTAATTAAAAGATATTAACAAAAATATAAAAAAATTTACCCATTCCCCCCCTTATCTCCGAATCCATAAGCTAAAAAATTTTGAAAAACTGGAAGTATAGCCCTCACCTGAACTTTACTGGAAAAATAAGAAGAAACCCCTAATATTCATTTTGGGGGGCAAATTATAGAATTAAATGGGAAATAAAAAATTATAATTGTTTCTAACGGGTCATGTAATATATCAAATCCAAGGGCTCATTTTGACGAATAGGTACAAACACATTTTTTTAATTTTTTAAAATGAATATTTTAAAATATATTAAAAAAATATTTTAAAAAAATTACCCGTTCTCCCCGTTATTCCCCAAACTCTAAGACCTCATTTTTTTTGTTTATAGGAAAAATATGAAAAAATACCTAATTCTATTATTTGGCCTCCAAATAATAGAATTAAACGGAAAATAAATTACTAGAAAACCCCCATAGTAATTTTAGGGACAATTTATACAATTAAATGGAAAATAAAGATTCAATTTTCAAACGCATCATGTAATATATCAGACAAAAGGCTCATTATGTGAATTACAAATATATCATATTTTTAAATCAATTGTATAAAAGATATTAAAAATATTAAACATCGACTTAATTCCCACTTTAGAAACTACACTATTTAAAATTTGAAAAATACATTTTATTTATATTTTTAAATAATTTGAATAACAGATTTAATAATTTATAATTTAAACATTGACCTATTTTGCCGTTTTTCTTCCAATCTACAGAGCCTCAAAACTCAGACAGTAGATTATAAAAGGCATTTCTGAAAGTTTATTAGTAAAATAAAATTCTAATGTTACTTTTTGGGGGCCAAATTAGAAAATTAAATACATATGTATTGTGATAAAAATCAAGCGAATCCTAAAGAAGATAAAATAAAAAGTCTATGTGTGGAAAATCAAAGTGTATATTTTTTATAAATTTAAAACGCTTCCTTTTAAAAGATATAAGGGTAAGTATAAGAAAATGCACTAATTCCCTGCTTGTCTGAAACTGCAATATTCGAATCTTGAAGGTGGTACGGAACCCTAAGTATGCGAGTCCAACTCGCACTTGACCAAATTATTCTTAACATAATTCAGTTCAAATCATCAAACTTGATGACAAAAATTTTGAGTAATCACTGAGCATACATAAAAAGATGCCAACGAATTGATAACCTTCTCATTCTTGGCAGTCGGTTAAAAACTAAGAAAAATCTTATAGTTATTTTTTAAATTAAAAAAAAATGGAAAAAATTATGTAACTAATCAAATGGATGGACTTCTTATGAGACGTACAAATACATAGTTTACAAAAAATTAACAATGTATACAAAAATCACTCATTCCTCCTATTCTTTCGAAATATTAAACATAAAACTTTAAATACAAACAATGAATATGAGGAGAAATTTAGCTTATAAATAACACTCAGCTTCTTACTTTTATTTTAAATTTCAAATGCTGACCAACATACTTTGTTTTTAATACATTTTATAGTTCTAGAATTTTAATAATGATCAGATATTTATTACAAACCTTCTAGAGAATTAGCAAAATAATTAGGGAAGCATTTTGCAAACACAAAATTCTATATCGGACATATTCGTTAATTAAAATTCTCTTTGAATGAGAATGCATGCAGTAAAGCAACCCTTATACAAATAATTCATCCTTATTAGTGTTCCAAAGTATTATTAAAACAAGATTATGGTCAAGTCGCATTGTGATGTCGCCGCCGGGAACAAAAATAAACACAAAACATAATGTAAATAATTAAATATATCGGAAGATGGAGCCAGTATGATGTAACTAAAATGAATATTTTAATTATTTCGTATAAGGATGACTTTGCAGCAAAATAATCGAGAAACATGGAAATGTAGATCTCAACATGTGATTCCGGAAATACTTTTTTATTAACTCGTTTTTTTTATCGCTACTAACGCTAGAATTGATGAACAACTATCATCAAGAACGACACCTTGCAAATGCTGATGTATACAGGGGACAGGTTAACAAGAGCAAAAGGCTGGTAATCCACAAGTACCAGAATTTTTGTCTAAGTATGCAATCAACGCACCCAAAAGTGTCGAAAAACTATATCAAGACAGTTACAAAACAACAAAAAAATCCTGCCGTGAACCTTTATTGGTTCACAAAAATTTGCTGACTCTCCGCTTTGAGCCAAAATAGTTTCTTATTTGCCCCTACCTATGACAATTTTTTTTTCTAATTTGCTACCCCCTAAATCAATAGCTAGGTAAACCCCTCGGTGGTTCCAATGTATCTATTTAACAAAAATATATACCGGGTGGGCCATTTTAATATATGCACCCGAATCGTTTCGTTCCTAAGCATGGCATGAAAAAATAAATCATACAAAAATTGTTCAAGGCGTAGGGGGGCACCATTTGGTGCAATTAATTTTGACCTTGAGCTTCATTTTCAAGGTCCTTGAAGGTCAGAGTATTTTTTTTAAATCGTAACCCGTGTTTTTGACACCGAATTCGGGAAGGGCGGGAAATGTTACGTGTGAGCCTATATACATACAATTTTTTGTGAGAATATAACCTTGATATAAGAAATATGTTTACCAATATTTTTGGTATATTTTACGCCATGTTAGATACCTTATTAGCGCAAGCATTAAACGACATAAACGAAACCAGCAGTAATTATTACATATCGTAAAACCATTTTAAATGATTCATAAAGAAAACAAGAAAATTTATTTAAATATATATTTTTTCTATAATTATTACTCGGGTGCCTGTGTCATTGTTATTTAGTTGAAAAAATGTGAAAAATAGCCGTTTCAGGTTTTTAAGCTTTTGACCTTGAAATAACCTTTTGACGGTCACAAAAATTGTATAAATATCACATCAGACGTAAAATTTCTCGCTTTACCCGAATACGGTTTCAAAAACAGGTATTTCCATTTAAAAAAACACCCTGACCTTGAAGTGGCCTTGAAAATGACGCTCAAGGTCAAAATTAATGGCACCAAAAGGTGTCCCCCTTCGCCCTGAATAAGTTTTGTATAAACTTTTTTTGTATAAACTTTTGATGCTAAGGAACGAAGCAATTCGAGTGCATGGATTAAAATAGCCCACCCTGTATATTAGTTTATATTTAACTTCTGACAGTTCGCCGCATATCCTCTTTCTACACCAGCGCCATCTTGGTGACTTTTTGAACTTGTTATTTAATGCTTTCAGCTGGACACTTTTTCAGTTTAATTCACATATGACTTTGTCATCCTTATCGTGTTGGTTGGACTGAAATGTAAAAACAACATTTACATTTCACTACCATAATTGAGGGTGTCCATTAAGAAGCTTTCATCTCTTCAAAAATGAACTAAAATGAACGTTTCTGGAGCTGATGTCAGCGAGAAGGTAACGACAACTGGCCTGCTAGGGAGTATAATTTAACACCGTTGGACTTCTCCCTGTGGGGCTACGTCAAATATAAAGTTTATGCCAACTTCTTCTTAAGAATGTGCATTTGTAACGGGAGCTCAATGGCAGCCATTAAATAATATCGTATTCCAGATAGTTTGTAGTCAAAAGTTGCCAAGAAATATAATGCATTTCTATATCAAATTAAACTGACACCTCTTAATATTATTTTTTTCTTTTTTGAAAATATTGTTTGGTGCTATCTAGCTTTTCGCATATATCCCCCATTACGACACCAGGATATTTTAGCACACACTGTTCCTCGAGGTAACTAAATGAGATTTTCTTTTTCCATAAAAGCATGGTTCCGTTATTGGTATTGGGACAAATGTGCGTCTATAAAAATAGAATCCTATAAAGTTGAAGGGATTATAGAATCCACTGAACTCTTTACTGCATACATTGGCATATCGACGATGAACCAGACTCGTCTAAGAGTTTGATAATATTACTATAATAGAAGTAACTTTTCATATTCCATTCTTAGATTTAAAATACAAGCCTGCGAAATAATGTCATTTAACAAAATTACTTAAGATAGCAAGCATATCAAAAGCTTAGAATATATTAAAACTCTCACAACAAAAACCGTATAAAATACGTTGTAGGAAAGTTCGTAGAAAAATTTAATACATCTAGCACTTATTTATGTGAAGATAAATTATGCAAGTTGCCATTAATACCATGGCAAATGCCCCATAAAAGGGCACAAAATGATAGGTTTGTTCATAAACACCATTTGCTGATAATTCTAACGGTTTTCAAAATTCTAGGCCAATCAGGGATTTAGGCAGTTGGCTGTGCCAACTAGAGATGGGCAGGTCCGGATGGACACGCATGTCCGGACCTGCATCCCCAGTGGTAATGATGGATGTACATCCGACAGCAATTCGGACACAGATCCGCGGACCTATCGGAGTGGCGGTACTGAATATAGTTTAGAGATGTGTAAGTTCGGAAGAACACGAATCCTCGGACCTGTGTGAATGAAGGATGTACATCGTTACCGATCGGCGGCACCACTTGTTGATATACGCCATGAGCGGTACTGAATCAATGGCTGTTTTCCAGTTAGCAGAGCACAAGTGATTTTGTGCCGCACAGTGCGGCAATTTTTAGGACGTTAATTGGAACATAGTTGTTTTAAAACCAACCGGTAGATTACACTGATCACCATAAGGTTAAAAGTGTATTACTCATAAGTTATCAATTGACGTTTATGTGTACGTAAATTATTTACAGAATAATTCAGTAATGGCTGTTTTCCAATTATTAGAACTCAAAGTGTTTTTGTGTCGCCCTGTACGGTAATTTTCGGGCGTTAATTGGAACATACTTCATGTTTTATGATAAAGTTTTATGTTTACTTGGAAACCTACATAAAACATCCCAAAGGCACAGTTATTTCTTGTGCTCATTTGTGCGAGCTAGTGCTGTAATTGGAACACTCAGTGCTAGCACTGTGCCGCACTGTGCTCAATTGTGCGCTAATTGGATAACAGGGATTGATAGCGGACTGGGAACTGCGGATATAGAAGTATTGTTGGTTCATCGTTATGTATTTTTATCGTCTTAGTTGTCAACTATAGCTATTTTTATTTGTAATTATTATTTTTGATAAATCATTATCGTTTTCTCGTAATTTCATTATATAAAGAGTGCCATAATGTCTTGCTAGCAGTATTACAATCCAACACTCCGCCTGCAGTCCGACTCAGGTAATCACAGTTAGACAACCGGACCCATATGGGTCCGACGGACACGGGTCTTGGATTTACTTCTTTGGAACTGGATGCATATCCGGTTCCATCTCCGAATTATGAGCGAACCTACCCATCTCTAGTGCCAACCTTCGAGCATAAATTAAATAGATACTTGATAGAACATATATGTTTTAAAATTAGTAATTTATTATGGTAATTCTCTTATTATCATACATTTATTATTAATAAATATTTTTATTTACGTGTATTTTATTTTTATATAAATATCTCCAGCAATTTCCAATTTAATCTTTGTAATGAAGAAATATTAGGATATTGAACTTTTCACAATTTGATACTGACCCGCTACTGGCATGTATAGTTATACCAGTTATACCAAATGAGGGTACATATTTGACGTATTTATCTTGAACACATTATTTAATTTGTTAACTTTCACATTCCCTAGATTTTTATTATTTTTATTTTTTTGTTCAATAACATTAATGAGCGAAATTTATATGGCTACAACCGCTTCTTACAATAAATTATTTTGAGATTTAATACGATCATGTAAACATATTTGACGTGTCGAAAATTTGAGATCGTAGTTTTCCCATTTTTGTTTTTGATAAGTACTGTCTATGCAATTTTTCACATTATTGACTTTTTGACATTTTTGACTTTTGATTGAGTTTTTTAACATTTTTGACTTTTTTGACATTTTTGTTTTTTCTTGGTATTTTTGACACTTTGCATTTTTGACATGTTTAACATTATTGGCATTTTATACATTTTGATATTTATGATGTTTTTTGACATTTTTTATATTTTTAACATTTCCGATATTTTTGATATTTTTTATATTTTTGACATTTTTGACATGTTTGACAATTTGAGATTTATGACATTTTTGACAATTTTGACATTTTTGACATTTCTGACATTTTTTACTTTAATACATTTTTTACTTTTGATTGAGTTTTTTGGCATTTTTGACTTTTTTGTTTTTTCTTGGTATTTTTGACACTTTGAATTTTTTGGGTTTTTGAATTTTTTATCCTTATTGACATTTTTCACAATTTTGGCATTTTTGACATGTTTAACATTATTGGCATTTTTTACGTTTTGACATTTATGATGTTTTTTGACATTTTCGACATTTCTGATATTTTTGACATATTTGACATTTTTGGCATTTGTGGCATTTTTGACATTTTTGTTGTATTTGACATTTTTAACCTTTTTTAAAATTTTGACATTTCGGACATTTTTGATTTTGATATTTTGGAGAATTTCACTTTTTTATATTTTTACATTTTTTTATTTTTTGTATTTTTGTGATGTTTGACGTAATTAATATTTTTAACATGTTGTGGTTTATAACATTTTTGACTTTATTTTAATTTGTTTTTACCTAAGAGTTTTTACATTTCCACCATTTTTTTAGATTCTCCTGTGTTTAATCAGATATTGAACATTTTTCTGTCCTCTTTCCTTCCATAAATTTAATATTCGGAAAATAAGATTTCTGACATATTTTACATTTTGACTTTTTGACATATTTGACATTTTTAGCATTTTTGACATTTTTGGCCTTTTTGACATTTTTGACACTTGAAAGTTTTGACATTTTTGAATTTTTCACATTTTCGAGATTTTTACTTGTTTACATTTACATATTAACATTTTTTATTTTTCGAATTTTTGTGACTAACAGTAGTAAATAAATATATGTGAAAATTACATAAGTGTGTTTATTTTAATTTAAAAAAGTCACAACTATCGTTCAGGAAACAATATTAAATTACTTTTCACTTGTTGTTAAAGTTTTGCAAATGATCAAATTGCAATACCGGGTCCTATAAATCGATTTTTGAACAGTAAACTACAAAAAACCTGATATTTCGGATCAAAGCGTACATAAATATATATTTTTTAGCATGTAACTAGCGTGTCTAACGATATCCACCCATAATCTCATTTGCTTTCTAAGACATTTATCCACGCTCCTCTTTCTTGGTCTAACTTTATTATTCCCAAAGTGTCTTGCCGTACATATTAACACTGAGGTAAGTACGGCTCATCAAATTTTGTGATAACTTTAGCTAAGTAGATTAAAATTTTCAGCTGCAAATATTGCATTACCAAAACTTTCCGGAAAGCTTCCTTTGCGGCGTGTGTTCGTACGTTGTCAGTGCTTTCGTTATTTTTGGAAGTTTCAGAATATGTTCCATATTATTCAGAAGCTTACAACCAAAACTTTTGTTGCGAAATTTAATTCGCGGAAAAGTCATCGTTTTTCGGATTTAAGCTAAAGTTTTATTTAACAATATTTTATAAATTACCTATCCACCATTATGGGAGCACAGTCTGTAAAATATCTAATATTTAAAATACCCATGGTCTGCCTAGCTAGATGATTTTATAGATTAAATAATTTAGTAAAGTGCCAGTTAGATTCTGTATCTTTGAAACTTCGTGTATTTTAAAATACATATATATTTTTAAAGAGATTTTTTCTCCTGTCGCTTCAAATTTCTTCGTCTATCTGCATGCATGTTGCATTACAGACAGTTATCTCGTTTGAATATCGGATTTTGACACTTTACAATTTTGTTTGATCTTGTGTTGGTTAAATAAGTTATAACTGGGTATGCAAGTTGTCAACAAATCATTTACTTTTGGATAAACTGTGTTGTAGTTATTAAGAATAAAAAATGTACCTTATAGTAGGTGAGTATTTCTACATATTTTATGTCCAAACCCTTTATTTAGGTAAAAGTCACCTTGTAGTAGTCCTTGATCTATCTGTTTCAATTATATTCAAATATATACGACATAAGGCATTTGTTGTATGGTCACAGACTGGGTGTATAGCCCTTATTGACATCGAATATTGGATGTTCGAAAATTATTCGAATTACAAATGTTAATTGGTTTCTTTCGGAATATTCCATATGCGAATATTATTTGCGTTTATTAGAACAACCAGTTGTTTTCGGTAAATAAACGTGAATCTTTTGCTATGCATAGTGTATTTTTTATTTTCATTTCTTATTATTATATTTTTATCTTGTTGATTTTAATAGACAACTTTTTGTTTATCTCTCCTCAAGTGTGTCTTCTTTCACTTTATGTATTTTTTAAAATAATTAGCCTATGCAAAAATGTATCTATTAAATTTAGTTTGACATGTTTAGATCATCAAAATTTCTGATTTTTGAAAACAGTAATATAAATATGAGATGTGCAATTTCTTAAAACTAGGTCTGTATAGAAATTTTACTTACTATAAGACAAATTTTAATTCGTATTAATTTACTTCTAAAAATTTCCTTTTATATTTGTCACTGTTTTGTATATACGATTTATATTATTAAAGACCATGAATTTGTCGTAAGTATATGGGAAAATAAATTTACAGATAGAGATTTGAGTGATAAAGAACAATGATACAAAATCTTGAGAAACCCCCAGGATTAACTATTATTAAATCCAGTTCAATTCAACTCTATAGTCAACCCAACTAAAAAACTAGAAATAGTGAATTTATCTTTATACTATATTCAGGCAATTTTTGTAGTACACTGCCATTGTTGACATAGTTCTCAGGAAATCTGAGACGGTAGTTAATTTCGATAAAATTACTCTAGATTAAATAAATTATTTTTAGGGTTCTGTATATACAATAAACTCTTCTAATATCACTCCGGATTTCTCCCTTTTTCACATCACATCAATTTTCTTCTAAACTACTGGACGAAAAAATTTGAAATTTGCTATCCGTGTATAGTTTGGAGACTCGATCAGGAGTACATATCGTAAATGAAAAAATTTTTTTAATCGACCGTTCCCCCCTTATCTTCGAAACTACTAGGCAAAAAATTTTGTACTAAATAGGAAATATAGAACGTTACCCGAAGTTTACAGGAAAAAAAGGATTTTGGGGGCAAACTATAAAATTAAAAGAATAATTAACCATTTTTCAAATGCATCATGTAATACATCAAATGAAAGAACTCATCCTGAGGAACACAAATATATTATAAAAATTTACTCATTTCCCCTCCAAAACTATAAGACGCAAAAAATTTTAAAAAATTAGAAATATTGGGCCTCAGCTGCACTTTACTGGAAAAATAAAGAGAAACCCCTAATATTGATGTTGGGGGGCAACTTACCGAATTAAATGGAAAATATAAGATTAAAATTATTATATTAATAAAAATATAATTAAAATATTTATTCCTCCCCCTTTATTTCCGCAAATTTAGAGACCTAAAATTTTTAAAAAAATTAGGCGTATATAGCCTTACTTGAGCTTTACAGTAAAAATATTAATTTTGTGGGGCAAATTATAGAATTAATAAACTGAAAATAAAAAAAAATGTTCTAAACGCGTTATGCAATACATCAAATGAAGGGGCTCATTATGAAAAATACCAAATACAAATGAATTTTTTTATATTTTTAAAATTAATTGTTTATAAGATAATAACAAATATATAAAAAATGCTCATTTCCGAAACCATACTACCTAAATTTTAAAAATAATTGGGTTTACAGGGCCTCACTTGAAGTTTATAGAAAAAATGAGTAGAAAACCCCAATATTAATTTTGGGGGGGGGGCATTATGTAATATATGCGATATAGATTTTTTTTTCATATTTTTAAAATCATTTGTTTAAAATATATTAAGAAAAATATTAAACAAATACTTGTTCCCCTCTTTATTTCTGAAACTACATGATCTAAAATTTTATATATATATATATATATATATATATATATATATATATATACATATTATTTGTATTATTAAAATAATTTGTTTAAAAAATTTAATAATTTATTATTTAAAACTTGACCTATTTGTCCCCTTTATCTTCCAATCTACTGAGCCTATAATTCAGACAAAGATTTTTTAGGGTTTCAATGAAAGTTTAATACCAAAATAAAACCCTAATGTTAATTTTGGGGGCCAATTCAGAAAATTATTAGAATAATGTACCAGATAAACTAAAAAGTTTGTCTGGGAAATAAAAGTGAATATTTTTTATAAATTTTAAAAGGCAAGTTGTTAAGGAAAATGTAAGAAAATGCACTCATTCCCTGCTTGTCTGAAACTGGAATATTACAAAAATGTTTATTTTGATTCACCTTAGTATGCGAGTCCAACCTCAGAGCATTTACTTTCTAGAGATAACCTGCAGTCCACAAATGTCGTGGTAAGACTAAGGAGAGCAGAGGGCAACAGAGAGGGCAAGAGACTATGTCACTCAGTTGGGAGCTGCTTCCAATGAAATACGTTCAGCATGTTGTTCATTGGCTGCTTCCACTCACTAAGTGAAATAGCCTCTTACTGTCTCTATTGTCCTCTCTTTCTAGCATTGCCACGATTTTATGCTTGACAGGCTATATCTAGATGTTAAATGATCTAAGAGTCCAACCCGCCCATGATTATTTAATATTTAAGTTACCGCCTCTTGTCTTTATAGACACCCCGTAAATCTTCTTCTTCCATTTCCAGGCTTCAAACTTTGAATTTGTAAAGTGGCGGCACCTGAAAGAGAGAACCCTAACTATAACTGACAGATTCCCTTCAATTCAGACTTTGACAGCAAAGCTCTTCTTTCTTTCATCTTTCATTGCGCCTGTGACTTTTGCTTTGGTAAGTTGTTTTGATTTTTAAAACTTGAAATATTTTGGTAATCTTTAGATTTTTGTTTAAATAAAACACTAGTCTAGATATCGACTACTCTCTAGTTTTCTAATCTGTCCATATTTTTGGACTGAAGTATATTTTTAGTAGTTTTTAATTTTGAACTTAATCATGCATGTTTATTCATAAAGTTTTTTTTGTAGCCCTTAAATTCACAATTTCGAGTCCCTAGCCACAATTAAAGATGGGTAGGGAGGGCAGCAAAGCTGTATGGAAAGCTAGTTACTTCGAAAAGCTTATAGTAAGTATTATTTTGCAATTTTGATTTTGAGGTTACATTTATGAATATTTCTATGATGACTAATTTTTCGTCTCTCAAACGCTTCTATAAGGTGCTAGAGCTAGAAATAGCAGAACCCACTAGTACTGTGAAGTAATATGTGGACAAAACTAACTGAACACTTTAAATAAAATATTCTAAAGTTTACATTGTTCATGCTTGTTAGTTAATGGCATTTATTGTTTTGTAGAAACTGTTGGAAGATTATCCCAAATGTTTCATAGTTGGTGCGGACAATGTCGGCTCAAAGCAAATGCAGCAAATCCGTATGTCCCTCAGGGGCACTGGTATTGTCCTCATGGGAAAAAATACCATGATGCGTAAGGCCATCAAACGTCATATCGAAAGAAATCCAGCACTTGAAAAGATCTTACCTCACATTAGGGGTAATGTTGGCTTTGTTTTCACCCGCAGTGATCTTGTGGAAGTAAGAGATAAGCTTTTGGAGAACAAGGTCAAAGCTCCAGCTCGTGCTGGTGCCATCGCTCCATTGCCTGTAGTTATCCCTGCACAAAACACTGGATTGGGTCCTGAAAAAACATCTTTCTTCCAGGCCTTGAGTATTCCAACAAAAATTTCAAAGGGTAAGATGCTTATAAGGTTTATATGTATTTTCTGGCTAAAAAATTTACTAGTTATGCAAAAGTGATGTAAAGATTTCATTGTAACAAAAAGGCGTTGCACATGCCTGGAAATGCTTAAAAGTCTATACAAATACTTCATATCATAAAATAATTGCTCAAAAATAAAATATATTTTTTGCAAACGTGGGTGTTCTTGGGTAAAGCACTGAATTTTTATGCAACACCAATAATCATCAGGAAATTGATTTTGTTCTGTACTTAATTTTAAGTGGCATTTGAAAAAAAAATTAGCTGTAATAACATAAAATTTAAATAATAAAATAATAAATATCTCATTTACACTTGATTATTAGGTCATGCAAGATAAAAAAATCCATTTTTTGATAATGTCATAATCAAAATACAACTTTTTGTCATTTTTAAACAAGATGACTTAGCAAAAAATCATTTCAGACCTCTTTTATAGACTGTTTAATTCCCTACAAAAATATGCATTGCCTTTTATAATACAACAATAAAATGTAACACAAAAAAATCAAAAATTATAATATTTTTCCAGTGTTATTTAAATGGGAAAACAAATATTGCATAGTGCCACCTCTTAAAATAGTAAAATAATAAATATGTCATTTGCATTTGATTATTAAATCATGTAAAATAAAAAAATCTATTTTTCAATAATTTCATAATCAAAATACAATTTTTTTTTATTTTATAACTTAAACAAGATTTTGTTTATATATCACTTGTTATTTAAATGGGAAATCAAATATCACATAGTGCAGATTCTTAACATTAAAATTAAGAGTTGCCCTTTTTGAGACTTTTTTGTCATCCTGAAAAGTATTTTCATGGTAATGGGAAAAAAATATTCAGTTTTTTTTTGCAACCCTAATTGACATGCTGTGTGCCAGTTTTGTCACTAAATCTAATTGTTAATTTCCCTATAAAAAATGAGTGACACTTATAGCAACCTTTATCATGATATTTTAAAAACAAAGTACTTTTTAAGCTTCATCTTAGAACCTTTTGCATTTTTTTACAATTTCAAGCTCTATAGGTGACTCATTAGGTTTGTTGATAGAGACCAGTTGTCAGCACTCTTGCACTTGGTTGTGAAAAAATTGTTCATGGAGAATTTTTCAAACTGTTAGAATTATTGGCAGGTAGCATCTACAAATAAACTATTTATTTTACCTTGAAATAATTGTTGTTTGGAGTTAATCAATTTATTTTTGAGTTTATCATGCTGGTGAATAAATTCAGAAATTGAAGTTTTGCTAAAATGCTATAGGCCACAATAAGTGTACGTACTAGTATATAATCTAATAATAGATAATCATGAAAACTGAATTTTGTGTATATGGTGTGTATTATCAGAGACCACATCTGATCATCAGTATCTGGGTACCTATATCAGATTTTCATGTAGAAATTTGAGTGATAAGAACAATGATACCAAATCATTCCTTGTGAATCCCCAATCTGTCCAACTAAAAGCTCCTCACATAATAGTCATACAATTTTTGTAGTACAATGTCATAGTTAATGCTATTAAAAGTTTTCACCAAATCTAAGATTGTTAGGTAATGGCTATATGTTTGGTTTTATATAATCTGTCAAATATATTTGTAATTTTTTTAAACATCCTAAGTTCACCTTTTCAGAGAACATACAGTGTTGTATGTAATTTTTGTTTTTAACCTGTATTACTTTTTGAAAATTAATATCGGCAGCTATTATTTGAGCAAGTGATCTGTTAGATATGGCTTGTTTATTATTACTTTTGTGCAATTTCACATGTTATCATTTTCTGGCCACATTGATGTAGCTAAAAAATATATAGGACCAGTTATCTTATTTAAAAAATATTTTTTTTACAATTGTTAAATCTCATCAAATGTAATAGAACCCAAAAACATTGATGATTTATAGGAAGTAGTTTAATTGCTTGTTAATAGGTTGTAATTTATTACTTTTGTATAATATTCACTCTACTATATTGAGTTCACAGTATAAGCTATTTTTCAGTTATTGTTATTTTAACATGTTGATTATGAAATAGTAATATTTGTTGATTTTTGTGCATTTTATCACAATATCAATACAAAAATTTACAGGTATATATTACCTTATCCAGTATAGTCATATATTTAGTCTGTATAGTTTTTTATTTGGTTTCCTAATAAAATTTCTTTCATCTTGCAAGAAAGTAGGATTCCTTGTAACCCATTTTTTACAACCAAACAATTTATTTCTCTGTAAACTGTAGACACTTATTGATTTATTTCTTCAATTTTCTGTTTTATTTCCTATTTTTTAAACAAAATCTCATTAAAGTCAAAGTTTGATGAATTGAATTTGTTATAGTCTGTATTTTAAGTTTCATGTTCATTGGGTTAAGCTAAAGTGCAAGGAACAGGGTTTAAATGACCTGGCAATGGATTGAACTATTTCAAATTTAAAACTTTGGGAAGACAGAAAACTACTATTGACTTGTCATAATTTTTCATATTTATTCCAATCTCTTCTTTCAGGTACTATTGAAATTATCAACGATGTCCACATCCTTAAACCAGGAGACAAAGTCGGTGCTTCCGAAGCTACTCTGCTCAACATGTTGAACATCTCTCCTTTCTCATATGGTCTGCAAGTTGAACAAGTCTATGATTCCGGTACCATCTTCGAGCCAGCCATTTTGGATATCAAACCTGAAGATTTGAGGGAGACATTCTTGGCAGGAGTTGCCAATTTGGCAGCTCTCTGCTTGAGTATCAGCTATCCCACTACAGCTTCAGCTCCACACAGCATTGCCAATGGTTTCAAGAACTTGTTGGCCATTGCTGCAGTTACTGAGGTTGAATTCAAAGAGGCTGCTACCATCAAGGAATTCATTAAGGTAATTGTTTTTAAATATGTGAATTCATTTCCAAAAAATTTCAAATTTTCATGATGAGATTGCATGTCCTGAATGCCTTTAAATACCATGCTAGAGCTAGAAATAGCTGAACCCACTAGTATGTTAGAGGTTCGTGTGGAGAATTGCTTCTGAGAACTAAAATTAAAATAGTGATGTGTTCTTTATTAATTGACTTCTTACTAAAGTTTATTTTGTTTCTAGGATCCAAGCAAGTTTGCCAGTGCTGCTCCGGCCGCCGCCGCCGCAGCTGCTCCAGCTGCAGCGGCTGCTGCAGAATCCAAAAAGGAAGAGAAGAAGGAAGAATCTGAAGAATCAGATGATGACATGGGCTTCGGACTTTTCGATTAAGAATAATTTGACGTTTTTATTGACTAAGTTTATTTGCTGATAAGCTAAGAGTCAGACAGTCGAAATAAATGAAACTGGAATATATTTGTGTTTTATTTATTAATTTCTGCAAATTTAATGGTGAATTTTTAATAGGCCTTTTCATTTTCAGTGCGCATGCGTTCGCATCAGCCATTTTTTTCGTACTGTTATTTGTAAACAAACGTGTTAAAGTGCCCACGTACTAAAACTTAAAATTAATAAATACTATTATAAATGTGTTTATGATTTAAAAAAGTAATAAAAGTAAAGTAGTAAGTGTCAGGATTCAATACAGCAATTTTGCTGTAAACTATAATTATGTTGTCTGTACGAAAAGGTACAACAAAGCTGTGTTGTTATGGAGTATGCAAAAGTGATACACGGTATAAATCTTTTAAAACAAATACCTATTATTTTATAAACTTTCCAAAGCCTTGCCTGGAATATCGCAAGAAAGTAATTAAGTCATCCAAAAAAATACATATTAAAACATGTCAAAAATGTTCTAAATGTGATTCGTGGGTGAAAAAATGTGGCCGAAGTGACAGAGGATTTAAATCTATTGATGATGTTACTAAGGACACTTATATTTGTTCATTGCATTTTTCTGGAGAAAGTGGTCCAAGTGAACAAAATCCTGATCCTTTATCAACATTTGGATCGACAGGTATATTATTTCTTATACCAATTTTTACCCTGAAAATAATATTTAATATTTTATATTCAACATACTTATTTTTTATTGAATACATCTTCGATTTAATTAATTATAAGATATAACTAATGACAATTATTGAATTTAGCTTGCATATATGAACATTATTTTAGTCTTAGAATTTTCAACTCCTTTTTAAATGTCATGTTGATTTTATAAATATTTTATTATGACATTAGTTATATTTGTTAATTTTTATATTAATTAAGGTGCTTTTACATGCAAATTCGAATGAAATCATGATTTTTATTTATTTTTTCTGATTTTTTACAAGAGTAAATACAAGTATTGATACCTAACCTCTCAACCAGCACACTTTTTTTTCCTTGCTGTGAACGTCCGTGACATTTTAACCATCTTTTTAATTGCTCACAGCTATGTGCTTCCACAGAGTTATAAATAAGTGAAACACCATCAATTAATTCTTCAAGTAATTTATTATTTGACAGAGATATTATTGCATTCCCAGCCATTGTTAACTAAAACAGTACGAAACTTTTAAATTACGGCTATTTCAAAATGGCTGCAGCGCTTGCGCAATCACCTGATGAAAAGGCCTATTCATTAATATGTTGGCTGCTTAGAGCATTTACTTTCTAGAGATAGCCTGCAGTGCACAAATGTCGTGGTAAGAGTAAGGAGAGAGAGGGCAATAGAGAGGGCAAGATGCTATTTCACTCAGTTGGGAGCTGCTTCCACCCACTAAGTGAAATAGCCTCTTACTGTCTCTATTGCCCTCTCTTTCTAGCATTGCCACGATTTTATGCTTGACAGGCTATATCTAGATGGTAAATGATCTAAGGTTGGCTGCGATACGGCGCTTATGAGGCTCGTATCGGTTTCTACTGGTGAACGGATAAAAAATTGTCAATCTTCGCTAAAGTACGATCTCAATAACTTTCTTGTTTTTCCATATTTTTCAAAATTATTTGTACCGAAGTGTTCATAATTACTTTTAGAAAAGTGTTATGAATTAAAAACATACGGGCCAAATACGTGCCGTACCGCACACCGGGATAGTAAAAACCATGCACGAGCCATATATATGCCGAATAGCACAAAACAATCAACTGTCGTTCCCGCCAAGTACACGCCTGCATGCGAGTCAAAAAACACTTCTAAATGTTGTGGATCAAGTCAGTTAGAACTAAGTGTTCGGTGGATGATTATAGACTGAATATGTAATAATAAATATGATTTCCCGCGCTCAAAAAATTTTAAGTTTGGCTAGAAGTCAGCGAATTAGTTCAAGTTCCCATGAATTTAGCGAGGATTCAGATGATTCGCTCAATGATAAAGATTATGTACCAAGTGATGAATGTTCTAATAGTGATGAAAGTGAGCAAGAACTGCTTGAGTTTACTGAAAATGAAACTGTCGCTTTGAAAACCGAATGGAAAGAAGTAATTTATAATGAAAACAAATTTCAAGTTACATGTCCTATTAATGATATTTTTAATAATATACCGAGTTATGCCAATACACCCTCTCAAATATTTCAGTTGCTTTTAACCGATGAGATGATTGAGAAACTGGTAGTTCAAACTAAACGGTTTGCACTTCAACAAAAGGAAAATATTCAAAGGCAAAATTCTAGGATAAAAGTGAAGATAGCAGAAATGAAACAATTTTTTGCCGTGATATTAGCGATGGGCATTGTGGATGTAGCAAAAATTAATGTGTATTGGTCAAAAGATTCACTCTTTCCTAACGAATTTATTTCAAAAATTATGTCAAGAGATAGATTTTTAATACTATTAAAATGCTGGCACTTCGTGAATAATTTGGAGGATTTGGGTGAAGATTATATTTATTGATGTAGATTGCAAAATGAAAATTTTCATTTTGCAATAAATATAAAGCCATTGACAACGAAGTCAGAATAGACTTTGAAACGTTTGGTATTCCTGCAATATACGTCGTTTTATTTTTATTGTGTTGTTATTGCGCCAAAAAAAAAACAAAAGTAATCAAGAATATGCCACAAACAACGTTTAGAAGACTTTTATTCTGGTTTTAAAAAACCCTCCGAACTCCTGCTTATGCATTGAATTAAATGTTGTTTAATGAATCAAATTCATAAAAAAAATATCATAAACAACAACTTTTCACTCAGAAAAAGTTAAAAAATTGCCGGGTGGTCTACGAGCCATATGTGGCTCGTAACGCATATTAAAATAGTACGGTACGGCACTTATATGGCTCGTACCGCACACTAATCGCGTGTGTAGAAACTTGCTGCCGCAGCCAACGTGTTAAATATTAATTTATATCATTAATAGGATCAAAAGGCTTCTGCATAGGCTTAGCTAGGGTTGGGGTTGCGGGCAAGCTGTCTATTTTATTAATAATGTGGCATTTGCCAGAGTTGGGGGGTGGGAGACAGTGACCACCATCACCATTGCACCTAGTTATGAAAGTTAACATGATGTAATAACTAAATTTTGTCAGTTGGACACAAGGACTGAAAGGTTAATTTAGTTATTCAATACCACACAATTTTATAATTTAGACAATATAATACATAATGTTTAACAATTATGTGTTTACGAAAATGCGTGACAAAATTCCTAATATAACAAAACTAACGTTTTAAATGTCAAATTGACATAAATTTCAACCATTTCTCAGTTAATAGTAGGTATTTCGTTCGCAGCATATTCAAGTGTGATTTTTTGGAACATCAAGAAACGTATTTTTTTTTTCAGGACATCAATCCACTTCTGCTTTAGGGAATTGGCTTTTGGAAATCTAGAGAGTAGAAGAATAACATCTTAAAATATTTCATTCGTTAACCGTAAACTTACAAATATTAAAAAAATAGATAACCAACAAACCTGTGATAACTTAAATCTTTAGTATCCTCACTAATTATCCGCTGACCGACAATTTTTTACACAGCACCTTCAAAATTCTGAACAAATTTAGTAAACAAAAAATGTATAGAATAAGTTATACGAACATTCGTAAAAGAAAAGTAGATGATTACTAAAATCAAAAATTGTCAAATATATCGATATACCTAGTACTTATTTTTATGAACAAAAAATAGGTAAATTGTTGTTAATACCCTGGGTTTTTACGCTAATATATATGATACTTAGTGAAGATACTACCTGAGCGTCAAAATCCCTTTAAAAGTGTATCTGATAAAGTTATATGCAAACAATTTATAGATAGGTGGTATGGCTAGACTGGATTACAGGAAGATTTAAAAATAATTTAATGAGACTTTTTCACAGCTTCATAAGGTAGTAATATATTGTTAAATTAACTATATACTACTACTTCTCAGATATTTTCTGAAAATTTAGATGTCGTTCTAATGATCATTTATACACTCTCATATCATACCCCCCTCTACCTCATGCATCAGAAACATCGTATTTAAAATTAATATTCACTTCAAGCACTTAGGCAACATATAGCATAAATATAATAAATTAATTATACTTGAAAGAATCTGCTAATCTTTGTGTACAAAGATCATGTATCTCAGCACTTGTTTGACAATATGGATTGGCTGTTTTCCAATTACCGCACAATTGCGCACAGTGCGGCACAGTGCTGAGCACTAAGTGCCAATTACAGCACTGGCTCGATAACACAAATGGGCACAAGAAATAACTGTGTCTTTGGGATGTTTTATGTAAGTACTAAGTAAACATAAAACTTCATCATAAAGAATGAAGTATGTTCCAATTAACGCCCATATTAAAATTACGACACAGAGCGACACAAAAACACTTTGTGCTCTAGAAATTGGAGAACAGCTAGTATTTATTTTATATAACCAAAGAGGTTAATACTGTAGAGCACGTGAAGTTAGCGAAATTCATTAATATAATAATGTGGCATTTGCCAGAGTTGGGGGGTGAGAGAGAATAAGCGTGTCGTTCCTGATTGGTCAGTGTCAGTGAAAGTTAACATGATGTAATAACTATTGGTAGGGTAGAGACATAGCAAGAGCTCCCTGATATGTTCTTTCTCTTTGGCTATTGTTATTACACTGCCACTTACAATAACGCCCATACCTAATTCACTCTACGTATTAAGCTCTTTGTATATAACACGTAACAAAGTGGCATACTATTGTTTAGTGGAAAAATATCGTTTTTGATAAGTTTTCGGACGCGATACTTTCATATTAAATATTTTGGTTTTTATATCGATATATCGAATAAATTATTATATCGTGTAATATTGAAACAATAGAGAATGTATTAAATATATCGATCTATATCGATATTTTTCCGACATCCCTAACTTTTAGGTTGCAAAGAACAATCTTCCAATTATTATATCGAATATTTGGCCGAGCGGTTCCAGCCAAAAATTTGGGGGGTCGTTCATTTGTCAAAAATATTTCGAACACCGATATTTGATTACATTTTTATTTTTTTATTTCAATAGATTTGTCAATATGAATGAACAATTTTGGTCATCTACAAATCTACTCCGATTTCTCCACAACTCTGTTTCTTATAAAAATATACATTTTACAATTTCATGAAATAGGGTCGAATTTCGACCATTGGGCGACCACAGTTAGTATAATTGTAAATAAAGTTAAAATTAGATTAGGTCTGTCAAGCTGGAATATCCATTTGATATGGCCGAAATCTTAACATTGTACCGTCATAGCCTAGCCAGCCCCATATTTTGCAAACGAAGGGGTTTAATTGTTGAAACCTAGGTTATGAGAGACTACCCCACCACCATCCTCCTCGCCCTCCGCACCAACCACTATATCGAGTTAATCAAAATTCCTTTAATAACCACATACGAGACAAAGCGGCCATGATAGATTTAATTGCTAATTTATTGCTCGCATTTGGCCCCAAATACAATTTTATTGCTCCTCACCACTCCCGAGGAAAGGTGGCTATTCCAGCTTGACCGTCAAGCTAGCGTAGCCAGCCCCATATTTTGCAAACGAAGGGGTTTAATTGCTGAAACCTAGGATATGAGAGACTACCCCGCCTCGAACCCCTCCCCTAAATTTTTAGAAAAATGTTACCTGTGAATTAATGGGAAAAATGCAAATTATAATAATACATTTTTACATGTCTGGCCCTCAAACGTAACGACATAATTCAATCTACAAAATATATAATACTCAAAGCTCCACACATTTTTGTAAGAATTTGAAAACATATTATTTAAATAATAAAATTTTCGCTTGTATATGGTTATTAACGGAATTTATAAAAAACAACAAGGATGCAAATTCAAAACTGTATGTAGTGATGTTGAGCAAATGCAAATCATTTTTTATTTAATTTATAGTATTACTTTGACCGGCCTCATATTCTTCAGTTTACATTATTTATACTAAAGAATATATACTTAAAATAACATAGTTACAGTCAACTTATGATATAATTGGAAGTGGTTGACAATTGCAACTATTTTCGTAAAAATGATCATTGAAAACGCCCAAAAGATAATTATCAAATCTCTAACATGCTTAATTTCCCTAAAACCCCTAACGTAGTGTAAAAAATCTATATATTCTGTCGAAAATAAGAAACACGATCAACCATGAGAGGGAAAAGTTTCGTAAAACGCTAATCGTACTATAAACATCTTTAATAGACAAATAGACACATAATATTGCAATATAATGAAAATTTAAATGACAATACCTACCTGTTTTTATTTAAATCCCTTTTAAATAATAAAATTTCTTAAAAACATCAAAGTTAAAAGATGAAATCCACTTCAGAACTATCACAAGATATCACGAATTTTTTATCTACAAATGTATTTTTCAACAAAAATATGTAAAATTACCTCAATTTCAAATTAAAATGTATACAAATCCTCAATATTTCTAATAAATATATCATTATAGCTAACTTTATTGTTGAAGTATATTAATACAGGTACTTTATTTATTTGCAACGGTAAAATCACAAATTACCGAAAATTGTTTTGCACCCAAATACTGGGCCAGCCAATCGTTCTTTAGCACAGCCAACTTAAAGCTATCGACAGTAAACTTCGTGTACAAGTTCGTATGTACAGCTCTTCCCATTCCCTCTATTATTACCAAATCCACAGTCTTCATCAGCTCACAAAGTTCTAGAACAAAAAAACTGCAATAAGATTGATTATCGTCTGTATTACATAAAAAAAAGAAGAACTGCAGAACAAGAGCCAGTGAAACAATTGCTACTCAAAAACCCTAAGGTCAAGAATCTGAAATCTGAGGAGTGATCTCTGTGCTATGAATCTTGACCTACGTCAGTGACCCATTTTAAAATGGTTATGTACAGTGAGAAATTTCACAATGCTGTAAAAATGGGTTCAGAAATGTAAATAAATATATTTTCAAAAGATAACATAAAATATTGCCAAATATTTTTAAAACATAATTAATCCGTAAAATATTTTATAAAACTACTTGGAAATGTTTTTTACGCATTAAAAAATATTTAGGTTGAATTAAAAAAATACATATTTCCATAATATCTCTCTGCAAAAACAATAAATATGTCCAGACTATGTGTAATATTTATATTCTGTAATATTCTCAAAACCTTTCTTCAAAACGTTAAAATCTACAATATTTCAAAAGTTTCTTATAAAAAGTTTTACTGATATTCTGAAAATTTTCATTTCGACATGTTGCATATAATATTTTTAAAATCTTTTGTAAAACATTATGTAATTAATTCGTGACATATTTTATAAAACTATTTGGAAATGTTTTTCCGCTTTTCAAAAAAATATTTTAGTTGAATTTTAAAAATATTTCAATATTAATTCTCTGAAAACCAAACCTATTTCCAGACTATGTAATATTTATATTCTGAAATATTCTTAAAACAATTCTCCAAAACTTTAAAATCTATAATATTTCAAAACTCAGTTATAAAAACCTTTGATGATGTTCTGAAAAATAAGCAATATAACCATTTTTAAGTAATTGTATTATAAATAAAGATGATTTAAAAATATTGTATATAAATATTTCTCAGTGTTTCAAAATATTCTGAAAATTTTTGTAAAACATAATTAATCTGTAACATGTTTAATAAAACTATTTCGGAATGTTTTTTCCGCATTTAAAAAAATATTTTAGTTGAATTTAAATATTTAAATAATATTTCTTTGTATAAACAAAAAAATATATTTCCAGACCATGTGTAATGTTTATATTCTCAAATATTCTTAAAATCCATCTTCAAAACTTTAAAATCTTATATTTTAAAAATTCTGTTATAAAAAGTTTTATTGATATTCTGAATAATATTCATTATCCACATTTTTAAATAATGTAATTTAAAAATATTGTATACAGATCATTCTCAATTTTCTAAAAATTTTACCAAATATTTTTAAAGAATCTCAAAAAATATTGCTATTTTCAAAATATCTAGTTTAAATATATAGTATTAAAATTAGTGTTTACATATAGCATACTTGAAGTAGGTATACAAAGAAACAATAGGATTTATTAAACACATCAATATATATATTTGATCATGAGTGCATATATTATATCCGTAGATTGTGTGGGGACATATAAATGTCTCTGGGTTGGCTGAAAAAGGGCCGAAAGTGGGATTGCACATTTATATATTTATTTTCGATAACATTTTCCTTTGAATAAATAAATATTCTTTAATGACTGATTTCAAGAAAATATGAACACTTCTAACTCTTAACTGTTTGCCTATTGTAGTCAAAGTTTTCCACTTTGCCAGTTAACTTTCAGTTTATGCTCTACATATTATATTAAGTATTTCAGATTGATAGTTATATATGAAAATGATTTTCAAAAATACTATAACAACTTTTATATAATAACTAGAAATTCATAGTATTATTCCCATTTCATATTTTCAAAACCTTTATAAAGACATTTATTTAAGTGTTGTTGGAAAATGTTTTCAAATATGACTATCAAATTTTTTAATAACATTATACATATGTACATCCGGTGAATATAGCAAAATCTTAGAAAAAAAAATTAAAAATATATATAAAGCAATTTGGTAATTGGAAGGAGAAAAATGCCATGAAGAAATTTAACAGGCACACTTACCAAGTGACAAATTAGTGAGGTCCAAGCATGGTCCTTTCTGTCCATTCTCCACAGTGATCAACTGTCCACTGGCTATTGACTCTTTAAGTATATTGCATTGCTCAGCAGCTTTACAACAATATAAGTTCAGCTCACTGATAGTAACATCGTTTAAGGATGGTAATGTGTTGGCCGTCAATATCACTTTCGTCCCTTGCAAAAGTAATTCCCTTGCCAGAGGTAGTATACCCAATATAAAATCTATGCCGGCATTATCTAAAAATATCACGCAGGATTTGTAGGTTTGTTCCTAGAACAGAAAAATCAAACTGTTTACTAAATTTCGAAAAAGAAAATCAATGATGTCAAACACTCACTTAAAAATAGTTGTAAGAATATTAAGTGTTAAATGTAATTGGGTTTTTAAATTTTATTCATCAGGATTATCACATTTAACAAAAAAATGTTGGAAATTGTACAACTTTTTTAAATTGCATATTTCTCTCTAACTAAGAAATCAACCACGACGTTTTAATAAGTTTTATAAAATGATTGTAGAAAAACGAATTACTTTGTTTTATATCACTAATTTATTTATTTACTTAATACATAAACATGTGACTAGTTTCGACAATACTATGTCATTTTCAAACGGAAAACACTAATAACTCCAATCACACCAAATTTAAACTCCTAAAATCCATAACTTCTGCTAAAATACCACAGAGCAATACTAACAAATCATTATTAAAATCAAAGACTATCAAGATAAGATGTCCACTTTCATAGAATCAGACCTTAAAGAAATTAAAAAAGACCCAACAAACGACATCCAAAAACAAACAAAATCCTTTTTAAATGACAATCCGTCCTTTATCAATAATTACGAGAAAAATAGATTAACTATCAAAAATCCCTCACCCCCTAAACTTTATGGACTATCAAAAATCACAAAGACAATGCTCCAATTCGTCCTGTAGTCTCTTTTGTAAATACGCCTAGCAATGAAATTAAACTCACAGTTCAGACGTTTAACTAATTTTAAACCACAGTACGCTATAAGTAATTCTATAGAACTTACAAAATCAATTCAAAAACAAAATATCCCTGGGAATGGTATTCTAGTATCATTTGACGTATCGAACATGTTTCCGAGTATCCCAACCAAAGAATGTCTACCCTTAATATCCGACATCCTTCATAACTCCAGAGTCAACCCCATAGTACAAATGGACATGAAAAAAGCCTTTGAATTGTGCCTGAGCCAAAATTATTGTACATTCAACAATGAATTAATTGTATGAGCAAAAATCAGGTTTGGCAATGGGTTCACCCCATAGCCTATTACTGGATGATATTTTCATGTCTCATTTAGAAGAAACGGTAATGTCCTCTGAGCTTAGCAAAAAACATATTTTATTCTGGTATAGGTATTTCGGCGACATTTTAGCTTACTTTACAGGCACAAGAGACAACTTAACACTTTGTATCATTCCTTAATAGTGTACATCGTAATATCAAGTTTACTCTGCAAACTGAAAGTAACTCATCTATCCATTATCTAGATCTCATCCTTACCAATAAACATAATAAAATCACGTTCAATGTATTCAGAAAGCCAAGATTCACAGACACTACTATCCAAAATTCATCTTTTAGTCCACACTCACACAAACTAGCAGGATACAAATCGATGATACATAGAATTCTTACATTACCCCTTTCCAAAATCGACTTAAAGAACGAACTGAAGATCATCAAGAGCATAGCTATTAATTACGGTTATAACCATACGTTAATTAATAAACTTATTTCCTGGAAAGAAAGTCAAATTCGCAAAATTTAATCTATCCAAAAATCAATGATAACAATATTCAATTTAACTACGTTAGCCTTACCTTATTTTGGAAGCACAAGTGAGAGAATAGCGAAACTTTTGTCGAAGCATAATATTAAAGTTAATTTAAGATCCCAATCCAAATTGTCAAACCATATTTTTAACGCCAAAGATAAAATAAGTGATAATTTCTTGAAATCTGGAGTATATAAACTCAAATGTCCAAAGTGCAATAGCTTTTACCTTGGTATAATCTGTAGAAATTTTAATATTAGATGTCTTGAACACTTACGTTCCTTTAGATTAAATAAAAAGATAATTCACTATAACAATTTGAAGCCATTGACAAAAGCCATAATAATTCCGTTTCTTGTAATTTACTACTCAACGAGCAGGTAGAGTTTCAAAAGAGCATCCTATTTGAAATTTTTAAGTAACTAATAATCAAAAATGATATATTTAAATTTTCTTAATAAGTTTACCACTTTGTTTCTATTTCATTATTCTTGTACACAAAAATGCCATATTTATGCAATCCTTCCGAGAATTTACCACATACCTACTGTTACAAAATGTTTTGTCGTCATCCATGAATTTATTTCCGTTTGAAAATGACATAATATTGTCGAAACTAGTCACGTTTTTTTTATGTTTATTTATTAAATAAATAAATAAATTAGTGATAAAAAACAAAGTAATTCGTTTTTCTACAATCATAATGTTAGTATATTACAAAGTAATGGCTTCCATCATCAACTATTTTATAAAATGGTTTATAAAACAAACCTTTCATAAAAAGGTGTAGCTTCAAAAATTGCTCAACATAAAGAACTACAATTTGCAATTTCTCTTGAAAACATCCAATAAGAGTCCCATACAGAACTATAGAAACTGTAATATTTTGTATGGAGTATATTTGGAAGAAAAAATGCTTTTAATGGGTTTCAAAAATCATTAAGTTTAATGTTTTCTATGTGTAACAGCTAAATTGAAAACATAAAAGCTTAGAATGTTCTATAGGTATACTGAAAGTAACAAAAACACACTAGGTTCCCATACTTTTTTTAATGTAATTCTATGGCATTTTCCCACAGTGTTTTATCGGATTTTTATAGTTAAACCACGAATTTCCATAAAACATGTGATTTGAAATAGATGGTTTATCCTTGAAATAAAATTGCGTAGGTTTTAGGTTTTTTCCAAATAACATCCAAAAATTGTTCCACACCTATAAAACCAAGTTATTACATTGGTTTGGATGAGACCATAATTGTCTTCTGAAGACATCCTCCAGGCTCTACTGGATTTAGGTATGAACCTCATGCCGGCCAAGCCTTATTTGCGAACATCCAATAAGGGATTTGGAACTACTAAGCCCTTTTGAGGCTGAGATTGCAGCATCCAAACTGAAATCATTAAATATGGACCATGGTAATATTTCTGCCTTGTCCAGATACTCCCATATGTTTTCCATTAAGTCTGTCAGGAGTTTAGCTAAAATTTCAGCATCCTTGCTTCAATTCAGTGGCTTGGGTTTAATGTAGTTACACGTTTTTTATTAGTGATTTATTCATACTAACGATCGCCCAGTGGTCGAAATTCGACCCTATTCATTAAAATTATGGGTTGAACATTATTGACGTTATTTTGTCTGTATAAGATATAGAGTTGGGGCGAAATTAGAAAAGTAGGCTATCCCTAATCATCGTATCCTAATCATTTGGATTATATTTATAGAAATAATTTACGAAATATTTTTTTATTTATGTATATAATTGTAGGATTATTTTTACATAAACATGTCTTTGCAACATGTTCGATCTAATTATCGGCGGACTTTTTTTTTGTACCCTAAAAGTTTCCGTTTCTGATTTTAAAAATAGAGATGACAAGCAACCCAATGAAAACTCTAATATTTAATGATATTTCCATTTTCCGCTGATTGATGAAAAAAATTACAAATATTATTTTCTACGAAAGTTAGTAGTACTTGTCCGAAAAATCAATACTGATCTATAATTTACAATACTAAATATTTTCCTATTGAACTATAGGTAACTCCAAAGATAGTAAAAGATGGTCATTACTTGGTCGGAAAGAGCGTTACCCAGCCACTGCCGTGTTTATCATTTGAAAACCAACCTAGCATATATAATTACGCACTGGTTGCTGTTGTCGTGTAGAACGTTTTGGATTTTAAATTTTTTGAACATTTAGGTTATAAATTTTAAGGCCAGCATTGTACGATTTCAAAGGTAATATATATGTAAAAAAATATATTTTACTCTAGAGTAAATAATAACTTAACCCAATATATTCAAACAAATCTTTAAAATGTTTTTAAAAGTCAGAACTTTGCAGCAATGGGACCATGTAATGTAAAATTAATTAACTATAAGATACCCACATTGTAAGAAAACATTAATTTTCAGTATGATTTTCAATATAAAAAATTTACTTACCAACGTAGTACCTAACCCATGACGAGTTCTGTTTTATGTAGAAAATATAAAGAAATAGGAATCACATACTGATAATTAATAGTAGTTAAATACACCTACTTTTGGAGAATTTTATTCTGTGAATTGAAATTGAAACCTTGAAAATACTTTGAAAATTTGTCTTACTGAATTGAAAACTTTCAAACTGATCGCTACAAAAGTAATGAAATGTCAAAATTTAAAGTGTTGTCAGATCTACCTATTTATCGTGAATTTGTGCATAATTTCACAATTTTCTGTAATATTAGTTAAACTTATCTGAAAGTTACCCGACAAAAATAAAAGGACTCTAAATTAGAAGTATAAGGTTAAACTAAAGAAAATATCAGAAATAAATTAATGAGGTGCAACATAATTCTGATTTTACTTGACAATATTTAAAATGCAATGAAAGTTGCAAACTGCAAACTTGCCGAGCGCCTAATAAACGGCGATTATTATCTATTATAATTTTTCCTTGGTTCTATTTCAATAGCATGACTAAGTAGGCTAACTTTAGCGAGGGGCCAAAACTTTTAGTTTTACATTTAATTTAGTTTATCTTTCACATTGGAGTCCAACCTATCTTATAATTTTCTCTCCAAGCAATCTGGCGGCACTGTTTGGCATTGACAGTAGGCATGTAAATAATGATTTTTTCATTATTTTATTATTTAATTATTGAACCAATATTATAAATTAAGTTTAGCATTCTGCACTGAAGGTCGTCTGTAGCTACTAAACAAAACAAAAATAAACAAAGCGGTTGAGTGACAGAGGAGAAAATGGTACCTAACCATATTGTCTTTGCCTATTTATATATAGATTAGATTGTTAGAAGTTTTTCATACATTGCCTACTAATTGTTAAAGGTTTCAACAAACAGTAAATTTTTGTTCCTTAGTTTAAAAGTTGGACTCCTACCAGTATCAGCAATATAAAAATAAATTTAGTAACTTGTAAAATAAAAACATATAAATGCCTGAATATTAATTTCCCAAAAACTAGACCTTGACAGATTAGTTTATAGAACAAACATATTCTAATACCTGATTATCATCAAAATCACTAGAGGTCTAGACACTAGCTAACAGATTATTAATATAACAAAAATAATTGTTAACAGTTCTGTTATCAGTTGGTTTAAATTATGTCATATTTAGTCATATGTTTATGACTTAAAACTGATTTAAATAATGTACATATAATTGATAATTTTCATTTTTTTGTTCGTTAATTTAATTTACTTATGAAGGGCATGCAGTTTTTGGAATATTAAATGACAGTATAAGTATTCTTATTTACGTAATTCTGCTAAATCTTTACACAAATTCTGCATGTCATGTTTATGTTTTTAACATTATTAGAGAATTTTTTCCCAGACTTCAAAGTGTAATATTTCATTAGCTGACAAAGATAGAGAAACTTGCCACTAAATTCTATTAAAATTTAGAATTAATTGTCTAGACAAGTATCCATAACAACTAGTAGATAAATACTAAAGCACATTTTGTTAATTAAATTATCTTTTATCAGTTTGTTTAAGAGCCTATTTAAATCAGAAGCAAAATTTTGAAATGTATGTTGAGAAGTCATGACCTGAACACCTGATGTTTTATCTTTAATGTTGCAAAATCTAATGAAACTTATCAGAAAGTGAATAATGATTTTTTGTGGCTTACTTTACCATTAATATAAATAATAATAAACCTGATAGTATGAAGTTCTTAACTAATCTACTTGAGAAAGAATATTTCCTAAATTTAAGATGTTGACATGAAAAATAAAAACTTTTGCTAAAATTGGCAGTCTAGGGGCACAAGATACTAACTACAAATAACTGTGTTGTTGGGATTATATGCAAAAATAAAGTTAAAAATCAGTATAATACTGATGCCAGTAATCCATTGATCACTAAAAGTCTTATTAATCAAGTGAAGTGAAACAAAATTGCTACAATATATGACAACTACACAATATTGAAAACAAGAATTTATGATAAAAAATATCACAACTTCATGCAAAAATTAATTTTATAAGGTAATGCCTCAAACAAATGTAGTATAAAAAAATGGTACAAGAGAAAAAAAATAGAAGTGATTTTTTAAAGTAGTTATGGGAGTTTTTCTATTCACAGATGACAGGAAAACAAATCTGGTGATGTTAAACATATATATTTGTCAAATAAGTCATAAACTTAACTACTTGTTTCCAGCTGTTTGAAATATGCTAGCAATGTATTCATCACAGTATGACATTAAAAAAGTTACAGTATACCAACCTATAAAACAGGGGATCAATCAGAAGTTGATAGTTGATAATTATGAACAGATTTCTATAATTTCAAATTTGAACAATTGTTATACAACAGGTCATTAAAAGTTTGGGCTGTTCTAATGTCTTATCACCCTTAATGGAATACATTTCTAGAAGGTTTAATCTTGAGTCTTTATTGAATTAGTCTGTGCATCTTTGATGAAGAGAATCACAAGTTTTGATTTGAAAACTTTTATAGGTTAAACATTCATGGTATTCATTTGGAGAACCAATAAAAAGTTCCTTATTAAAAGTAACTCACCAGAAACAACCGAACTATTTTAATTTATTGGCTCTAGACCAGGACATAGATTGAGCCCCTCTATTTTCTTCTACTGTCAAAAAATGTTTAGGACATTTTAGTGGTAAATTGGGGTAATTAGTGGAAATACTTGTTATTACTTCGATTTATTTTTTAGTTGAAATATGGGTGTATATAGATATATATATATATATTATTATTTTGATTATAATAATATCAAACTTTGCTGCAAAAAGCTGATTTAGGTAGAAAAAAATAATGAATTGATTATCTAGCTAGTGAATATACATGTTTTGTATTGGTTTCATCAAAAGTATATTTGCTCCATTTTTGCACTGAATCTCTATTAATGACAATATTGAAAGCTTTCCTGATTGTATAATTAACAGATGCCAGTGATATGGTTATTCTTTGTTCTGACAGGTAACTGGCATAAAACTATTGTAAGTATTGCTATGTATGATAATTTAATGCTTACTAAGTAATATTTAAAAAACAGCTTAAGTCTGGGTGTCTTAATTGACAAACACTTGAGATAACAACAAGATCACCTTAATCACCTATATAATGTATCAGAACATTTAATTCATTTAATATTCTAAGTTAGCTAAAGAAAATATTATCTGATAAAACCCTTAAAAAATATATATACACGACAAAATAATATAAGAACATATTTAATTTGAAGACGTGAGATGTAAGACCGACATCTAGGATTTTCGAGAGAATCAGCCCACAGAGGGCAAATTTAACAAAATGTTTCAAATACATAAAGAAGTGTTGGAGAGGACATTCAATTGTGGGAAGCACAACTGATGAAGGTTCCCTGACCAGAAACAATGTATATTATATATGATATATAATGTATATTGTCTTGCGTACAAAGGAATGACACCTCGAAGAGAGTAACATATTTAATGTTTTTATAGGCTAAACTAAAGTAAATATTTGTCAGTTAAAACCCTTAAAAAGTGCATATATGTTTTCCAGGACAGTTCCAGATGAAAGCAGACTGTTCCATAATAATATAGCTGTCAAAATATTTATATATTTATCATCTCAAATCATTGTTCGACATTATGTTAACAATAAAAATGTTTAATATAATTTAATTATGTATTTATTTTTATAGTATTTTTGGTTGAGGTTCACTGCATGAGTGTGCTTTGCTCCCTTTGACATATTTTCAGGGTTGGCTAATTAAAATCAAAATCAACTAGAAAAATCATGTTTAAATTTCCATTATTAATACTGAGCAAAATTAAATATGAATTTCTTAACATTTTTACTTATGGCAATTTGAGAAATTTATTTTTGGCTTCTAAAACCCCAACTAGACATAAACTCTGACAATCGATCCCCACAGTACACAAGAGGTAAGTAAAAAATTTAAAAAAATATCAGCTACATTTTGTTTAATAAATTGCCATTAAACACTAAACTATAAAAAATTAAAGAATGGCTGATTTTAGATATATTTTGAAAAAATATATAAATTTAAAAAAATATAAGCATATTAACTTAAGGTTTAATATAAATATAATTATTATTATAGGACATATTAAAGCAAATGAAAAAATCAAATTATTAGGCAAAATCTTACCTTCAATCGTTTGGTCCATAAGTCTAATTTGTCTATAAACCATGGTCTTTTTTCAATTGTGTCAAGAGCTTCAGAGAATCCAAATTTGACTGATTTCTCCAAAATATCTGTCACAGCTTTAGCACCCCAATCAAAAACATTTCCCCCAAGCACACCCTTAATGATTTCTTCCCATTTTCTATCAAAATTGTCAATTTCGTCCAGTTCATTGATTCTACCCTCAAATTCCTTTAAAGCCATAACATTTTCCTGTTCCTTTTGGTATTGAAATGCATCTTTGAAATTATTTGCTCTTAAATAGTCTTCATTTATTTCAAGCAAAGTCCTAACTGTTAGAGGCTTTAGAAGTCTAAAACACAAGTGGTGTTAACATATCACAGCAAGTAGATTTAGAAAAACTTACGATGGATCTAGTGTAAGTCTTTCCACCAGTTCACGAAACTGCTGATAGGAACTCTCAGCTTTTTCAGTTGCTTTTGGGTCATCTGGGTTTAAATATTTGGCATTGTTCACGAATTTCTTTACCATACCTTCCAAGCATGGCAACCAGTAATTTCTTCCTTTCGTGTTAACAGACAAATCTATTATATCAGGTGTGTACACTTCAGGAGATTTCAGCAATGGACAAACATTGTTAGACATTTTCCTCTAAACCCACTTACATTTAAAATTGAAATTAATTGGCTTGCGATTTCTTCTGGACTGTCTAAAATTTAAAGATCTGTTATCTTATTTACCTAATTTGAGATAGTGGAATTATTGTTGTTAGAAGCATTTAGAATATTTAAACAATTATTAGATGTAATTAAAGGTGACAGGCGGCCGTTTTAATCTTGATATATGTCCAAAAAATTAAAATCATACTTTCTAAATTTCTATTCTTCATAACATGTTGTAAATATCCGTGTTTATTTTTCAATTTTAGCAATAACAAATCACAGAACAATCCAATTTGACGTCACCATGTCACCATCAACTTCATAAGTTCTGTGAATATTTTGACATATGTAAAATGTCAGAAGGTCGTCGGTGTCCAAGGACATTCTACAAGGATTACTTAATCAACATTAAAAAACTTCGAACACTTTGTGACGAAATTATCTACGCCTACTCGACTTGTTAGCGATAGGTGGCGTCATGCCGTAGTTAGTCTGAAAGGATTGATATTTCCAGTTGATTAATAAACAAAAAAATATATATATTGTATGGACTAGCTGTTGATTTTCGGTTTATTTGCGGTATTTGCATTGACCAAGCCATATTTAAAGGGGCGTGCATTTATCTCTAGCTGATAGATATATTATTAAATGGCAAGCTTTATATAGAGCGTTGTATAATATTTCCTTAGGTATGAAAAATTCCTCACTAGCAGGAACTAACGTAACATAATTCCCATTCGCATACTGTAAAATTAGATATCAATAAATATTTTTTGGCAGAATACGACGTTCCAGATTTAACATTAAAATTAAGGGTTTATAATATAGTGACATTAAAATTTTGGCTTTCTTGTACCTATTAATAATTTAAAAATTTTAGGACAGGTCGCAATGAGCGGGTTCCGGATTGCCCCCCTTCGTCCCCCCCCACCCTTGGATCCGCCCATGGTTAAATATATTTAGTGACTAATATAAATTTAATTAACTGTGATATATATATGACTCCGAAATAAGTAACCTTTTTGAAAGATCTGCAAACACATGTATATTTATTTATTTGTCCTTTTGTTAATGTGTCGCCTTGATAGACGTAAATCCAATTATTACTACTAACCTCTATAATGTGACAATTTAGAGATAATTGTTTCAGTCTTCACTTGTTGAAAATTCCTTTTTAAGATTACTTAAAAATACCAAACACTCGGTTAAATTTTCACTATTTATTTACTTTTATTTGACATATATATCTCAAATGTGGAAACGTCAAAGTGAAAACAATCTTTTTCATGGCTACCTACGTTAAAAGTGACAATAAGAGAGAAAAGCATCCATAACTCCGTTATTTTTATGAATAACTATATCGAGTTTATATCGTTGAAAAGCTCTAAAAATGTCCGATTTTTTGAGATCCTAGCCAACTATGGTTTTCATTCAAAAAAAGATAAGTTTGTGTCATATCTCAAAAACGAGAGCTGTCACGCAAACGAGCACATGACAATCATATTCGGGATACAATTCCCTTCAATTTTGGTATTTACAGTTTTTTTATAAAATCAAAAACAAAGTAGCTAGAGGGATTTGAATAAATCGACAGAATTTCGTTTTTTCAAAATATCTAGTAAGCCATGACTTTTTACAAAAATCCGAAAGTGTCATTAAATTGAGCCAGTAAAACTGCAAATCTTTCCCAATTTAACCATTGCTCTATTTTCGCTAGTTTCCGAGATCCCCATACTGATCATAAAAAAAACTCACCCTGTATATAAAAGTGCACGTGCCCCTAGTGCTCCCCCTGGGGCCGCCAATGATCCAACTTCGTTCAGTAGTAAGAATACTCAAAAGTTAACATCGATTTAAAGTGTAGTATTTAAGTAAGCAAAATTGACAGCTTGGATTGAATTTTGGTCCCGATTGCTTGATTGTCGCATACAACCTATACGTCTGAAGTAGCCTGCATAGCAGAAATAACGCTACAAGACCAGAAAAAAAGGTCTATTTTACTCGATGGGGATGTAATTCATTGGCAGCTTCCACCCACCAAGTGAGATAACATGAGACTTTCTGTATTGCCCTCCCTATCTAGTCTTGTCACGATATTTGTGCCCTGCAGGCTGCTTCCAGAAGTATATACTCTAAGTTTTTGAACAACAAAAAAAATGGTGGAAAATTGTAACTTGTATCTTGTATGATCTATTGCTGTACTACAGATTCATTACAGATCAACTAATAAGAGACCAGCATTCATTGTTTCCATAAACTCGGATTCTAGTGGCAGCAAAAAAAGTGGTTTGTACAGGAGATTCGAGTCAACCCAAAGTCTATAAACCCTATGTGTGGACGATGTTATCGGTCCATGAGTGTACTCGGAGCACCATACAGCGGTCGGAGCTGTACTTGTAGGTGTCCAGGCGCGGATGGGAATAGGATTTTCCTTGGATTTTAGACAGGTACACTCCTTTTCCAGGACAGGAGCCCCCCCCGTCCGACACCTCAAACGGCCGTCGTCAATCTCCCCGCTGTCAAGGGAATGAGACTCGGAGTTCACACATGTCCGCCCAGGAAATTATCAAATTCATAAAAAGAGGAAAATGATGTGATATGAGATCATTTTTAGATGATCTGAGGAAGTTGTCAATACTGCTGATGTTTTTTTTAATTTTATTTCCTGTTAAAACAAAACAGATATGAAGTCAGTGAATTTTTTTAAATGTCAACCCTCGTTTTTAGGGTTCCGTATATACAGTATACGGATACCATTATAATATCACTCAGGATTTCTACCTCTGTCACATCACAGCAATTTTCTCCTAAACTACTGGACGGAAGAGGTTGAAATTTGGTATGAAGGTATAGTTTGGTGACCTGATCAGGAGCAAAAGAAGAAATTTTGATTTTAGGGGTACTTCTGAGGGGGAAAACTAAAAAAATCGACCGTTCCCCCCCTGATCTCCGAAACTACTGAACCTAAAATTTTGAAAAAAATAGAAAATATAGAACGTTGCCCGAACTTTACAGAAAAAATACGGAGAAACCATTAATATTAATTTTGGGGGCCACATTATAGAATTAAATAAAAATTTAAAAATAAAAAAAATCAAACTCATCATGTAATATATCAAATGAAAGGTCTCATTCTGAGGAACACAAATATATTTTTTTCATATTAAAAAAAATAATTAAAAAGATATTAAAGAAAATATACCAAAAATTTACCCATCCCCCCCGTATCTCCGAAAAGTAAAAGTTTTGAAAAAAAATAGTTTTATAGGTTCTGACCTGAAGTTTACTGGAAAAATAAAGAGAAACCTCTACTTTTCATTTTGGGGGGCAAATTACAGAATTAAATTGAAAATATAAAATTAAAATTGTTTCTAACCCATCATGTTATATATCAAATGAAAGGTCTCATTCTGAGGAACACAAATATATTTTTTTCATATTTAAAAAAAATAATTACAAAGATATTAAAGAAAATATACCAAAATATACCTATTCCCCCCCCCCTCATCTCCGAAACTATAAAACGTAAAGTTTTAAAAAAAATAGTTTTATAGGTTCTGACCTGAAGTTTACTGGAAAAATAAGGAGAAACCTCTACTTTTCATTTTGTGGGGCAAATTACAGAATTAAATGGAAAATATAAAATTAAAATTGTTTCTAACCCATCATGTTATATATCAGATGAAAGGGCTCATTACCACGAAAACAAATATATTTTTTTCATATTTTAAAAATAAATTAATTAAAAGTTATTAACAAAAATATAAAAAAAATTACCCATCCCCTCTCCTTAACTTCGAAACCATAACCTGTAAAATTTGTAAAAAAAATATAGGTATAGCGACTCACCTGAACTTTACTGGAAAAATGAGGAGAAACCCCTAATATTAATTTTGGGGGGCAAATTATAGAATTAAACAGAAAATAAAAAATTAAACTTGTTTCTAACGTATCATGTAATATATCAAATCACAGGGCTCATTATGACTAATACAAATATATTTTTTTAATTTTTTTTTTTAAATAAATATTTTAAAATATATTAAAAAAAATATTAAAAAATACCCATTGCCAACTTTATTCCCAAACTATAAGACCTATTTTTTTTTATTTACAGGAAAAATACGAAGAAATCTTTAATATTATTACTGAGGGGCAATTTATAGAAATAAACGGAAAATAAAAAATATTTTTTTAACGTGTCATGCAATATATCAAATGAAGGGGCTCGTTATGAGGAATACAAATATATATTTTTCATATTTTTAAAATTAATTGTTTACAAGATATTAACATAAAGATATAAAAAATTCTCATTTCTCGCTTTATTTCCGAAACCATACTACCTAAAATTTTGAAAATAATTATGGGTACTGGGACTCACTTGAAATTTATAAGAAAAATTATTAGAAAACCTCCATGGTAATTTTAGGGACAAATTATACAATTAAATGGAAGATAATAATTTAATTTTCAAACGAATCATGTAATATATCAAATTAAAGACTCATTATGTGAATAACAAATATATCATATTTTTAAATCATTTGTTTAAAAGATATTAGCAAAAATATTAAACATCGACTTAATTCCCATTTTAGAAACTATACTATTTAAATTTTGAAAAATATATTTTATTTGTATTTTTAAATAATTTGCGTAACAGATTTAATAATTTATAATTTAAAACATGACCTATTTTACCCTTTATCTTCCAATCTATAAAGCCTCAAAATTCAGACAATAGATTATAAAAGGCTTCCCTGAAAGTTTATTAGTAAAATAAAACTCTAATGTTAATTTTTGGGGGCCAAATTAGAAAACTAAATATAGCGAATCTTGAAGGTGGTACGGAACCCTTACAATGCGACTCCAACTCGCACTTGACCAAATTATTTACTACAGTATTAGAAGCGACAAGCCGATAATTGTCACATAAGGAAACTGGGAAGAGAAATAATCCTAAATTATAAAACTCTGTCGACTTTTTCTTGTGGGGTTACTTAAAAAATAAGGTATACGTGTTTCGACTAACAAATTTAAAAGATTTAAAACAAAGAATCTTCCAAACAATTAGAAATGTTAAATAACCCCTTCCAATAAATTGAAATAAAATTTTTTTCTTGACATACACTGTATTTTTCAGTTTCTCAATTCATTAGGCTGTTATAAACAATATTATTTATTAATTTTAATTTGATCACTATGAGTGTCCCAAAGTAACGACTCCTATAATTGAATTTTTAAATATTATTTTTAAAAAATAAGGTAAAATACGTGTGAAAGTGTCGATTTTCCTAATCAAATGTTAAGAAGATTTACAAAAAACAAAGAATCTTCCAAACAATTAGAAATGTTACCGTGGACGTTTTATTTTACTAATAAACTTTCTGGGAAGGCATTTTTAATCTACTGTCTGAATTTTGAGGCCAAAATAGGTAAAGTTTTAAATTATAAATTATTAAATCTGTTATTCAAATTATTAAAGCATACAAATAAAATGTGCAAAATTTAAATAGTGTAGTTTCTAAAGTGGGAATTAAGTCGATGTTTAATATCTATATATAAATAGGCTAAGACAAAACGATTAGGTAATTTTCTCCTCTGTCTTTCAACCGATTTTCTTCATTTTTATTTTGTTTAGGCTACTAAACTGACGACCTTCAGTGCAGAATGATAATAATGGTTCATTCATTAAATAAAATATAATAAAAAATCATTATTTACGTCATAATTCAACGCCAAACAACACTGTGCCGCGTTCCGCCACCGCCAGACTCAAAACATTGAGTAATTATATAGAGAGGGACCAATGCTGTTTATACTTAGAGCATGTACTACTGGAAGTGGCATGCAAGAGTTGTTATTGTTTAGTGGTAAAGTAATCGTTGTATATTATAATTTACAGGGCGATTTCAGATATTTCAAAATAGTTTTTTTCGTGGGTGGCACATAAGCACATATATAGGGTGTTTAAAATATAGAGTGCAATTATAACTAATAAAATAATTATATGCCCATTAGCGGTTGAATTTACAGGGTTCTTGGAATAGAAGGTGCAGTAGTACGGTTATGCAGGATGGTGCCAGAGATGCATATACAGGGTGGCGGAAATTGCAACATTTTTAACCCATAAGAAGTTGTATATATAGGAAGATGAAATATAGGGTGAGAGGAATTATAGATATACAGGATGATGAATGTTAGAAACGGAAATGATTTATTAGTTCCATATCTATAATGATTGAAATATGTCAGAGTAGAATTATAGTTACATAAGATAGTTAAAAATTTCATAAACAAAAAGAGTAAATACCGTGGCTCATAGGCAGTGGCATATATAGAATGGTTTACCGGGTGGTTCAAAAATGTTAAAAAATATTATGCGTGGACCATGAGCAGTTGCATATACAGGGTGGTGGGAATATATAATGAGATGGAATTATTATAATGAGGATTTTAATAAATGTTTGAGAATTGAGTGCAATTATAGCTATACAGAATGAAAAAATAAATATGTGTAGCCCAAGCGGTTGCTTTGTGTCATTACCACAAATAACGGAAAAAAACGATTTAAGACCGACATCCGGAAATCTGGAGTCCGTGTAATCTGAGGTCCTAGGATGATGTCCCGCTAGGGTTACTTAACCTGATATTGACACAATTGCTTATTTAGACAGCGTCTTTTAAACAAATGATTTAAATATATGATATATTTGTGAGACTGATATGTTTGCATTTAATTTTATAATTTGTTCTAAAATTACTATGGGGGTTTTCTAATATTTTTCATTTCAAGTGAGCTCCAGTACCCCATATTTATTAATATGGGCCCTTTGATTTGAATAATTTCCGTTAGAAACAATTATAATTCTTAATTTTCCATTTAATTCTGTAATTTGCCCCCCAAAATGAGTATTGAGACTCAGTAAAGTTCTCGTGATACTAACAACGGTTTCGGAGATAAGAGGGGGGAATGGGTAATTTTAAAATATTTTTGTTAATATCTTTTAATTAATTTATTTTAAAAATATGGAAAAAATATATTGTTTTCGTCATAATGAGCCATTTCATTTGATATATAACATGATGCGTTAGAAACTAATTTTATTTCCAGTAATTTGCCCCCCCCAAATTAAAAGTAAGGTTTCTCCTTATTTTTCCAGTAAACTTCAGGTCAGGGGGGGAATGGGTAAATTTTGGTATATTGCGTTAATATCTTTTTAACTATTTTTTTTAATATGAAAAAAATATATCCTCAGAATGACCTTTCATTTATATATTACATGATGCGATTGAAAAATATTTTACTTTTAAATTTTCATTAAATTCTATAATTTGCTTCCCAAAATTAATATTAATGGTTTCTCCTTATTTTTCCTGTAAAGTTCGCCTAACGATCTATATTTTCTTTTTTTTTTTTCAAAATTTTAGGCTTAGTAGTTTCGTAGATCTGGGGGGGGGGGAACGGTCGGTTTATTTAGTTTTTTCCCCCAGAACTTCCCCTAAAATCAAAATTTCTTCATTTACGATATATACTTCTGATCGGGTCACCAAACTATACATTGATACCAAATTTCAACCTCTTTTGTCCAGTAGTTTAGGAGAAAATTGCTGTGATGTGACAGAGGCAGAAATCCGGAGTGATATAAGGGTATCCGTATATTGTATATACTGAACCCTAAAAAGGTTATACAATTTTGTTTACCTACAGTTTGGATTTAGTTCAAGAATTTATGATTTAAAAAAAACTATTTTGTTATTTAATGTAATTTTTGTGTAATAGAGGATGAGTCATTTGTAACAAAAAAAATGTAGATCGATGTTTCCTCAAATTTGACTAGTTTATAAATAGTAGTAATCGAAAAGAATCAATAAATAAGTGTATTTAAAAAAATATTAATGTAATTTGTTGTGGATACTATTATAATGACTGTGATACACATGGGAATTGAATTCATTAAACTCATTATGTGGATTCATTGCGTTAACAAACAATCTTTCAGTTTGTAAGAATGTTTGGTGATATTGATGATTCGGTGGAAACCAGACTATGACATTTTTTTGCCAAAACTATCATTCGTTACCAGTGTTAAATTATATTTGGTATCTAATAGTTGATGCAGTGCCACAAATTTTATAAATAAAACAGAGTAACTATTTTTTTTTGTTTTCAAAATAGAATGTTTCTGAAAGTGTCGATTCTAGTTCAAGTGGACATTTGTCTTTCTTTATGTAGAGCTAAAAATAACTGAGATATTTAAAGTTGTTTATAAGGTTATTAGCGAAATCAAAAACCCTGTAAAAGAGTGCTCAAATCGCCTTGACTATTGCATGTGATAAAGGTATTCTACCTTTAGATACACAGACAATTTCAAACATTTCCATTCATTATTTTTTTAATCTACAAATTAATTGTTGCTCTAGTAGTGCACCGCTTCAGACTGGATCAGGAGATCTTTGAAGTTTCCTCTGACTTCCATGGCCTTGAAATGGCAACATTTCAATTGCAATGAATCTGCTATCGTCATCAGATGATCAATGGGAAATTCGCGGTCATGGGTTCATTAATCCCTTGTCTTGTCTAATCAGGGACGCCGTACTTGGCGGGTGGTTGTCGGTGATAGGCAGCGGCAGTGGCTGTGGAAATTGCCTCCAAACGTTTTTAATTTGGACGCTGGGCTTGCTAATTATATTTTCCTTGGAGATTATGTATGCCGTGTCTATAAATTTTCTTTTATACCAGTGCTTTTCCTTGCCCTGGCCTGGTCCCAGTTGATGTTGTGTTGTTCGGTCCATGCATAAGTAGCTTTCTTAGTTCTGTCCTTTGAGAAGCTATGCAGTGCTCCTTAACACTGGTGTCCAGTGTTCTCCTTGTTTCATCATGTTCATCAAGGTGTTGCTACCTCTTGCAAATCATTGTGATTTCGTATTCTATGTCCAATACGTCTAAGTTTTGCCGACAAGCTCTTAGTCTCTTAGTGTATGGTAATAACAGAATTGTTATCGTGCTGCCTAGGTACTTTCATGCAGTTCTTCAAACGCCTTGTTAATGATGGTTTCCGGTTATTAATTCGTCAAAAGGTCTCGTTTAAGTTTCACTTGTTCTTTGAGGCCGCTGTTGTGCTGCAGATATTTTTTGTTCTATGGAACTGTGTTTTGATGATGCTAGCTTTCGATGTAGTGTAGGTATAACCCTGTATGTGTAGCCTTCCTATAGCCTGTTGTATAGAGTCCGCACTTTTGGCACTTTACATTAAGGAATAGTAGGCACCACACTCTCTTCCCCCGCCATGGTGAATCGTGGCTTGAGGAGGTCCAAGCATGCCCGTAGTTCACTCTCTCTGTGTTGTACCAAATAATGACGGGATCGTCGACATACCTCATCCAGAGCTTATGTTGATTTTTGTACCTCTGCAGTATATGTTCTTCGGATCATTCCATGTAAATGTTGGCAAGGGTTGGCGATTACGAGAAGCCCATAGGCAATCCATCTACTTGCATGAAAAACCGGACTTTCTCCTGAAAGTAGTAGTTCATGAGGCAACATTGCAGTAGTTTCAGACTAACATTGGATCAGGAGATGATTATTGTCTCTCTACTATAATTATATCCAGAACCTGGATATAATTATAGTAAATCTTCTGCATCAACTTAATACTTTTAATATGCCATTTTTGAATATTCCCATTCTCCTCGAAGAACATTTAATTGCAATATATAGCAAAATTGTTGCCAAAAGAAAAATAAGAATTCCGATTTTTCAATTTTTATTTATTTATAAACAAGATGTCATGATTTTCTTGCATGACGAACATAGAGATATTTATTGTACATACTGTTATAAAATACATTTTATGCCGCCAAAGAGAAAAATTCAATGGCCGTCTAGATTAATCGTTTCTATAAAAACTACGTAAACATAAAACTGGCGGAAATAAAAAAGCAACATTATGGCTATCCCGAAATTACGATGGATGTAAAAAAGCGGCCTCGAAAAGGTTCCTGAAAACGAGGTGGCAACTCAGAAATATTCTTGGCATGCGAGTATTTTCTGCACTGGCTATTTAAAGGACAGATGTGCAATTTGAGGAGGAGGAGTTTAGTTTAAAATTGTCGGTGTGTGATGAACTGACAGCGAAAGAAATGAACAGCTGTAGTTTTACTCATTTTATTTTTGTAATACAGTTTTTTTTTTGAAAAAATAAAGATGTTGAAAGTGAAAGTGAATATTTGTGTAAATTTAATTTGAACCCACAGAATCAATATTGTCAAGTAACCAAGAGCGTCACAAGCAATCTTAGATTTTGGGCAGGGGGCTTGGGGGTTCAAACCACGCGAGATTTGGGTTAAAAGATTTAATTTTATTGAATTATTTTCTTCCTACTTACATTTTTATATATTCGAGATACAAGCAAGATGGAGCCCCGCCACATTATATTTTAATGTCTGTATAGGTAGGTGAGGATCAATATTTTAGTTAATTAGACTTCTTTTTACGTGGATAGTGTATTGCATGTAAAACTAAACGGCTTGATTTTGCTGACTGAGAATTGAAATGATGAATAATTTTCGATCACATTTTAATTCAGCATTAAACTGTTGCCAAGAACAATTTAGAAAGGATTTGAATTAAGGTTGAGATTTTTTCTTATAGGATTTCAATTCAAAATCTAAAATTGAAAATTTTCGTAATTTTTAATTTCATTTGGCTGTTCCACATTGCATGCCAGAACTGGAAAATTTTCATTTGTTATGTGCATTTCAATTAGTCAATTTCAAAGTCAATTTGCAATTCATGATAATGTCCACTGATAATGAGGTTTGACTTAGGACTTTATAAGTTTGGTACTTTTAAAATTTACAGAATTCTCTCTCAAGTGTCAGTTGTGGTGTTATTACCCAAAATTTTGCAATGGTAAACTATAATATATCTGAATTATTTCTCCGAAAACTAATATAAATAATGTTTTATAAACTAATTTGTTGTCAATCACGAATAAACAAATGTTAAAGTTAAATTGTTTCACCCAACACTAAAAGATTTAATATCGTTTTACGTGTCCCAGTTTCTCTGTTCTATATTTATCAGGTAGAGCTAATAAAACAAAATAAGACCATAAATTGTGTAGTATAATCAAAACCCAATTACCTGTATCGATTGAGATTTATACTTCACTTGTTTTCCGTTGTTATGGTGACCATCTCGAAGAAGATAAAAGCATAGGGACTTGGTTATTTTTGTACAGAAGTTCTTTTGATCGACCACCTGTTAACACTCATAAGGTGAGACTTTAAATTTTATTGTGCTCGTGGAGATTTAGCTCAACAATATAAAAGTGGCATATGGTTAATTCTAATGGGATTGGTAAAAAGCAACTGAGTGTTGATTTGATTTTTAGAAATAAATAGAGCCTTTTTGGAGTAAGTAAACAAATCGGAAACTTTTTGAGCTTGTTAATCAATCTATAATGCATGAGCTAGCATGCTAGTTGAGTTTTATTAAAATATTTCAAGGTGCAGACCTTTATTTTTGAAAATTCTTCAAAGTATTGACAGATAGAGCAATCGTTTTAATTTTCACTTTACTCTCTTAGTTCTTCGCTACCATTGAATCCACAAGGTAACCAATTACTAAAAACATACATTGTTTCTTTTCAATCTATATCTTTAATTTTCAAATACTGGTCATAATTGAAATATCATTTATATTGTTAAACATATTGATTTACCTTGACTCTCAAGTTTTACGAAAAATCGGTAATAATAACATTTAAATAAAAGCATAATTCTAACTTACAAAAAGATACTATTATTACTATATATAACTCAGTGTATATAGGAATCAATCTTCGTATGCAATTAAATATTTTTAGGATAGTTCCAAGGGATCAGGGTAAGGTGCTTTTTAAATAAGTGCTAAGTTAGATTATAATTTAAAGCAAAAAACACAAGTATAAGCGGTAATGCCAAATAATTCCGTACAAAGTTAAATGAATATTACTTCTTCGAGTCTATTTTTAAATCGTATAAAGACCAATAATCCTTCAAATCTATTTCTTGATATAGCAGAGGTATAAAATTAGCGTAATATAGAAGATCATGCTTATATCTTTGACTTAGAGCATTTACTTTCTAGAGATAGCCTGCAGTGCAAAAATGCGTTGGTAAGACTAAGGAGAGAGAGGGCAATATAGAGGGCAAGAGGCTATTTCACTCGGTTGGGAGCTGCTTCCAATAAAGCATGTTGTTCATTGGCTGCGTCCACCGACAATCCACCCACTAAGTGAAATAGCCTCTTACTGTCTCTATTGCCCTCTCTTTCTGGCGTTGCTACGATTTTATGCTTGACAGGGTATATCTAGATGGTAAATGATCTAAGTATATTTGGTGATGCCTTTTCTGCATCTAAGTGTTCCAACTGTCAAGAGTATTCCCATCAAATTATCTATTGATTTTGAAATATGTTCCAATTCTTGGTGTTATTTAGATGTTCTGTGTTCCATATATCATAATCTGTAGAAGCTTCTTCATTTGTGTGAAACAAACAATATTTTTTATTTACATCATTATGATATATTAATCAAATCGTGTAAAGACCACCCAACAACTTGTCAAATCTATTTCTTGATATAGCAGAGGTAAGAAGTCAATGACAAATAGAAGTATCAGAAGACCATATTTCCGAGCACGATATCTATTTAATTATTTCCAAGTCTATTTCAGTTTTTGTTGTTATTTAGATGTTCTGTATTCTAAGTATCATATTCTGTAGAAGTTTCTTCATTGGTATGAAGGCAAATACCTTGTATTTGGATTATTATGAATAATTAATGAAAGAGTATGTAGACAAATCACGAGTTAAATTTATTTTTTTTTGTAGCAGAGATAAGAATTCTACGTCAAATATCAGGATCAGAAGACCGTATTTCTTTGGTGATCCATTTTCTGCACCTTAGTGCGCTTGCTTTCAATAGTATTCACATTAGGTTTCTCTATTTCATTATTTTCAAGTATGTTTCAGTTCTTGTTGTTATTTGGATGTTCTGTGTTCCATGTATCATAATCTGTAGAAGTTTCTTCATTGGTATGAAGGCGAATAATATATTTTATTTGGATTATTATGAATAAATTAATCAAATCATATGTAGATAAATAACCCGACAAATCTATTTCTTGATAGAGCAGAGGTAAGAAGTCAGCCACAAATAGAAGTATCAGAAGACCGCATTACTTTGGTAATCCCCTTTCTGTACCTCAGTGCTTCTTCTTTCTACACTATTCCGAACAGTTTATCTATTTAAATATTTCCAAGTAGGTATGTTTCAGTTCTTGATGTTATTGGATGTCTTTGTTCTATATAGGTATCATAATCTGTACAAGGTTCTCCATTGGACGAAGACAATTAATAGGTACATTTTCTTGTTCTTGTTATCAAAAAATCTTGTGAAGACCAATAACCCTGAAATCGTTTTTTATATAGCAGAGGTAAGAAGTCATCGTCAGATAGAAATGTCAGAAGACCATATTTCATTTGTGTTTTCCTTTCTGCACTTCCTACTCCTACTCCTACTTTCCATGTTATCGCAATCCGTCATATGAAAAAGTCAAAACACTGCTGCAAAATTACTGCAAGCTATTACGGAGATGTTTCTAGGCAATCTTATTTATGTTCCTTGTTAGATTCACAATCATCATTGACTGCCCGAACTTTCCCCCGTGAATTTTTATGAGGGAACTTGGAGAATGTAGTGAACACTGACGCTACCGCAAACAAGCTAGCATTAAAGGAATTATACAAGTACAAGCTAACAGTAGTCCTCTATCAAAGGAATATGAATACGACGAACAGCAACTAAACAACTGAGATTATTTATATTATTATATATCTATTAAATACTATATCCTGTCAAAAACATCGCCTTGTTTAACACTGTTTTACCACGGTTAAAGATACCATACGATACTGAAGTGTACATGCAAATTTATAATTTAGTTTAATTGATAACTAAATTACAAATTTGCATACAGCAATTATCACATAAATTTCTATTTCATAAATATTTCCAGTTCGTAGCGTCCATTTATTACTGTAGAAATCAAAGTGTTACCAAATGTGTTTAATTCTAATACTTAAAAATCACACTGTATAAGCTGCCACTGCAACAGAATTTGTTCAATATCTTGAAGCGTTCAAGGTCCACACTATCAATTTGATTTAAACCTCATTGACTAGTTAGTTATGCTCGCATGAGTGATGACAAATTTATTCGTAATTATGTGTTTTTATACTTCGATAATTATGATATAAGCAGATATGTTTTCGTTTTTTGAAAACAGGAATAATTTGTGTTATGGAGGATGAACTGAATGAACAGAAACAAATATGGATCATGCCGAAAATCAAGGAATTACTTGGAAATATAAAAAATCTTAATTACAACGAGATTGTACTTTACATGTATCAACCAACTGATGCTGCTAGTTTAGGTGTTATAAGATGTCTGTTTGGTGAGTAGATTTGATAATTTGGGGTAACTGGCTGGTAATTTCAATTACGTGCTTATCAAGTCAGCATATTTTAAAGATAAAACAAACTGTTCTTCATTAAACACTAATAGTAAATTGAGAATTATTTGTACATATACAGGGAGGCTTATCGACAACAAATTTTAAAGCTTTGAATGAGAATATAAACCAAACCCTTTTCAAATGAGAAGGGTTATATCTTTTATTTTTAAATTAGCCTGTTCTTTTATAACTTGAGCTTTACGTTGCGAGAATTTGATGTAGTTTACATAATAATTAATTTACCTTTATTGATGAGTAATGTTGAATAAATGTCCCCATTGACTTTTATACTGTCACACAGAAACTGTTCAAAATGTCTATGAACGTTATAAAGAACCTAACCTAACCTAACCATTTAGTTTATTTTATGAAGACTAGCTGTCACGCAGTGGTCGAAATTCGACCAATTGTGTCAATATCTCTGGCAGGTTAAGTAACCTGAAAATTTTATCGTGACATTCTCTCTAGGACTTCAGGGAGAACAGCAATTACACGGAACGGATACAGATTCGGAACCTCTGTGTAATAGTTTCCTCGAAAATCCTAGATGTCGGTCTAACATCTCGCTTCTACAAATAAGTAACGAAATTCAAGTTTTTTCAGAAATAATTCATAGGACTTTATTTGTGTTCAAATTCGTCATTCTTAATTTAATATGACAACAATTATAGCTATAATTGCACACAGTTCTCTAACATTTATGCAACTGCTCATGAACCACGCATAATATTTTTTAACATTTTTGAACTACCCGGTAAACCATTTTGTATATGACACTGCCCATGAGCCACCCTATTTACTCTTTTTGTTTATGAAACTTTTAACTATCTTCTGTAACTTTAATTGTACTCCGACCTATATTTCAATCATCATATATATGGAACTCTTCGTGGGCTACTTAATAAATCATTTTCTTTTCTAACATTTTTATCATCATTCTGTATATCTATAATTCCTCTCACCCTATATTTCAGCTTCCGTATATATACAACTGCTTATGGGTTACGAAATGTTGCATTTCCTGTATATGCATTCTGTATAACATTTTTGCACCACCCTGTATAACTGTAATTCTACTGCACCTTCTATTCCAAGAACCCTGTAAATTCAACCGCTAATGGGCTTCCTCTATATAATTATTTTATTAGTTATAATTGCACACCCTATATATGCAACTGCTTATGTTCCACCCACGAAAAAAATGATTTCTAACATATCTGGAATCGTCCTGTATAATTATAATATACAACGATTACTTTACCACTAAACAATAACAACGCTTGGATGCCACTTCCAGAAGTACATGCTCTAAGTATATAACAGCATTGGTCCCTCTATATATAATTACTCAATGTTTTGAGTCTGGCGGCGGCGGCACATTCAGTTGTTTGGCGTTGACATTATGGACGTAAATAATCAATTTTTATTATATTTTATTTAATAAATGAACCAATATTATAAATTAATATTAGCATTCTGCACTGAAGGTCGTCAGTAGCTACTAAACAAAACAAAAACGAAGAAAATCGGTTGAGAGACAGAGGAGAAAATGGTACCTAATCGTTTTGTCTTTGCCTATTTATATATAGATGACGGCGTATGGTGTGAAAATAAAAAGTTAGTTATGCGTTTATAACAGTATTTCAGGAAAGTTTATATTTAATCTACGAATAAAAGAACCTGCTGACTTCGATAAAATTTGCATTTATAATTATGGTTATTTAAAAATTATGTCAACCCAGGGCAGTCCATCACGCTGACGGCATTCAATGAAACGACCAACCATATTTATTATGACGGCATGGCATGTAAACTCTGAGGTGGCTGCAATTTGCGACATATCACCTGCTTCAGAGAAATCGAATTATTTACATGCACTTTGGACTGCAAATATCTCCATTGCAAAAAGTCTAATGGTTTTAAATCAGGACTGTGTCGGGCTGCCTCTTTTAACTGATGGTTTAATTCTGCTGAGCTATGCATGTTCTCTGAGCAACCTCTTTTGTCTTCGAAAAACACTGGCCGATTATTGGTTAAGGCCATAGATTGATTTATTCTAATAAAGAGATTTCTCATTCTTGCTACCGTATTAAATGGTTTTTGGATTGTTGAAGCCTAGTTTGCAACTCATTTGGTCCAGTAACATCGGCGTTTGTTTCTAGCCTCAGAGATGGCTAAAAATGGTGGAATTCAACAAAATCAACCTTACACCTTGTTGGGACCTTATAGCTCCACATCCTTCTGAGTATCTGGATTCAGTTACTCAGGTTTGAGGATCTTTCTGCGGCCACGGTAGATTTAGAAGATTAGGTTTATGAAGCTTGCTGTATCCAGAGTATGTGGGTTTAGGACCTTGGGTTTGAGGGTTTGCGGTGCCTGAGGTTTGGGAGCCCGGGTTTAATTATTTTACAGCACTCAGGCTTTGTGGATTTAAGGATTTAGCTTCATCCTGGATATGTGGGTTTCCGAGCTCAAGTTTATGAGTTTGGGCCGGTGGCTTTCTTGTCCGAAAGTGTATATCTCGCTGATCATGTGTGACCCCTCACCCTTATTAATGAAGCCATTCGTTTTGAAATTTTAGGGTTTTAGGGTTATTTAGCTTTGCCGTTTAAATGTTTTAGATTGAGACCTTATCGTGTTTTCAGGTTATGGGGTTTTGGAGTTTAAGTTGAAAGGGTTTCTTATTCAAAAATAAGGATTTGTGTTTTTACGGTTTCGGGTTATCATTTTATGGCTTGTCAAGCTCGTTTGGGATCATAAAGATGTGGAGTTGTAAAGTTTTGACAGGCTGTAGGGTGGTATTTTGTTGAATTCTACCATTTTTCAACAATTTTTTGAGGTTGGAAGGGAAATCTGACCTAGTGGGATTGGGTGAGTAGCGGACTCGGTATCAGAGAACCACCAGACTAAGGGGGCCACTGCAGATATCTATAATGATCTACAGCGTGTGGTTTTATAATCTGGCAGTTGGGTCTCTAGTTGTCTCAAAGATCTTCAGTTGAACAATTCTGTTGTAAAGATGTAGTTTTAAAATCTTTCTGCAGAACTCGATGTAATGATGTTCTATGCACATATAAAGAACTTGCATATTCTTAGAATTTTTTAAAAGATTTATTGTTCTACCGGATAATATTCTATCTAAAGAAGAAAACCTAAAGCTTATCATAGACTGCGCTATTGGAAAATGGTGGAGGTAGTTATTTTGTCATAGTTATGGTGATCTAATACAGAAACTTTATTTTTTATCTTTTTAGCAAACAATTAAATATTAGTTGTAACCACTCAATTTGGAGTATTTTTCAGGTCTACTGATGTTATTTGACATACCCGAGGAGAGAGCTGGGGCAGATCTAGATCTAAGATGGGGAAATCCAAATGACTGTCATTTCCCGTTATTTTCATTCCTAGTAATACCTAAGTTCCAGTACATGGCAGTTTTGTATGGTGTGATGTGGTTAGGTATGTATATATGGATTTTATCGCGAAATTAATTTCGGCATCCAGGAGTTTCAGGAAGCTCGCAGAGATTCCAGATCCGGAGTCGTACTGTGTGTAAAGCCCTTTTGCCTGTGATTCCTAAGATAGAAATCACACGCAAAAATTCGCAGGTTTAATAAAACCTGTCAAAGAAATTACTATACTAACTTTTCGAGATTTTTCTATCCATTGAACGCAAGACAATAAATTGTTTGTAGTCGAGAACCTTCATCAGTTGCGCTCCCCTCAACTGATTGAATTCTCGAATAATTATTTATGTATATAGTACGAGTACATATAACTGAATTTAATATTTTATCGCAAAATAAATTCCGACATCCAGGAGTTCAGGAAAATCTAGAGATTCCAAATCGGGAGTCGTACTTTGTGTAACGCCGTTTTCCTGTGATTCCTAGGATAGAAATCACTCGAAAAAAGTCGTAGGTTTACTGAAATCTGGCAAATAATTTACGATACTAACTTTTCAGTCCTGCGTTCAATGGATTGAAAAATTTGAAAAGTTAGTATGTAAATATGTAAATCACTCCGTAGTTAATTAAAACATATAGATTTGAAATATTGAAAATAAGTATATAAATTAATATTTTCAGGTGCTCTAGGTATAATGTTAGGTTACAAATTTCAATTGAGTGTCATCACTTTTGGATCAATTTATTGGTATGTGATTCTCTTAGATAAATCATTTTGGAACAATCACAGTTACTTGTTTGGTGTAGTAACTATTTTGTTAATGGGATCCTCAGCAAATCATTATCTGTAAGTAATCATAAATATCTCAGTGTTTTAATAAATCATGAATATTTTACGAAATCCAGTTGTGTTGGTAACAAAAATAAAACATCTAGTATATTTTGAAGCCGGTGCCATACATAATAGACAGAATCAGGTAACATCGAAAGCTTCAACATTACGCAATGATACTTTCTCATTTAAATTGACAAGTAAATCTTTACGAACAAAATGTACTAGTTAGTATGCGTTGACTTAATAAGCCCAAAATATATTTATGCCTTATGGACTACTCCATGTAACCTTTTTTCAACTTTTTTTGCCAACCCTGTATAACTATGGATAATTCCACTCCAACCTCCTGTATAACTATGGATAATTCCACTCCAACCTATGTACCAACCATCCTGTACATACGACTGCCCACGGACAAGCATAAATTTGTTAGCTGCCTTCGGTAAACTATAGGACGGAGTAGAATCCATCCCATATTTACGGAGTCAAATCCGTCCTATATTTCAACCATAGTAATAACTCCTTGTGGGCTAGCCCATAAATTAGTTAATTTTTTACATTTTACATTATCGTCCTGTGTAACATTAATTCCTCTCCACAACTTCTTATGGGCTATAAAAGAAATATTTTTTTAATCACACTGTATAAATATAATTCAACTGCAGCATATATTTCAACCATTCTGAATATTATTTGCTTATGTCCACATCATATAACAGTTTTTTAATCACCCTATATAATTTTAATTTCACATTTTTTCCAACATTTTTATACCACCAAACGTCCAGTCCACCCTATATTCCAACCATCCTGTATATACGGCTGCCTACGGACCACCATCATTCTAGTCCGTCCTATATTTCAATCTTCATATAAATGCAACTCCTTCTATCACTTTACTTTGTGATTTTGTTTGCTATTACTAAACATCCTGTGTATAAACCCACAAATAGCAGTTTAAATTGACATGTGTTGTCACTGAATTTTCTATTAGGCCGGGAAAATATGACAACCAAAAGCACCGTCTTCACAAAGTGGAACAATTTTCATTATATAGGTATTTGCCAGATATACAAACAAAACGAGCTTGGTACTCATTGATTTAAGGAGTCAAAAATACTATGCTTTACTACCTATATGCTTGAGATGTACATAGAAAATTTTGAAATTCGCAATTAAAACTTCCAGTGCCTAAAATTACCGTACTATTACGTTGGAATTAAAATATTTATGAGGAAATGTACGTTATGTAATTTTCGATAAGAATTTTGGAATTTTCGGCGATTTTCTGCAAAACTGCAAGTTGCACGTCGCAGAAAAGTATATGAAATCACCTAAGGATCTTCCTTAATAGATTAAACGTTAAAACACTATACACATCCATAAGGAGTTATCGAAAAATCGACTAAAATATTAGGGATATTGGTCGATTTCCATGCACGCATGTGTTCATTCACAAATTTTGTCACTTTACCAATAGAATTCTTTTCCAAAATTTGAAGTTTCACCAATCCGGATATATACTCTATTAAACAAGACCATATTCATTCAAAAGGGTTCACCACAGGAGAAGAAATCAGGTAACATTCATACAAAAAAAAAGCGAAAAAAAATACGCGACGAATTGATAACCTCCTCCTTTTTGGAAGTCGGTTAATAAATTAGAGTATATGTATCATTCATTGGTTTCAATTTAAGGTGAAGGGTAGTTCAAATTATTGTCTAGTGAATACCTATTTCTTAAGATACAAGGTAGTTTGAACAATATACTAATGTGGTATTATGGAGCTCATCTTATATACAGGGCCAACAATAAATAAATAAATTTTTATGATTCCGTTATTATATGAATATCAAATATTCCATGATGAACTACATTTATTACTTTTTGAGGAGTTGCAAACGTAGACCCAACTTTCAAATTTTATTTTATCTATAATCTTTGTAATTTTTCACCAGTTTGAAACGCCTTATGCGTTTTCTCTTGTGTCCATTTTAGGTTGTCATTCGGTATCAAATCGCCTGTCATTTTAATAGCATAATTTGCTGTGGTCCACGAATGCAAGGATGGAAGTGCCTTTTAGAAGTGTCTGTCCTAAAAGACTGTTGGATAAAACTTTCCACCAAATCTGGTCAAATGCGATACCTCAGTACTCATTGATATAATTGTTGTGTGGTCAAGACCAATTTTTCTATTTGAACAATATTTTTCGTTTACAGTCATAAAACCCGCCACAACAACCTAATCTAACATAAATGAACATGAATAAAAATATACCTGTATGAAAGATTATATATTTTAGTTCTCTGGATGGACGCCTGGATTATTCAAAAAGAAATCGTCATGTCCCATATTGGAATTATTTTATTCTCAAGTTTCAATTTTTTGTTCTATACTTTTTTGCTGGATTGAAAAAGACTGATATGGAGTGGCTTGAAGGATACTCTATGACTGATTTAGGACACCACTGGGTATTTCTACCATTCCAGTAAGTACCTATAATGTAAACAGAAATTTATACAGGGTGTTTTGTAGAACGTTCGCCAAATATGGAGGGCAGATAGGTGGGCTCATGTGCTATATTATATAGCTCATATAAAAGATATCTTAGATTTCTCAGATACATTTACTGGTTTTCACTGTATCTTAAATTTTGTAATATGATTCATCTTTCGATTTTCTTATTTTTCAGATTTTTACATGTTGCTTAACTTTTTGATTTAATCAGTTCACTGTATCTTCACTAAATAAACACTAAATAAGCACATCGAGAACTTCGAATGCTTACAAAAGGTCATTTCTAGTTAAGGGAAAGAATCAATGTTGCGTTCCAAATAATGTGGGATGAACAATCTTATGAGATGAAATCCCATTGGAGGCAGACCAATAATATTCAAAAAAGATGACTGACCAACATTATAGGCGATATATCACACTTATTGGAAAGTAATCAGTATCATCATAAAATTTGAGTTTATAACTTAGTCAAGTGTCGCAGCAAGCTACAGTTTGAATCAAAATAACAAATTACATACACCAAATTGCAAATTTTATTATGATACTGATTACTTTCTTTGTTATATATCCGTTGGAAAGGGGTTGAAGCAGAAAAATTTTTGTAAGCATTCGAAGTTCTCGATGTGCTTATTTTTTTTGTAACGTGATAAAGTGTTTAACTTAAATACTTTTTATGGAACATCGCCATTTGTGGACTCATATAATTTTTAGAACCAATCATTGCTGCCAAATATCGAATGCAGATAGGTAAATAGACATCATAGATTACATAAAGTTTATTTGGTGAAGATACAGTGAAAAATAAAAAAGTTACAACAGTTTAAATATAAAAATCTGAGAAATAAGAAAATTAAAATTAAATTAAAAAAAAACCGTTAGATATCTAAATTTTATATGGGCTACATAATAGAGCACACGAGCCCACCTATCTGCCATCCATGTTTGGCGAATGTTCTACTGAACACCCTGTATATTTCAACTTTTTACAGCAGTCAATTTCAAAGATGTTGTGTCATAGTCCTCTAACTGTATTCATTCTGTTGATTCCTGTTGATTATATTTCAGTACCAATAATATTATTGACATTTAGGAGTTTCAGGGAAATTAGGTCACAGAAATTTCAAATCGGGAGTCATACTGTGTATAAGGCCGTTTTTCTGTGATTGATGGGTTAGAAATCACACGAAAGAAACTCATCTAAAATCTGTAAATGAAAGTAAGACACTGTCTTTCCGAGATTTTTCAATCTTGAATCTCCTAGATTTTGAAATTTGTTTCACGATGTAATACGAAATTTAGTTACGACATGTACTATATATATCGAGATTTCAGTCAGTTGAGGGGAGCGCAACTAATGAATATTTTAGACTAGAAACAATATATTGTCTTGGGTTCAATGGATTAAAAATCTCGAAAAGATAACATCATAATTTCTTTGATAGGTTTTAGTTAATCTACAAATTCGTTCGTGTGTCACACACAGTACGACTCCACGATCTCAAGCTAGTTTTTTTCTGAGACTCCTAAATGTGGATATGGATTAATATAGTTTACCCACAAGATTAAATTTTTTTGTACCACTCACATTCCCACTGAATTTATATATAAATTCACCTGAGTGAAAATTTCTTTCTTTCTTGGGATCGGTTGTTTGCAGATTGTTTCTGTCACCAGAGAAAATTGATTACTTCATAGTACATTGGTTTGGTTTTTTATTGGATCTGACGATAGGATTTTGGATGTTATTGGAATTTACAAGGCCCGTAGCGATGGTGTTTTGTGCGATGTTTCATCTAATGAATTCGAGACTTTTCAGTATTGGTAAGTAGATTAATGGATTTATATTTAATTTTATGAATTGCTTATCGACAAGCAAGCAAGAACGCACAGTAATTCAATTTATGTTATTGACGATGTTGTTTCCATTGACCCGTCTAGCAAATAAATTTTCATGTGGATCACGGAGGACCTTAATAAAGTTAAATAAAATATCGGAAAAATGTGACAAAACAGAAACGCAAATTATTTGAGACACGTAAAGTTGAATTAGAAAGCTTTGTATCTACATTGGAAGAAAAACAACAGAACTTTGTTGAATGTTTATTTTCCAAATTAGAATAAACAACTCCGGAACTAAACATTCAAAAACCACCAAATTGAAGAACTAATGCCGTTAGTAATTCAAGGTACCGAAATGATTAATCAGAAAATACAGAGTATGGAACCAGACAAAAGACAATAAATGAATAAATCGAAATTCTAAACAGTCCAATGCAGTATCTCGGAAATAGGGTCGCTACACCTTGATGATTAGAGAGAAATGCATGTCAGCCATTTCTGCGTTTGAATAAACCGCCATATTGGTGAAAATTCGCGAGAAGTCACGCACAAGTATCACTGTGTTAATAAAAATCAACGAGAGTAAATTAACAACAATTAAGTTAAGTTGAGTCAAGGATACAGAATAAAGAAAGAATATTATGAGGACCCACAGTTTTTGAATACTGTAATGGCCACTAGAAATTCCTCCGAGATCTCTGTCCAACCACTGATCATAGGAGCACAAGGAGTGTGGTGTGCCAACAACGATACCTTATTGGACTCACTAAATATCATACAACACCACAACAAAACGTTATCTAATAAACAGTGTAATAGTTGGTTCACTCGCCAGTCATTCCTTTTTTAATAGAGCAGTGTGGAGATAGAATTGTCATTTGTCTCTATCTAATATTAAAAAAAAAAAAATTAAATATCCCCAGTAGTTTTTCTTCTCTATTTTTTAATCATCAATTTCTACAATTTTATTCTTCAAATAAAACTAATTATATGTATTCACGTCCCACATCCTCCCATATAAAGAACTGAACCCTGAGCACAAGATATCTCGCCACGGCTACAAAATTCATGTGAAAACACTAAAGTAGGTACTAATTTTTAGCCCGGTTATTCGTGGCACCGTTCACCGGCCGATTCGTAGATTGGGAAATAGACGCTGTAGTATACATAAATGTTAATGTGTGCTATTTGATGTAATAGCCTTATATTGAAATTATATATTTTATTGAGGTTTAATTTAATACCTCTGAGAGTCCTTTATAATGTAGCACACTTGTAAATTTATTAAATTCACTTCTCCTTGGTTGTATTTTAAAATGTTTGTCTTTTAAATTGATTGTCCTTATACAATGATTGTTGACTGTAAATATCTATTTAATGACTATTTTTTTATTATAACTATTATTTGTATAATGTATAACTGTCTCTATTCGATTTCAAAGTTTTAGCGCCTGCTCTTTTAGATGATATTAATTGATTATTGAATGCCAAATTAAAGTGACACATAGAAATAAGTAGGTTTTTCCTTAGTTAAGTTAGGTTAAGTCACCCCATCTCCCGGTTATACTGGTGAGCCAATTGTAAAGCCTCACAGCCATGGCTGAAATGTCTTTTTAACATTTGTTAATTGTAATCATATTAAGTTAATAAAGAGTTTGAATAGAGTTGTCAGTAAGAGGAATGAATCTGACAGCCGCCTACTAGAAAAATAAATAAAACAAGAACTGTTTGTTTCTACGATACACATGAAATTGATCATTTTTTTACACAAAAATAATATTTCCACCTTTCCAATATTTTAAATAAAAATCAAAACAAAATTCTTAAAATTAAAAGGTTTAAAGGAAGGATTGGATATTAACACTGATAATCGAAAAAATGCAACAAATTGAACATAACCATAAAAATGAAAGAAACGATTATCTCTTACTTGATCTCTCTTGTTTTCATGGAGCTTGAGCCTTTGTCGTGCCCACCAGCAGTGAGGCAAATTCCGTGTTCAACCGGCTTCTTTCGTCGATCTATATTGTCCTAGCAGTGAGGCTGTGGTCCGTGTTCAACCAGGAAAGTAGATTTTTGGCTTTGGTCCTTTGTTTCGGCAAGGTATTGGAATCCGCCGTTTCTAGTGAGCCTTCGCGTGTTCTAGAAACGTTCACGAAATCCTACTGACTGCGCCAAATTTTGTTACGTCGATAACAAAATTAATTATTTTTTAAATACACTTTCTACATCGGTTACTTTTCGAAAGTACTGTATATCATGCAATTTGTTACCTAACTTTCATATTTGCTAAATTTTCGTCTTTAGTCCAGATTTTAGTATTGTCCCGTTATATTCAACAGTTGCTAGTGCTGATAAAGACACGGTTGACTAGTTTTGATTTACCTTAGGGAAATGTTGGGTTCCATTTTCCTTACTTCTCAAAAGTCTCAAAGTCCCACCCACATTTATATGGCCACAAGCACAAGGTACACCACCGACGCAATATTTGTAATTTATGGCTGCATTGAACGGTTTTGTATGCGAACAGATCGGATTGAAATATTTATTATAAAAACAGTATTGGTTTCGTTTTAATTTCATAAGGTTTTCAGTGATTTCTGATAGTTTAGACAGTATGAGATCCGGCGTGCCTCTCAGACCATATTACAAAGCAAAGAATTTAAGGGGGCTGAAATTGTGAGCAGAATTCCGCAGTAATTAACTTTATTAATTGATTTGTAATTATTTTCTTTATATTCTTTTATGTTAATTGAATATTTCCGTTAACTACCGTATTAGCCTGGTCACGCTGCAAAACATGTTTTGAATTATGCATATATAAGTATTCCAAAACTATAATCCGGCGATCAATAGGTATTTAACTGATAGTCAATAGGAATTGATCCACCGTGAGTTATGCCTAGTATCTGACCCTGACATAATGAGTAACAGACAATGCATAAAATGACTCGAGGAAGGACATCTTGAAATCTTTCGCACTTACTCATTACACCCTGAATATAGTTCTATTGTAGTAATTAATGGTCTATTAAACTATCAACTTTTTTAGGAATGTTTCCTTATGTTTGCCTGGTTTCTTTACCATTATTTTGCAATGAAAGCTGGCCACGAAAATTCGAAAAATTTTTCACTAAAAAGCCCCCTGAAGAACCTTTACCATCTAGTTTCTGCATTTACCAAAATAAACCGAATTCAAACGAAGATTGCAAGTTGAACCAAACAATAAAATGGAAGCACAAATTTGTTGTATCACTTTTAATTGCCCATTGTGGCCTACAAATATTTCTACCTTATTCTCATTTTATTACCAAGGTAACCATACATTTTGAATTTAACTGTTCTATTTTTCTTTAGTTTATTTGATTTTTAAGGGTTATAACAATTGGACTAACGGACTTTACGGCTACTCCTGGGACATGATGGTACATTCATGGGACACTGTAGCAAACATCGTTAAAATCGTTGATAACAACTCTGGTGAAGAATTTTTCGTAGATTCATCTGCTTATACCATAAATGATCGTTGGAGCAAACATGCTGACATGTGTCTGCAATATGCACAGTGTTTGAAGAGAAATATAAAGGATAAAGCACTAGGTAAGAAGGAAAAGTATGAAATTGTACCCACCAATTTTTTATACTTTATTTTTTCGTTTTAATCATTTGTTCGTCATTGTTCGATTATAAAAATTCTTTGTTCGTGTTTTGTTTATTGATAAATTATTAAACAAAATTCCAATCTTAATATAGATGTCTTCACAGAAACTGTTATTTATTTATTTATTTATCAGAATGTTTACAATGATTATACATTAGGTATAATATAATAAACCTTGCAGAGACCTTGCAGAGGTAAACGCAGTTACCTGTTCGCAGGTATATATCTTATTACTAATATCCTTCAAATTTCTTGTTGAAATAATTATGTGATACTAATATATAGTTTAACTTATATCGATTTCTCCCTGTATAATTTACTATCCTGCTATTTGAAATTTTAAATATTAGCCAAGATCCATGGTAATATTTTCTTTTTGACATTGTTTTTTAGTTTTCAAATCATTTGGTAGGCTGTTCAAAACATTAATAGCTTTAATATAACTATTTTTTCTGCTTATAGTTTTATTTCTTTTTAGAATCATAATACTTCTATTTCTTGTAGAACTGTTGGATTTTATAAATTTATTTTTAAACGTGTCATAATAGTATTTAAGAGACTCAAAAGCGAAGATTTGTTTCAGATTTAGTGTTTTTTTTTCAATAAAAGTTTGTTTTTTATATATAATTTTCAGGAGTTTATTTTGTAAACGTTGTAATAAAACTTGTTTAGTTGAATAAATCCCTGCCCAAGCTATGTTACCATAGCAGATAATACTATGGTAAAGTGCATAGTATAACATTATCAGCGAGTCTCTCAACATAATTTTGGCCATTTTCCGAAATATAAAGACTGAATATTTTGTATTATTTATTAAATATTCAACATGCGTGTCCCATTTCATTCTATAGTCAAAACAAATTCTTAAGTATTTACAACTTTCTACCCTACTTATTTTTTTGGTATTTATCTTAATATTTATATGGCGAGGAACATTATTGCAGTAGTTTCCGAATGTCATGAAAACCGTTTTATCAACATTTAGAGACAATTTGTTTAAGGCAAGCCATTTATTCATCAAATTAAGGTAGTAACTCATTTGCGTAGTAGTAGGTCATTTATATATAAAATAAATAGTACGGGACCCAAGATGGTACCTTGTGGAACACCTGTTTTAATTTCACTGAAACCACTTACACTGTCATTTATTTTTTCTCGCTGATATCTACTACTACTTCCTCTAATTCCATATCTGTATAATTTATCTAATAATATTGAATGGTTAACAGTATCAAAAGCTTTGGCTAGGTCAAGGAATGTAATAGCAATAGGTTCACTTTTATCAAGTTTTTCATAAATGGTATTAGTAATAAAATTTAGAGCATCTTTTGTACCAGTATTTTTCATGAAGCCATATTGCATTTTTGATAAAATTTTATTCTTTTTAATGAAATCGAGTAGTCTGTGGCAGATACTTTTTTCAAAATTTTTAGCTAGGTTTGATATCAAGGATATTGGTCTACAATTTGCGATATTGTCCCTATTATTAGCCTTACAGATTGGTGTAACGTCAGCTAGTTTGAGTGCTCCAGGCCAAATTGCTTTCTGTATACTTAAATTTATGATGTGAGCAAGTGGTAGTGCTATATGTCTAGATAGCACTATTAGAGTTTTGCATCTATATTATCAACTGCACCTTTTTTTAATTTCAAATTTCCTATAATATTTGTTACTTCATTATAGTTTGTAGGTGCTAAAAAACAGTATTGGTGATCGTTGTGGGTAATTTAATGTCCTCATTTCGTGGAATTTTGATTTCTTTGCTAAGCCTAGATCCAACATTACAAAAATATGATGGTATATGCTATTTCATCTGGATTTTTAATTTTACGTTTGTTTTCATCATATATGTAGGTAACGTTGTTATGTTTTTTACTACTTTTACCAAACTTCTGGTTGACATATTTCCATAATTTTTTGGTATCATTGGTATTTTGTCCAATAATTTAACATAATTTTTGTATGTTACTTTTATTATTTCATTATTTGGTTCTTTCTGATATATTTGGTAAAGTGACTCTTTTGTTTTGCAAGAATTTATAATTCCAGTAGTAATGCAGTTGTTTCTCGGTGTAGATTGTAATTTATTTTTGATTTATCTCTATTATATGTAGTTAACTCAATACAATTCTTTATCATGCATATAAGTTCATTCCAAGTTTGGTATAGTTTATGCAATTAAAAGGTTGATTAGGTGAGGCCTTAACAATTTTGTCCAATGAAACGAACAGTGGACAATGGTCAGTAAAAGACATTGTATGTTTGAAAGTTGTAGTTGCAAGCGACTTAGTTTTGATAAAAATATTGTCAATATATGATCCTTTATTATAATTATCTATTGATGGTCTTGTGATTGGTTTAGAAGCCTGGATAAAAACTTTTTTCAAGTAACTTGTTTAGATGTTCTTGGCTAATATTGTCCAGTTTCATTAGATCTATATTAAAGTCACCAACTATAAGGTGATTTTTATATTTTTTTTTCATATTTTGAAGAAAACTTTTTAAATTTGTAATGAACTCAGTTTGAGAGAGTTCGTATGATCTATATAATGATGAAATAATCAATTTATTTGTATCATCAATTTGTATAATAGAATTAAGAATACAAAGCTGGCCAATATTTATAATCTCTGTAGTTTCATTAACTTCATCCCTTATAAGCTTCTTAAATAAACCCTCTAAATCTCTAAACACTTTAGTCACTACAGTCCCATAGCTGGTTTCTAATTGTCTTCTAAACGTTGTTTGTGGCATAATCGTGATTACTTTTATGTTTTTTTGGGCAACAACACCCAATCGAAATAAAACGATGTATATTGATGGAAAACCAAACGTTTGAAAGTCTATTCTGACTTCGTTTTCAATGGCTTTATATTTGTAGATATAAAGCCATTGACAACGAAATCAGAATAGACTTTGAAACGTTTGGTTTTCGTTCGATATTCATCCCTTATATACATCACAACTCCATCATTCCTATTGATCTTACTCTTATTATAATAAATTTTGTATCCAGAGATGTTTTGTCAATAATAATTTTTATACTAGGAGTTTAGTTTAGTGGCGGTAAAGATCTTGGTGAAATTGGCACCATTAACCAGTTATAGGATACATCTTTCCTATTTATTGGTGTTTGAATTTTTTGCTAAACAAAATACTTATATCTAAAGTTTTAGACAAATCAGAAAAATCAGACTATAAATCCATAATAACAGAACCAGAAAATATCTCAGTTTACATAGACGTATGGTGTTCAATGAACAAAAGGTTCCAGCAGAGAATGTTTGATCCAAATTACGACCTTCTGAAGGCCAATTGGTCCCCCTTCAAACCTGTGGAATGGCTTATGCCCCTATTATCAGAATACAATAATTTGAGAGTAACCATGAACAGTATAGTAGAAGAGGTATACTCATGGTCAAATGACAGTGATGTTCTGTTTATAGCTGACTTCCCAGGTAAATAAAGAAACAATGACTTTAAACTTATTATAAAAACTGTTGGTGTTGGTTAGAATAGTAGAGTGTTTTATTTTTTGGATAGGTATGAACGACCTTTTTCGTAGAATATCGAACAGGGAGTTAAATTTAGATAATAATGTTTATTTTTGCGATCTTGATGTCCAACAGTCTTTACGGCTTTGCCATTTGAACTTGCTTATCCCAAGCTCTTTTTGTTGCACTTCCTTGTCTTACTATATCCTGTATTTCACATTCTGTTCTAACTTTCTCATTCCTACATTTTAACAGCGTATATCTTTATTCATAGGCAAGTAAATTATATTTGTGATCGGTTCTTTGATCAGCTCTATAATGTTTTTATATATTACTGACATCTTCTGATCTAATTCCATCGAATATCTCAGCTGGCTTTGCAAACTTATTTTTTCGATCACTTAACTGATGAAGTTGTGTTGTTCTGTTCTTATTGAATACCAGCAACTCTGGCTGTTCTGAAATATTCACTCTTTTGCATGCGAGAGATGAGAGTAATTACATGCTAGAGCTCAGTAAATTTATGGGTCTATAATTCACTGGTAAATTTTCATCTCCCCTTTTGAACACCGGTATGGTGATGCCTCTCTAGCAGTCAACTGGATCTTAAAGTTTTCTTATATAATTTAGAGTGTTTTACTATTAATTTTGGACCTCCGTATTTTATTGTTGTTTCGGGACATATTTTCATTATTGTTTGAAGTTTTTTTCCCCAGCATCCCCGGTGTTTCTTCTGCATTGCGTTTGATATGTATTCTCCAGATTATCTTTCTTGACCCACTGAAATGTTTGGTATAGCTGGGGTGGTGTTACGATAGGTGGAATATGAACCCGGGTATCCGAGAACTATCCAAAGAGATCGGTTTTAGATATATTGAGATAGACGGAAGGTGTTTTAGCATTTAACCGAAACACTTCTTTTCTCCGTATATCGTCTACCCATTGCGTCGTTGCCCTGGCTTCTCTGATCTTCACAGAATATCCACTCTAATAAGGTTCTTGTCGCTCTACCACCTTTGAGTAGTGCCACATGACCTACAAACCTCTATTTCAGCCTTCTTATTTTCTGTATGACGTCTCCTATCCCTGTTCTTTTTCGAATTTCGGTGTTCTCTATATATTCCGCAGCTTTAATTCCCAACATTGATCTTTCCATTTTCCTCTGTGATATTTTTAACTTATACGTTACAACTTAATTCTGGGTTGTACGATATTGCCGATTGGGACTTTTAAATTTGCCCACTATAGAGAGATTAAGTGTCCAGTTTCAATTTTGAATTAGTCAGTTTCCTTCTTTCTTTTGTCACTGCCTGGCGCATAAACGAATATTTTAGTTAGTTTTCCCTGTAATGTATTTAGAGTCAGACTGATAAGTCTAACGATTTTCAGAGTGTGTCACATATATATAGAGTATGACATGTATAGATAGTTTCCTCTATAAGTATGTGACTTATGTATTTTTAAAGTCGCTGTTGATAAAGGTATAGTTTGAGAGTTTTCTAGTTCGTTTGCGTTTGAATTCAAAACCTCAAGACAAATTCAATAGAAAAGAAGGAAATCTAAAACTTAATAAGATATGGTAACCTGCTCTCCAACGCGCTCGTAGACCCCGCCCTCTCGATTGTCTCTCAGTAGAAGGTCCTATTCCATGCTAGTTTACTACCAGACAGCACCTAGCTTGCACGTGGGTAATGGGGTCTGAATCATAAAACACAAACAGAGTATGGATCCACTTCGAATGTTTGCCTCAATATGGCACTGAAAATAAGTTCGGCGTTACAAATCATCTTCAATTTTTCCTTTTTATCTTTCAGCAAATCGGCTACCAAATGCAAGTCGTGTTCGTGGGTTATTATGAAATAACTGTATGGAGACGTGGAATTGGTTGCTTCTATTTGAGCGGAAGATCTTTGAATTCTTCTACAACTCCTCCAGAGTAGGTTATCAATTTCGTTAAGATTTTGCGCCTCGGATATACGCTCGGGGTTACACAAAAGAATTTTTCTTCTAGCAGTTTGTCACGGTTCTTGGTCTGAAGAGTTTGCTCCATGTCGCATTTGTACTCGTAATTGAATTCCTTTGGATTCAAAGTATAATTCGCTTGAGGCAAGAATTGATTAGATTCCATTGAATCTGTAAGCCACTGATCGGAGACTATGTGACAACCTTTGGCGATGGCGAAAAAGAGCTTGTTTGATCGCGCTAGATAAGGCATGACTAAATGGGTGAAGTCTTGGTTGTCCTTAGCGACAGCTCCTCCAAGCCCATAGACAATTTTTCTGCAATTCTCTGGTGTCAGCTATCATGGAAAATAAAATTTTACAAGAAGCATTTGAAATTTGTTCTTCACTGATGTTTCCATTTTCATCTGTAGACTCTGTCTTCGGTTTCTTAATTTTTTTCGGTATCACCACGGGAGAAGCACTTCTTTTAACCCGTTCATACGACTCCTGCGATATGTTTATGAGGGCCTTCCAAGCAACCGTTAAATTTGGAACCGCTCAAGATGTCTGCAGCAGTTTCAGATGATACGTTAGAATGAAATTCCTATAGGCTACGGTTAAACAGCTCAGAAATCCTTAGTTTTTTCATTGACAACAGCTATAAATACTTTTTTAATATTTGTTATTTATTATTATTTCAGGTTTGTATCTTGAAAATTTTATTCAGAAAGACCTAGAGAACGTCACACTGACTGTGTTAGAAGGACAAGTTGCCTACGAGATTGAGAACAACAATTTAAGGCAATCATTGGGTGTCAAGCTAGGGAAAGGCGACAGCATTCCAGTTGAAATCGGTACCTTTCATAAAGTACACACGATTAGTTCTACACCCTCTTGTTACATGTATACGTTCGTGAGACGTATCTTTTCTGAAGAGGATGAGGGCATGCTTGGAACATCTCGACGGTCACCTTATTCTCCGTTTCCGTTTCTTGAAGATATGCAAAGTAGGAGCGTATCATTTTTTAAAATGTGGAAACACATTGTTGGTTCAATTTTTGAGATTGTACAAAATATTCAACACAATGTATTCAAACGTTTTAAGATGTAATAAATGTCTAATAGAATTGTGTGTTTAAATCAGTGCGGCAAAATTGCTTTTTCAGAGTATGATGTGCGGGAAATTTATAATAAGAATTTGCATATAACAAACAATTAACTCGAAATTACAATCTAAAGCCTAATTACCAGCTTGCAGAACAGCTGTGAAGAGATCTCTGAAAATATATTTGAGGTTCCTCGAAGTTTCCTTGTACTTCCATGTCTTGACGTGGTTGATCTCACAACGTTTCAATAGCTGTGTGGCTGCTATCGTCATCAGGTGCATGATAGGAAATTCGCAAATTATATTTTCGTTCGAGATTATATATGCCGTCTCTATGAATTTTCCTTTGTACCAATGCTCTTTCTTGTGAATTGCTCTGGCCTGGTCCCAGTTGATATTATGGTGTTCGGTTCATGCGTGATCAGCTAGCTCAGACTTCGTTACCTTTGCCCTTTGAGTAGCTGTGCGGTGTTCCTTAACCCTGGTGTCCAGCGGTCGCTTTGTCTCTCCAATGTAAAGATTGCCACATTCACATGATATGCTGCATATACAGTTATCTGGTATTGCTGGTGCGTCGGGCCTCGTTCTTGTTATCATGCTCCTCAAGGTGTTGTTGCTTATGGAGATCATTCTGATTCCATAGCTGTGTAAAATTCTTCTAAGTTTCTCCGACAAGCCTTTAGTATACGGTAATAGTAGAGTTGCTACCGTAGTGTACTCTTCCTGCCTAGGTGATCGGTCCAGCTCTTCAAACGCCTTGGTAATGATCGTTTCCGGATATCCATTCGCCAAAAGGTCTTCTCTAAGTTTCACTTGTTCCTCTTTGAGGGCTTCTGGTGTGCAGCAGATATTTTTAGCTCTATGGATTAGTGTTTTGATGAGGCCGGTTTTCGTTGCTGATGGGTGGTTGGAATTGTAGTGAAGGTATATTCCTGTATGCGTAGCCTTCCTGTTGTTTGGATTCAGGTCCTAGTCCTTTGACACTTTACATCCAGGAATCGTAGGCACCCTCTCTCTTCCCTCTTCATGGTGAATCTAATGGATGGTTGGGATTGGTTTAGGTGCTCCAGGAATGCCTGTAGTTCTGTCTCTCCGTGTTGCCAAATAATAAAGGTGTCATCGACATACCTCAACCATAGCTTAGGCTGCTTCTCGTACCTCCTCAGTGCATGCTCTTCGAACCATTCCATGTAGATGTTGGCGATGGTTGGTGATAACGGGAAACCCATAGACAATCCATCTTCTTGCATGAAGAACTGGTCGTTGTCCTGAAAGTAGTAGTTCTTGAGGCAACATTCAAGTAAGTCCATGATTAAGTCTATTGGTAGCTTCGTCCTCTCCATTAGGGTTTCGTCTTCAGTAAGTTTCTTTCTCACTATGTTGAAAGATTCGTCTAGTTGTACGTTCGTGAAGAGGTTTTCAACGTCGAACCTTACTAAGCGATGTTCTGGCCCAAGTTCCATGGAGGATTTCGACAAAGTGCTTTGAGTCCTTGAAGTGCGATGATGTTTTGCCCTCCAACGGTTGGATGATTGGTAGAAGGAATTTCGATAGTGCTGCTGCGGGTGAGTTGCGCGAACTTGTAATAGGTCTGACAGGTACTCCAGCTTTGTGTATCTTGGGTAGTCCATAAAGATGTGATGGTTTGCTGTGATGTGGCGTCAATTTTCTCCTTGTCTTGGGTAGAATGTATTCAGCATGATCTCTGAGAGTGTTGTTTTCCCTTCTATTTTGGAAGTTGGATCAGTAGGCAGTGGTTTGTATTTTCCCTTTGGCAATACTTCGTCGATTTTCTTGTTGTATTCCGTTCTGTCCATCAGGATGGTAGCATTTCCTTTGTTATCTGGTAGAATGATAGATTTGTCCTCCTTAATTGTATTTAGGATCCTCCTTTTGGATTCGTTAATGTTTTGTTTGATGTGTTGTGTTTTCTCAATTGCGGTTTTGACTTTCTATCGGAATTCCTCCGGTTTCGGTGTCTCTTTGTTGCCTATTGCTGACTCCAGAGAACTGAAGATATCTAGTACTGGCATCTTTTTTGGAGCTACAGCTTAGTTTAGCCCCTTAGAAAGCAATGTTTCCTCGACTGCTGTGAGAACTCTGGATTACAAGTTCACCACTGTTTTCCTGTTGGTCGTATCCATCGGCAACTGCTTCCTGGTAAGTTTGTCAAGTTTCTCAGTATGCACCTTTTGGCCGATTCGTCTGAAGTTGTCACAGTGTTTTTGAATCGAAGCAAAAATCGGCATGTGGTCCTCCTCGTGTGTGCATCTTCTGATTTGTTGAAGCCTTTCTTGGGCGTCCTGCAGGAGTTTCTACCAACTTCAGACTAATATTCGAGGTTCTTCTAGGGGTATAGGAAGAATTCCCACTGTTGTGAATTTGCTGAATGAGGGATAAGCTAGTGTAGAAATTACTTTTTAAAACAAATATTCTTGACCAATACATTACACAGGTTTACAAAATTTTTTTTTCTGTACTTTACATGTGACATATGATATCCGAAGTATTCCTGAAAATGAAATGCACGCAAATAGCTGAAAAACTTCAGAAAAATGAAGACTCGTGGGCTAGTCGAATCTGCAGATGTTTTTGCCATCAAAACCACTCCATCTGTCGTCAATCTTCAGAAAATTGAAGACTTTGGAAGACTGGTCACACCTGCACGTGTGACATTTTCAGATATTAGAAAGCTGTTTTAACTTTGACCTGATCATTATGATATGATAAGCCATCAACGTGAAATTGGGCCTCATAACTGAAAATGATTTTGTTCGCACAATCGTCAATCACTTCTGTTTGTTCAAGGATCCAATTAGTAAACCTCTTCGCTTTGAAGGGTCTGTTGCCAAACTTTTTTGAGGCACCTGGACTTTGTATTTTGTTAGTAAGAATACGTTTAAGAGTAGCTCTTGTAATGTTCAATTGTTGTTCACGATGACGCATTGACGTCTTTGGACATTCGGGCACACTCTAGAGGACTTTTCTTTTCACAGTGGATGAATTACGAACATTTCGTCGACCGAATATTAGACTCACTTTCGGTACTAATAGTAGAAATCAAACTTTCACCATTTTAATAATGGTAATAATGTTTTAACAATCTGGACTCGTTGTAGCGGTAATGCTCCCTGTCAACTTTCGATCTGTCGTGGTATAATCACTGTCATTCTGTATAACACGGCAAAACAGAACTGAAAACTACAATGAATACATGCCAACGATAGTTCACTAATTTCAATTTGAGGTCAAATAAATAGCCGTCAATTAGAGTCTTTTAGTTTTGTATTAAAAAATAATATGTACATAAAAATAAAGTTTGAAAACAATGATATTTACAAGAGTATTTGAGAGAAAATACATCTTATCGCAAAAAATCCCCCGTGTGAACAAATATTCTGTATTCAGTTTGTTAATCTTTATACAAAATCAAATGGGATTTAATGCGAGAAGATGGAAGTAGAGTGCAAAATAAATTAGTTTTTCTCTGAAATTGTTCCTAACATAGTCGGCATTGGTTTCTCGTACTGATTGATTTTCTCTGGAAGATTAGCTAACGGGTTGAGGGTGATGTTAGGGCCTGTGGGAGTTTTGGCGGGACCTTCTAAGAAGAAAGTTTCCATCGATCCTTTTCCTTTCACTTGAATTGCTCCTCGGCTTTTTGTTGGGTACCCTTTAGCGGATAAAATTTGGTTTGCTTCTTTAGTAATCTGAAAACAAACATGTCAACATTAAAGTTGGTCTAAATTTAAGAATTTTATATTGACTAGGGAAAACAAGAGCGGCAATCATTTATACTGAACAATGCAAGCAAAACATTTTTCCGAAATAGCCTTCGTATTTCCCTTTCTTTGATTCTGCATCTTTGATTTGTAATTCAGGAAAATGAAAATAATGTGAATTTTTTGGTTACGATTCAAGTATTAATTCTAATGTGTAATTAAATTCTTAAATTAAATAAATAATTTGGTCAAGTGCGAGTTGGACTCGCATACTAAGGGTTCCGTACCACCTTCAAGATTCTAATATTCCAGTTTCAGACAAGCAGGGAATGAGTGCGTTTTCTTATACTTACCCTTATATCTTTTAAAGGAAGCGTTTTAAATTTATAAAAAATATATATTTTGATTTTCCAAAAATAGACTTTTTATTTTATGTGCTTTAGGATTCGCTTGATTTTTATCACAATACATATGTATTTAATTTTCTAATTTAGCCCCCAAAAAGTAACATTAGAGTTTTATTTTACTAATAAACTTTCAGAAATGCCTTTTATAATCTACTGTCTGAGTTTTGAGGCTCTGTAGGTTGGAAGAAAAACGGCAAAATAGGTCAAAGTTTAAATTATAAATTATTAAATCTGTTACTCAAATTATTTAAAAATATAAATAAAATATATTTTTCAAATTATTTAAATAGTTTAGTTTCTAAAGTGGGAATTAAGTCGATGTTTAATATTTTTAATATCTTTTATACAAATGGTTTAAAAATATGTTATATTTGTAATTCACATAATGAGCCTTTTATCTGATATATTACATGATGCGTTTGAAAATTGAATCTTTATTTTCCATTTAATTATATAATTTGTCCCTAAAATTACTATGGGGGTTTTCTAGTAATTTATTTTCCGTTTAATTATATTATTTGGAGGTCATAGAGTTTGGAGAATAACGGGGAGAATGGGTAATTCTTTTAAAATATTTTTTAATATATTTTAAAATATTCATTAAAAAAAATAAAAAAAATATATTTGTACCTATTCGTCATAATGAGCCCTGGGATTTAATATATTACATGACCCGTTAGAAACAATTATAATTTTTTATTTTCCATTTAATTCTATAATTTGCCCCCCAAAATGAATATTAGGAGTTTCTTCTTATTTTTCCAGTAAAGTTCAGGTGAGGGGCTATACTTCCAGCTTTTCAAAATTTTTCAGCTTATGGTTTCAGAGATAAGGGGGGAATGGGTAAAATTTTTTTTATTTTTGTTAATATCTTTTAATTAATTTATTTTATAAATATGGAAAAAATATATTTGTTTTCTTCATAATGAGCCCTTTTATTTGATATATAACATGCTGGGTTAGAAACAATTTTAATTTTATATTCTCCATTTAATTCTATAATTTGCCCCCGCAAAAAAATATTAGGGGTTTTTCCTTATTTTTCCAGTAAAGTTCAGGTGAGGAGCTATACCTCCATTGTTTTTTCAAAATTTTCCAGCTTATGTGTGTTTAATATCTTTTAATTAATTTATTTTAAAAATATGAAAAAAATATATTTGTTTTCGTCATAATGAGCCCTTTCATTTGATATATAACATGATGGGTTAGAAACAATTTTAATTTTAATTTTCCATTTAATTCTATAATTTGCCCCCTCAAAATAAATATTAGGGGTTTCTCCTTAATTTTCCAGCAAAGCTCAGGTGAGGGGCTATACCTCAATTTTTTTTAAATTTTCCAGCTTATGGTTTCGGAGATAAAGGGGGGAATGGGTAAAATTTTTATTTTTTTGTTAATACCTTTTAATTAATTTATTTTAAAAATATGAAAAAAATATATTTGTTTTCGTCATAATGAGCCCTTTCATTTGATATATAACATGATGGGTTAGAAACAAATTTAATTTTAATTTTCCATTTAATTCTATAATTTGCCTCCCCAAAAAAATATTAGGGGTTTCTCCTTAATTTTCAAGTAAAGTTCAGGTGAGGGGCTATACCTCCATTTTTTTCAAAATTTTCCAGCTTATGATTTCGGAGATAAGGGAGGGGATAGGTAATTTTTTTATATTTTTGTTAATATCTTTTAATTTATTTATTTTAAAATTTTGAAAAAAATATATTTGTTTTCGTCGTAATGAGCCCTCTCATTTGATATATAACATGATGGGTTAGAAACTATTTTAATTTTATATTTTCCGTTTAATTCTGTAATTGGCCCCCCAAAACTAAAAGTAGAAGTTTCTCCTTATTTTTCCAGTAAACTTCAGGTCAGAAACTATAAATCTATTTTTTTCAAAACTTTACGTTTTATAGTTTCGGAGATAATATATTTGTGTTCCTCAGAATGAGACCTTTCATTTGATGTATTACATGATGCGTTTGAAAATTTTTTTATTTTTAAATTTTTATTTAATTCTATAATTTGCCCCCCAAAATTAATATTAATGGTTTCTCCTTAAATTTCCTGTAAAGTTCGGGCAATGCTCTATATTTCCTATTTTTTTCAAAATTTTAGGCTCAGTAGTTTCGGAGATCAGGGGGGGAACGGTCGATTTCTTTAGTTTCCCCCCCCAGAAATACCCCTAAAATCAAATTTTTTTCTTTTACGATATGTACTCCTGATCGGGTCACCAAACTATACATTGATACCAAATTTCAACCTCTTCCCTCCAGTAGTTTAGGAGAAAATGGCTGTGATGTGACAGAGGCAGAAATCCTGAGTGATATTATAAGGGTATCCGTATATTGTATATACGGAACCCTAAAAAGGTGGGGGACCAGGATTTGGTTCCGGTGTAGGGACCAGAGGTGTGGCCCCGGAGTCGGGTAGGAAGTTACAGTTCTGCATTTTATTTTCACTACCCTTATCATCTAGTTGTTTTCTGAATGATACTTGTGGCATATTTTATCATCTATTTTCGTATGTGTAAGTGTGGGCCACTATTAAAGAGTTTTCGCTACAAAACCATCTCAAGCCAAGGCAATAAAAGAAAATAATAAAAAATTCATTAAGGGCGTTCGTACTGCCGATGACAAACATATAATAGTGAAAGTGCCACCAGATTGCTTGGAAAGAACTACGTAAAGATTGACTAATTTTTTAAATAACCTTACTCTAAATTTAGATTTCTTTTACTTTTACCCATAAGTCTTGTATTTCCCTAAGATTAGAAAAATCGTGAAATTGTGAACAATCATAAGATTTAAGATAAATTGTATAGTTAGAAACCTTGATATTTACGAACATCAGTTCAGTCAGAAAAGTTGTCAATGTATTATTTTCAAGAATTCAGTTTCGATGTATTGAAATAAAAAAGGTCAACAAAAATAGGTGTAATTAATATTAATTAACATTAGGTGCTTTTTATATCCAAATATTTTCGATATAAAACAGTAATGGTTATGGGTTACTAGGTAAATGTGTTTTACTCAAATTAATCAAATTATATGGAATCTTAAGATATATTGTAGTTAAAGGTTTATTAATTTCTACTTCTAATATAATCATTTTTAATGTGACAGTACTTCATATTCATACTAATTTTTGATATGAGATTCTTGCATTGTCTTCTTACGATTTGAAATAATAGCTGTCAAATGTCCGATTCAAAGTCCTAAATTCGTTCTCTGTTACTTACTCACTTAAATACATTTTAAGGATACTAGAATTTTTTTCAGTCTCAAAACAAAAATATTATTTATTATAGTGTTACCAATTTTAACTGAATGTGAATATCTTGTATTGGAAATTTATTAAAAGTTATAACTCGTGTGTAAATATATTTAAAAGCAAATATTTTAGTTAGTTTTAACCGGATTCCAAGAAGGAGGAGGGCACGTTTTTTTTAATGTATGCTCAGTGATTATTCAAAAACGGCTTCGGCAAATTTGATGATTTAAACGGCATTGTATTAAAAAATATTACAGAAAGCTGCCATATAATTTTCTATAACGTGAGATTTACGGTTTTCCAGAAAATAACAAAAAAAAGTAAATAAGGAACTACAGTTCAGTAAATTTCAATAAATCTACACTGTTTTCTCTAAAACGGCTCAAACAATTTGAAAAATTTCAACTGTATTCTACAAAGAGATGTTCCAGCTTGATTTCGTATAATTTTCTATAACGGAGAACAAACAGTTTTTCTGAAAATCAATGTAAATGTAAAATTTTCATCATAAATATCTAGCTTAAGTGTCAAGATATGCCATGATGTGTTTGTAACGGTTTTCATTTTATAATGCTTGCGTCGAGAGATATGGCACAAAATATTCCATTAGTGTATCGAAAACAAAAATTGTTAGGTGAACAATCTTTTCATTTCTGTACGGTATACGGTGGTAGATGTGTGTGTGTGCGTGCATCGAAGTTCAAGCAGCAAGCAATGTGCGCAGCTGAAATATAGGGCGAAGTAAAATTACAGTTAAACAGGGTGGTACATAAGCAGTTCCATATATAGGATGGTTGAAATATAAGATGGAATAAAATTAAAGTTACACAGGATGGTTCAAAAAATGTTGTATTGGGTGGCACATAAGTAGTTGAGTATATAAGGTGGTTGAAATAAGAGTGAAATAATACTATAGTTATACAGAGTGGCTGAAAAAACTTAAAATATGGTTAAACAAGCATATACAATAAAAACACTAGAAAAATAGAAACAGTCAATAGGGTGGAGAGGATTAATACTTATACAGGGCGGTTGCAACATCGAGTAGAGTTGAATTACTGTTGTACAGGGTGATTCAGAAAATGATAGACAATAATTTATATTGGGTGACCAATACACAGAACATACACAGGGTGGTTGCAATATATAATTAAAGTTACACTTATAGAAAGTGCTCCAAAAAATAAAGCAATTGAGAGAGAGAGGAAGGGATAAGAATGCCCTAAAATAATCAATAGAATTGTACTTTAAATCAGACAAAAAAAGTTAATATATCCGAAAATAGTGATTTATTGCACATGATTTGTTGCAGAAGGTTTCTAAATGGCTTTTATTTTAAACCAGTTGAAGTCGGTTCTTTTTTAAATATAAATTGTTTTAGGTATGGTATCTACTAGTCAGTTACTTTGTGAATATTGGTCATTATTTACAGTTCAGGATCGCCATGTGATATTATACTGTGCAGGCGGCGGCCTCGACCAATAATACTATACACTATACTAACTACATCTAATCATTACTACGCTACATTTTGAACTGTCGACTGATGGTTCGCGATTGACATCAATTATCGAAGTGTGCCATAGATAATTTTTGTAGACATGCTGAATTTAATGGGGTTACCTAGAATGGTTTATGATGATGTTATGCTAATAATTGTTTAATTAACTTCCTAAAAGTGTCATGAGGAATTTCCGTTACAACTTACTGTTTTCTAACAATATGGATATCTTAGAGTTAACTTATTTTACATTATAGGGGCCTATTTCTGCAAAGTTTTTAATCTATTAATCTATAGGACATACTTATGTAAAAATATACCTAAAATAATATATAAAATATGGTTGATCAGCTGTTTTTAAAAATTTAATTCAAATGAAGTAATGGGGTTAGCAAAGGTTTCGGCTACTTTTCTTCATTTAGCCCCCATTTTATTTCTTATAGAGATATAAAATGGACAAAAGAACAGGATACTGTGCAAACTTAAAATTGTAATAAACTACTTTCAAATTTCGACAACTAGGCCACTACTATTTAAATTTGACAAATAATAGACGGTTTTTTGTGATAATTGTATTAATCAAATTTGTTATTTTATTAGAAATCTATGGTAAACTGTGGTTAGATAAGAAGTAACGTATATGAATTTGTCAACTAAGATATTGCCGTTATGATAAAGTTGTGCGGTCGATCTTGAAATATTTCGAAAGCTTATTGCGGTTAGATATAACGGGATCTAAATAATACCGTTTAATTAAATATATGGTATTGGAATGAATTAATTAAAATTGATGAATAATTATAAATATGTGTTATGATTAATCATTATTAAAGAGTAACCAAATGAGACCTTAAATATGTTTCCAAAGAAGTTATTATTGCTGTAAAATAATTAAACATTTTACCTGTATTTTATCACAAATCCCAGTGCTGTCCATCCTGCTTGCAACGTTGACTGCATTCCCCCAAATGTCATATTGCGGTTTCCTAGCTCCTATAACACCTGCTACAACTGGTCCAACGTTGATTCCTATCCGTATGCGAAAATGATTAAAGGAATGCTCATTTACTTCTTCTAGAAGCTCTTTTAATCGAAGGGCGTAGTCAGCCATTGCTGTAACGTGCTTGAAGTCCACCATATCACAAGTGTTTTGAGTTAGGCCTGGGAAATAAATAAATAGTTTTACTGTATTCAAATTTGAATCACTTCAATATTTTTAGTAATTTTATTTGATATTCAGGAATTTTTGATAAGTATTAACAAAATTGTCATCAATCTAAAATTTGAACGATATATGTAAGTCAATTGGAATGTTGCAGATTATGGTTCTTGATATACTTTGAAGTCTAAAGTGAATAAAGAAAGAAGTGTAGTTTAAATAGTAACCTAATTCGTGCCAGAAGTGGGATGGAACTTGGTTTTGAATGGTTAAAATTGGAAGAGTCAATGAAAAACGGCATGAGAAAGTAATAGCAGAATTACTATATTGAATTGATTTCGTTTGTGCCGTAAATAGCATTACAAAATGTGGTTACATCATTTAAAGATAATTCGAAAATATTTTCAGGACTTCAAATATTATAGTAAAATAGACTAGACGAACAAAAACTTTTTGAACAAAAACTACTAAATGCAAATTAATCAACAGAGAAAAAATGACAAATTAGTAACAAAAACTTAAAAAAGCCAGAAAATGTTGGAGAAAATTTACTGGAATTGAAAACGGAATTTCGGTGGTTGGTACAGCTAGGCTATGCAGAGGCACCCGACGAACTTAAAGAACAGTTCGGTACTCAGAGTTTCAGAGATAGAACTATTTCTAATTATGTCCAGATTGTTGGTGACACCATTTTCATTACAGCATGAAGACCCAGGGGTAATCTGTATGATAAAAGATATGTTCTGTGATTTGTCCAATAGAGAAAAGATTGTAGAGAAGTAATTACAGGGTAACAAGATTTGTTCATCCAGTGTAGAATATTTACGACACGACCACTTCAAGAGAGAATCCATCATGTAGCATTAAGTCTAAGTGGCGAAAATCAAGGTTGACTTGAACTAAGGATGCATCTCATACACTACGATTTTCAGCTCCTAGAGAATGCCCAAGCTTAAACTAGCTTTACATATTAGATCAATTGTTTCATTGCCTACAGTTAAAATGGTAGGCTCCCAGCTTACAGATGGTTTCAGTTTTCGTGGAAATGTCAGATCGGGATGATCAGACACAGTGGCATGGCGAGCCGTGTTACGTACTACCAACTTAATTTCTATGTACGCTCATGGTCGTTATACGGAGAAAAGCTGATCCCGACAAAAAAAAATTGTTGCTTATGTTTTTGGACGGTTAAAGTGAATACATTAGTAGAATTGTTGTTCAAATAGTTATTTTTGAACCCAAATACGATGCACCATTTTATATAGGGCTTTCATCTCCAAACTATCCACCCAAAATAACTTTTAAAATATCTTGAAACAAAAAAGACAAAAAAGCACGTTAATTTATAATTAGGGCGGGATATCCCCCGTAATAATAAATTAACGTGTTTATTTATCTTTTTCTTTTCATTTTAAAAGTTATTTTGGGTGGCTAGTTTTGAAATGAGAGCTCTGTATATTGTTCAACACATTTAATGATGTTTTGTTACACTTTATTTTCAGTTCTTTTCTGAACGATATTTGTGGAATATTTTTTAATGTCTAAGTACTTCTTGGGAAATAACACCACATTAAAGAAAAATTGCTGTATATTTCAAACGTTTCGGGGTCTAGGTCAGACCCCGTTGTCAATGATTAAGAAACTATGGATAAAAAAAGCACAATTCTAAGATGTAAATATTTTAATTTACGTCTTAGAATTGTGCTTTTTTCATCCATAGTTAATATTTTAATTTACGTCTTAGAATTGTGCTTTTTTCATCCATAGTTTCTTAACCATTGACAACGGGGTCTGACCTAGACCCCGAAATGTTTGGAATATTCATCAATTATTCTTTAAAGTGGTGTTATTTCCCACGAAGTACTTAGACTTTATTTTCAGTTTTTCAAATACATATTAATAAATTATAATGAATTACGTAGAAGGAGCGAACATGTTTAATTATTATGTCTAGCATATTGGAGACATACTACAAGATAGTGGCAAAATCCCTTACCAGCAGACTAGGAGAGGAGGCTGAAGGAGAAATAGGCGAATATCAGGACGCTTCAAATACAATAGGTTTGTATAGACTAAATATTTACCTTAAAAGTAATTCGAAATGGCTGCTCTGAATACAAAAAACACGTTGTATATCCTATTTGTGGATTTAGCCAAAAAAAAAACGAAAACAGATTTATAACGGGATGAGAAAGCTGAGAATACTAAGCAAGATAATCAACCTCACGCAAATGACACTTGAATATACCATAAACGAGGTACCATGGAAGGGTCAAAAGTCAGAAACTTTTGTAGTAGCTCAGGCAAGGGATCCCATATTTACAACTCTGTTGAACTTGGTACTGGAAACAATTTTAAGAAGAAGTACAACTAAAACAGAAGGAACAATATTCAAGAATGAACATCAATGTCTAGTCTTTGCGGATGACGTAACTATATTAGCAAAAAATTAGAATGAATTAGTAGGAGTAGTAGGAAGAGTAAGTACGGAGGCGAAGAAGTTTGGTTTGAAAAAACATAAAAGGAAAACAGCATACATGATAATGGGCAACATGGAGAGTCACACGGAATCAAAATTAGGTATAGAATTAGGGAATGAACAAAAATATAGTTTCAAGAGGCTGGGAGATTTATGACTTTCGGTGTCAAACTTGAAAAAAATGGAAGAGAGGACGCCGATATTAAAGCAAGGGTAGCAAAGGGGAGCATGAAGTATGAAATGCCGAGGGTTTTGATAAAATCTAAATTTGTCTTAAGAAAAATCAAAGAAAGACTATATAGAACAGTAATTAGCGCGAAAGTAACATATGGAGGTGAAACATGGCTAAGGAATATGTTAAGGAACATTTAGGGAGGCATCCTAACAGAAAGTGGGTGGAGGAGAAGAAAAAATGAAGAACTATAGAACACACATGGAGAGACCAAAATATCTACTTTTGTAAGAGCCCATTGACTCAGATGGCTAGGAGACGTAGATGAGAGACAGGATGTCAAAAATACTCATCAATCGAAAACCGATCGCAGCGAAACGAAAAGGACAAGCTCGGAGAAGATGCATGGACAATGTAGGAGAAGATCTGTGAAGAATGGACATAAGGCATGGGAAAGCCAGGGATGCCAATAGGAATGAATAGAGATGTTTAGTTAAGAAATCCTTATATATATTTCAAATTTAAAAAATGGTTACATACAATGTAATTACACGCCCTAGGCCTTCAAGGCCTGTTGTGCGTTATAAATAAATACATATTAATGAGTTATTTCATGTCTGTAACTTATTCAGTTATAACAAATCCATATTTCAATAAAGCCAACTCCTCTCAACTGGGAAACTAAATACATTCGAATCTCAAAACTTCCAACTGTTTACTAATTACTTAATTTAAATTTAATTAAACCACAATACAAATAACAGCGCATTGCGCCTAAAACATTTTTGTATTAAATTCCATTAAACAGGAACCGTAGAATCCCGAATTTACAATCTCTCGATGTGTGTCTGAAATAGATTGAAAGTGGAAAGTTTGCCAGTATCTTTCTCAAGGTTTCCAGATCTTGCACGAGAGTTCTGGCATATTACTCGAGAGTTGACATTTTCAATTTAATTCTCATTTGAAAATTCTCCGGAGAGATTTTAATCGAATGCGAAGTTTTAGACATACCTAACAAGAAATTATTTCACGAAGATTTAACCTATATATTTTATTTCGAACAGAAAATAAGCCCCTGGAAATAAAAAAGAGATTTGTGATATTTATGGTAATCTTGCGCTTTTGCTTTATCTCTGCCTGGAATTAATACGTCTGGGGACGTTGGAAACTTTCCTAAATTGTCTGGATAATGAAAATGTATTTATAACTTTTGTGATTTTTTTTTTCGAATTGCTCTTTTCTGAATTAGCTATTACCCCAGAGAAACACAGCGTATGTAAACAAATAGCCAAGGGGATTTTGTATTTTATATTTCAGAGTTTCTTAGAAAGCACTTGTTATATTGTAGAAACAAAAATATTTCATATGAATACGAGTACAATCAACACTGTCAACACTAAAAACCATCGCAGACGGAGCAACTGTTTTGAAACTGCGGCTGCAAACCAGTTGAGCTTGCACATAGTTCTCAACCAAAATAAAACTTCTCTTGACACACGACTTCATCTTAGCTCTCAGATTCCGGCAAATGCTCAGTTAACATCTCTCATCCTATTGACCATTTCGTACTCTGTAGACTTGCCGTTACTCCTCTGGAGACTTGCAGTTACTCCTCTGGAGGTTCTATAACCAAATCTTATATTCCTGTTTGAACCCGACCAAATTTATCTTCAAATAGTAATGTGTTTTCATCCGATTACTGTTTATTATCATCTTGATTTGAGGTAGTATGTGGCCAGCATGTTTTGTCGGAGTTCGTCGGAATAATCTTTAACTTCATGGATGGGTTCTTCTGGTGAGCCAAAGTCCAAATCACAATGTAGTCTCAGTTAGCTTCATAATAGTACTCTGGCCGAAGTTGTAATGGAGTGGTAGTCCCACAATAACATGACAATATGCTCATCCCAATCATGCTGGTTGTTACTGACGACCTTGGATAGATGTTGTTCCAAGGTGTTGTTGAATTCTTCCACCATTTTGATTGTGAATGCAAAAGGGTGGTTCTCCTCTTCTTGATGCCTAACATCGTCGGTAGTCTTTGGAATATACGTTAGTTTTGAAGTTCAGCCCTGCTCCAAATGCAACTTTAATGGTCAAAAGCTGTACCAACATTGTTGTCATCCTGGTTGCTAATTGAGTATGGCGTATGATTCAAGACATTTACTAAAATAAACTATCGCGACCAGAATATATTTCGGGCTCGGGAAATGGACCTATGACACGAAATTTGTCTGTTCTTCGGGTCAAGATTGGGGATATCTTCTTTTTTTGGACCCCCAGTTGGGAGTTTCGTAGCAGTCCTTGTATTCCCAAATTCTCTTCAACATTTCATTCTCTTCATTTAAGGAGTCCCATTGGGGCTACAATGACTTCACGACGCCGAGCACCTATCTACTCCGTCCCATCCTGGTTTGTGTTTCTTGAAAGATGGTTTAATATCTGGTGAGCCATTTGATCTTATATACATTGTTGTGTTGTTCAATCATTGTCCACCCACACTTGAACTTGTTGAATGGGTCCTGTTCTGGGGGCTGGCGGAGGGTTAGTCAGCTTTCGCCCCTTATGCTGATTGACTGACCGTTTGTGGTTGCACTTTGATTGCGATGACCAACTTTGATGATTGATTGGTGATCTGGCTGATAGCCTCTGTTACAGTCCTGATGTAAATTTCCTAAACGTTTACAACGATAATATTTTACCCTGGTTGGTAATTTCTGTCGGATCTGAACTATTTTGTTTATTCCGGACAGGACCTTCTGAAAGGTCGGCTCCGATTCCCCCTGACTGATGGAAACTGCTTGCACCTTTGATTTTGACATATTCAGGGTAGCCCCTAATTCCAAAGCACGTAGCAGATTTTCATTACGATTACAACTGACAACAGATTTCGTTGAACCTCAACATCTTTATAATTTATTTATAAAACTTTGTGTTAGCAATTGGTGTTTAACGTTCCCTAGTAGGTTTGGGTACAATAACTGTTTTTTTAAACATTTATTTATCGTCTGCTTCAAATTTTTGTAAACTCTCACCAACTTTTTGTATTATTCAGATTATGTGAAAAATTATTCTGGTAGTAAGAAATTAGTGAGAAAAGGGTGAAATATTAAACTGGAGTTCGCAAAGGACCAGGCACCTTTCTTATAGAAAAATGGACTTCCGTCAAATTTTCTGAAATTTTGGTATGTTGTAGAAATTGACGTTCTGATAAAAAGAGTCCATGGGCTCAAACAAATTCTATGACTAGTTTTCGAGATACAGGATGTTCAAAATCGAAAATGCCGCATTTTTATATTACATTTCGCATAAATATTTCATAAAACAATACCATAAATTTTGCTAGATTACAAGGTATTTCAAAAATACGTAACATGTGCTTTTGGAAAAATCATTATTTTAATTACAATGTTGAAAATATAAGAAGATGTTATTGCACAATTAATATCTCAATTAAGTAATAATTTCTTGGATATGCTTCATATAATATACAGTGTGAGCCATAAATATAGCTAGAGAAGGCATATATTGTTTTTTCCTATTAATTAGTCACCCTGTACGAACCATTCGTACTGAAATTTTAATAAGACAATAAACATATATATGATCGGTCTCTTGATACTCAATAGGATGTTAAACTCATTGCAAAAACTATACTTATTGAAAAAATGTAGTTTTTTTATACTACCCTGTAGTTTTAAATTCTCTCCGTCAACTTTGTATGTTATAACATTGTTGCGTTAACAAATGTTCAGTGTTTAACTGAGCAGAATATTAATAAAATTGTATTACTAGTTTTCGAGATATAGGGTGTTAAACATCGGAAATGTCTGCTTTTTCTTATCCGATTTCTCATAACAGACGTATATTATTTCCGTATATTGCAGGAAAGATAATTTTTGCAAAATATTGAATAAAACAATTACCACTAATTATCTTTGATTACTGTGTGTTTCCAATATATGTAACATGTTTTTGAAGAAAACTCATTTTTTTATTACAACGATGAATACATAAGATGTAATCGCACAATTAATAAGAAATGAGTTCTTGGACGTTATACTATACAGTGAAAGTCGTAAATATAGCTACAATGGGCATATACCATTTTTTACCATTAATGATTAACCCTGTATAAACTACATTACTTTCATTTCTACAATTTTTGCAAACCTGTAGAATTTAGTGTGATGATCGTATATTTGTATAATTCCAGGACGCATGGTTTATACAGGGTTGCCTATTAATAGAAAAAATAATACGAGGGCTGCCTTTTATATTTCGGGATTAGAGAACAAAAACAAATATTAATGATCGAAAATCGCTTTATTGTTTTTCAAAATATTGAACCAATTGTCGAAGCACTTTTTCCACTCTGATTGAGGTGTCTCCAAAACATGCATTCTGAACGCAGCAACCGCTTCTTCAGGTGTGGAAAAACGTTGACCTCTCAGGTTGTTTTTTACGTACGGGAATAAAAAGAAGTCATTTGGTGACAAGTCATGACTATATGGCGGATGAATCATCAAATCGATGGTGAAGAGTGATCCGTCTTCGGCCGTTAATTTTCCTCATTTTTTGGAAGACAACTGGCAAACCAATGGTTGTGGACCACTCAGAATTGACTGTTCTGCGTTGTTCTAGTTGTACGGTTGCGCCATGTCCAGTTTTTCCGAAAAAACAGGCGATGGTTCGCGAACAATTTTTGTTGGATTCGACTCATCTTGAAACACCCATACAGTCGACTGCTGTTTACTTTCGGGCTCATATGCGTAAATCCACGATTCATCACCTGTCACTATATCATAAACGTGTTTTGAAGCACCGCGATCATATTTTTTGAGCTTTTCTTTCGACCAATCGACACGAGCCTATTTTTGAACGATTGACAAATTGTGTGGGATCCAACGCGAACAAATTTTTTTGACATTCAAATGTTTATGCAATATTGAATGTATGCTGTTCTCACTAATGTGTAAGGTTGACTCAATCTCACGATAGGTCACGTGACGATCTTGCAATATCAGTTCGCGCACAGCATCAATGGTTTCCGGAACAACAACTGCTTTTGGATGACCTTCACGAAATTCGTCTTGGAGTGAACTACCTCCTCGATTGAATTCACCATACCATCGATAAACAGTGATCCTTGATGGAGTTTCATCGCCAAAAATTTAATTAAGTTCATCCATGCACCCTTGCTGACTTAATCCACGTCGAAAGTTGTAAAAAATAATCGCACGAAAATGTTCAGATTTAATTCCATTTTTCGGCCTAGATGAATCCTTTAAGTTACTGTAAACAACACATAGCGCTCGTATGTCAAAACGTTCTGAGTACGTATAACCTCAAAAATGTCAAACTTTACGATAGAGTTGTCAGTTGTCAGATTGCAACAATTTCAAACAATTTGACGGAAGTCCATTTTTCCATAATAAAGGTGCCTGGTCATTTGAAACCGCTACCTTAAGGTGGTCTAAATTTATTGTTTTACTAATTGCAGTAATCTTCCAAAAGATTAATCTTCTATCAACTGTAACATCGGGTCCTTCTTTGGTAGTTTGTATGAAATTTTAATTTTTCTTCTTATTATTTCAAATTGCTAATTACTACCGTGGTAAGGAACAAAATAAGCAACACTTACCTGAAGCTGCCATGTAAGTAGCTCCTGTCGATTTGATTTTTTCGATGTACTTGAACTGCTCGTCGGATAGTAACTCATCGAAGTCGGCAATGATTTCGTTAAGCAGCCGCAAACATTCGACGCCTTCGTTGTTGGCCTCTAACTCCACATAGAACTCCGAGAAGTTGGGAATCGACGCGAACATTATGCATACAAAATCGCACTGTTCATGGTAGAGTTCCTAATAACAAAAAAGAAAGTCCTTTATCCACTTCACATAGGATAACAAACCGATGTGACAAAACACCGAGCACGTCAGGGGTGAAAAATCTTTGAATATGTTGTAAATTCATGGTTGACTTAAATTCGTCGACGAGCACAATGAGGATGAGTTTACATTTACGGAGGCAGTTTCATTCGAGAGTTTGTGGGTTTTATAAACCCTTTAGGGTATAGTAGACATGTACAAATACTATAAACTTGCTAATTCACTTGTTAATCCTTAGTCCAGTCAAGTAAGGTTCGTTTCAAAACTTTGTTAAGATATTTTTTAGTCTATAGAGCAAACTATCCCACAGATTTTACTACTCAATAGAGTTTTTCAGATTTATTCATCCCACTGAATTTACAGCAGAATAAAAAAGGCACTCCTACGTGAACTTCTACTTTCCACTCGTCTTCTACTCAGTGGTCAATTACAACCTGAAAAATTGGGGAGGAAATTACTTACAATTCGATACGAAGAAAAACACAACAGAACGTTAAAAGAAGTTTGACCACATTAACAAATTAACAAAGTAGGCTCTTGATCTCGACATTTAACGGACATTTGTAAATCTGTCAAAACATCATTTAACATCCGAAGAGTCTTCAGTGCTGACTAAAATTGAGTCGGAAATTCCCAATCTACTATCTGACGTTGCAGAAGAAATCTACAGGGTCTTCAAGAAGAATGCCACCCAACAGTAACATGAAAAATCTCAGAAGAAACGAAGAGATTATTCTGTCAGTCGACAAGGGAAATGCCTCTACGATCGCGGATATAGAGGACTATAATCAGAAGATTCGTGTTTACTTAACGCGGACATATTCTGCAAGCTACAGAAGGATCCAAAATTGAGAATACTAAAAAGAACTAATCAAGGGTCATCCATTTCTATTGAATATCAGATGAAAACCAAGAAATTACAGTTTACACAAAGTTCTTAATCCCAATTTTACCCTCCAGTCCATCGTTAGTGCTATTGGTTCTCCAACCTACAACTACGGAAAAAACCTGACTGAACTTTTGAAAACACACTTTGGAACCATCCATCCATACATTAGAAACATGAAGACATGATGGTGAGTTTCGATGTAGTTTCCCCACTTTCCAGAATTTTTCTTTACACGTAAAAATCAAATGTTTACAGCAGCTGATTCTGAATACAATTTACATCTGATTAATAACACTAGCTAAGCTAAACTAAGTCAGGAATTCTATACTGCTTTCTTTTTCCCTTATCGATTTTTCTCGTCGTTCAGGGGTGTATTACATTTGTTGGACAATTTTGATGATTTAAACTGCGTTATATTAAGGAATATTACAGAAAAGTCCCATATAATTGTCTATAAGATGAGATTTACGAGTTTCCAGAAAATGAGAGAAATAAAGTAAATAAGTGACTAGATTTCAGTGAATTTCAATGAATCTTCACTGTTTTCTCTAAAACCACTCAAGAAATTCAGTAAGTGTATTGAACCTAATAGATGTCGGTGAAATCTACCGTCTATTGAGTAATTTAAGCATATGAAGGCATACTATGCTATCACATATACCATACTCTTGACAGATGGTTCAAGTGTTTTATATAAAAACACATAAGTAAATATATATACAAATATATATCCACATATTTAGAACTATATCATTCAACGTATGACAGCGTTTCGAACCAGGAGTTCTCGTCAGATACGCTTCCTTGAATGACAAATTCTAAAGTGAAATACTTGGATGTTATACACATCAGTAAGACAACAGTCAGTGTATTGAACCTAATAGATGTCGGTGACATCTACCGTCTATTGAGTAATTTAAGTATATGAAGGCATACTATGCTATAACATATACCATACTCTTGACAGATGGTTCGAGTGTTTTATATAAAAAAACATAAGTAAATATATATACAAATATATATCCACATATTTAGAACTATATCATTCAACGTATGACAGCCGTTTCGAACCAGGAGTTCTCGTCAGATACGCTTCCTTGAATGACAAGTTCTAAAGTGAAATACTTGGATGTTATACACATCAGTAAGACAACAGTCAGTGTATTGAACCTAATAGATGTCTTTAATTCAAAAAATCAGGGATATATCAAACTATCGTAATTAAATATCAGAATAGTTTAAAATTTAAAAATAAAGATAAAGATATGTTTATTCATGTCAGAAACAAAATGAAAAATGATATATTTCGTAATATATCGATAATTTTTAATGAGTATAAGTTTATCATGCGTTCGGTGTACAAATAGATCTAAAATATACCAAGACAGCTTCCGTATGGATCAAAAGAACACAAATATTCTGTACATGTATGAATATTTATATTGACTAGATCGCTTGAATAGCAAAATACGAGGTATTTCAAAATGTACGATATTATTATGATTTGATGTCAGTCACGTGCGGAGGGATTTGAAAATATATTGGATTTTATAAGGATACGACTTCCTTTGAAATCAGTTCGTGTTCATTGTGATATTTGAAAGATCTGCCAAGATTCATCTTTCTCGCTCTGGAAAGATCAATTGCCAAATAAGTTTTTTAGCACAAAAGAAAATTACATTGGCTTTTCATCTTTTCAGATATTTGATATTACAACTTTTTCAATGATTTCCTGGATTTCGTTCTCATCCAATTTCTTAGATGTTTACAGCACTGCAATAAAGTAAACACAAATATTACTCAATTTGTTTTCCAACATTTTTTGGGCAGGATATTTACAAAACTCTTTGAACAAATTACTGAAATTTGGGACTGAAAATTAATCTTAAAAGAATTTTAGATTTTACTAGCATACATTTCTATAGAAATAATAATAAATAACCATTTACATTTGGATTAGGTTAGGGATTAATAAATTTCAGACATAAAGAAATAAATTTGAAACAGTCTCTTTTCTCATTTGGGGTGAAAATTGCACAAAATTCTAGAAGCATGTTAAAAAATAGTTTTCATTATTAGAAAAGGTTACAATGTCTTATTTAGTTGAAGCAGCAAAAAAACTTTATTAAGTTTATTCTTCAAGTAGCATACGACCTCTGCGGCTAGAGAGAAACTACCCCAAAATTCAAATGTCATAGAAAAAAAATGGATAAAAAATTAATAGCAAAAGCAGGTTTATTTTATATACATGATTACGTTTAAATACCCCTAACCGTGTGACCCTTATGTGTATTTTGAAGTAGGATCAACATTCTTAGGAATGTAGGGGTGAAATAGACCCCATTTATTGAATAGCTCGAATATGGTTGTAGTGACTTGTGTCATAGCTTGAAAATTTAAAAACGGAAATAAAGGTAAAAAAAAACAATACCAAAATCAACAATGTGTAAACAAAAAAGAAACAAAAAAAGAAAACGAAATCTTATTTACTAACCTGCCACGAAAATTCAAAATCCGCTGGAAATAAACTAAAAAAAAAACATAAAACGGAGTTTGCTGAACAAGAAGAAAAAAAAAGGAAAAAGAGAAATGATTCAAATTGTTGGTTGTAAAAAATTAAACTTTTCAGCATAAGTGGTACTGAAACGTAAATGTAAATAAACAATTTTATCGTCCATAAAGGTAGAATATGAGTTATAAATATTTTCCAGGGTTTTACTGACATAATTCTGATTCAAGAGTAGGTTCTAACAATTATATTGGGCTAGGTTTCAGGTTTCTCTCAAACTCGCACTGTTTAAATTTTTCATCTTATAATACCAGCCCCTACAGCTATATTCGAGCTATACATCGAATAGAGTATTTTTCACCCCTACATATCCAAAGTAGGTCTCAACATAGTTGATATTAATTCAAGATTCACATAAGGGTCATAAGGCTGTGCGATATTTAAACATTAAGCATGCACATAAAATTACCCTTTTCCTTTAAAAATTTTAATTGATCCCATTTTTCTGTGAAATCTTAATTTAGGTGTTGTTTATTTCTACCCGTAGGGGCTGTTTGCTAGATGAGGAAGTAAGTTACTTAAGTGTTTTGCTACTTACATTAAATAAGACATTTTAACTTTTTCTGTTAATCAAAACTATTTTTTATTACGTTTCTAGAATTTGGGGTAGATATCACCCTCCTATGAGAGTGCGTTTCAGATTTATTCGATAGGCTCAAGTATTTTCTCTTAACTCAAAATAAGTACATCTGAAAATTTATTTAATAACGATTCATTATCTTTTAACAACTGGACTGGGTTATTATTCTCCATTTGATACCTTTTGGGGGTGTTTTTGGCTCTATCAAAATTTGGAAGGTGTACGAGTATTTTGGACCTCAGATCGCCCAAAAATACATCAGAATAGCATGGTTTGTTTATATACATATAATTATTTCTTATGGGGCTGGGTTTATGTTAAAATTCGTAAGAACTAAAAATATCTAGCGAAGAATAAACGTTAAAAATATTTAAAATATTCCATAAAATTGAAATGAAATGTTAATCTATTGAAAGGGGAAGACTATTTTAACATACCAGGCTTTATATAGATAATAAATAAAACTATAATAGCAAACACATTTACAAGTAGCACATTACACATTACCAACATACAAAATTATAAAATTAAAAAGCTACTTACGTCGTTATTTTTGTCGCTGTTGAGAAAGTGTTCTGCCACATGTACTGGTAATATGTTCGCCAGTAACTTACGATTGTACGCCTCCAAATGTTCCATGTCTTCCTTCTCCTCTAAAACAAACAGAGAGTATGATACTATCTATCGAACGCAAGATAATATGTAGTTTCTAGTCGGAAACCTTTATCAGTTGCGCTCCTCTTTGCTGATTGAAATCTCGAGTAATTACTTGAGTATTCAGTGCGTACATATAACTGAATTTAATTTCTATTGTAGTCATCACAGGGAAATGGCCTTACACACATTACGACTCCCAAAGGGAGTGTGAGCATTTTTTATGAAATATATCTTGATATTTAGTCATTAACGAATTTAAATAAGTTTTGAATTTATTTTTTGGGTGATGAGATACCATTGAAAAACTGCCTCAGTATATTCAACACTATTTGACTATTGGAATAAGCAAGAAACAAATGTCATAGTTGTTTCAGCCTTCTTTGAAATGGATATTTTAAAATTTTCTATAATTTATATTGAAAATTATTAAAAGCATCTTAGTGTATAGCGCCATGGAAAAAAGAATTTAGCGAATTATACTGTACTGTAGCTAGAGACAGAATTCATCTGTTTGGTTATGTTCATTTTACTCATATGTTACATAATCCTATTACTGGTAAATTTACAACTACAGAAAAAAATCAAGGCAATGATAATAAATTGTTATCACTATTTGTACCTAGTTAATGTATTATTTTCAAATAAAATTACAAATAAATTCTTTTGATATTTTCCATCTTTGAACAAAAAAATATACATACAGAACAGCTTTTGCATACAAGTAATAACAACTGCGTTGATTAAGCTTTATTCACCTCTCTTACATTACTGAAGTCAGTTTTATTTAATTAAGATTCATTAACAAAATGTACATTATTAATAATTCTTATAACTCTCTTTTTCGACTATAGATGTTTTTAACCGACTTCCAAAAAGAAGGAGGTTGTCAATTCATCGTCACATTTTTTTTATGTATACTGAGTGATTATTCAAAAACGGCTTGGGCAAATTTGATGATTTAAACGATATCGTATTAAGGAATTTTCTATAACGCAAGATTTACGGTTTTCCAGAAAATCAGAAAAATCAGTAATTACATTTCAGTGAATTTCAATAAATCTACACTCTTTTCTCTAAAACGGCTTCCAGATTGATTCCGGAAATCGTAAAAGATTTGCAAAAACACGGTAAACATCAATGTAAATGTCAAATTTTCATCATAAATATCTAGCTTAAATGTCAAGATATGCCCTGAAAGTATATCGTACATGGTGTTTGTAACGGCTTTCATTGCAGTCGCGTGAAATTGCACAAAATATTCTATTAGTGTATCGAAAAGACATTTTTTTAGGTGAGCGATGTTTTATATATGGTGTACGGTGGTAGGTGCGCGCTTGCATCGAAATTCAAGCAGCAAGTAATGTGGGCAGTTGAAATATTGGGCGAAGTTAAATTACAGTTAGACAGGTGGGTTCAAAAAATATTTCAAATAAATGTGATATTGGGTTGTACATGAGCAGGTTCATATATAGGATGGTTGAAATATAAGGTGAAATAGAATTAAAGTTATACAGGGTGGTTCAAAAATGTTGTATTGGGTGGTACATAAGTAGTTGCGTTTACAAGGTGGTTGAGATAAGAGTGAAGTAAAACTATAGTTATACAGAGTGGACAAAAAATGGTTATAGGCATATGCAGTAAGGATATTCGAGTTATAGGGCGGAGGGCTCAAAAAATGTTAGTAGCAATTGCATAGAGAGGATGATTGAAATTTAAGGTGGAGTGGAGTTACAGTTACACAGGGTGATTTATACAATAGAAAAATAGAAACGGTCCATAGGGTCATGAGGATTAATACTTATACAGAGCGGTTGCAACATTGTGTAGAGTTGAATTATAGTTGTATAGGGTGATTTAGAAAATAACAGACAAATAATTTATATTGGGTGACCAATACACAAAAACATATACAGGGTGGTTGCAATATAAGGTGAATTAGAGTTTCACTTATCGAAAGTGGGCGAAATAATAAAACAAATAAAATAGTTAAACAATATATGGATAATATAGAAAAATTAAACAGTTATTGATTGCACACGGTTTCTAAACGGTTTTTATTTTAAGCCAGTTGCAGTCGGTTGTTTTTAAATATAAATTATTATAGAACAAAACACACCTATAAGTGTAACGTGGTGTTTATCATACCTAATAGCAAACATTTGAAAGTAAAAACAATCATAAGACTTTATACATCAAAAAGGTTGCCCACTTTGCCTCTATATTAAAAGGGATGGCAGATGTCCCTTGGAGGTATCTTATAGATCAATGTTGGTAATTTTCCAACTGTGTTCTTTGACTACTAGGAGAAAGACCTAGGCCATTATTTTTTCGTTGATCTTTAGAATGTCGCATTAACAAACCCTCGGGTGCACTCGATGCATTTCGGCAGTGGCCTTGTAAATCCGAATTTGAAATTTTACAATTTTGTTTGATCTTGTGTTAGTTGTAATTAAAAATGCGATGTTAATACCCTTAATCGAATAATTTTGCGAAAATTTTCAGTTAAATACCTACAATCCGAAAAAGTTTCACTTGCACCGGCTTTTCATGAAACAACACAATCATTTTATATATTTATATATAACATTATAAATTGCCGAAAATATTGCGATTGTGGCCTGATCAATATCATTAAGTTTAGGGTGCCCAAAATGAGCTTAATGAGCTATCATCTATATTCTACATTAATAACGAAAGCCCTTCTCCTTTTACTTATATACTCAGTGTCTGCAATGTCCACGGACATAGCTCCTGACCTTTTTAATATCAAATTTATTGAGCTCAGACGCATATTATTGCTGCATCAGGATACAAACCCTTTATGATATTGGCATATCTGTGATATTGTCACATACGTTTATATTGTTTAACCCTTCACATGTGATTAGCTATTTGGTGATTGTAAAGAAAATAAATAAATAACTGGAAGTAATACATCTTTAACCTTATGGTGGGAAAAACTAGCTCACAGAGACTCCTAGATGTCGAAATTAATATTGCGATAGAATATTAAATTCAGTTACATTTACTAAATAAATAATTATTCGAGATATTAATCAGTTGAGGGGAGCGCGACTAAATGAAGGTTCTCGACTAGAAACAATATATTGTCTGGCATTTAATGAATATAAAAATCCCGAAGAAAAGATAGTATTACACTCTTTTTAACAAAAAATTCCATTCAATGAATTAATCCATCTTTTTTGTTCGTTGTCTTGTTTGCGATAATGTATAAAAATGGCATTGGGTTTACCTGTGAATGACAATAGATCTGCTGATAATCTAGACTGCTTTTAACTAATTTCATTATTTTTAATCTACTTATTAGTCTCTCGAGAAACTTGGATAGAGCATGACCTATATTTCCACGAATATAAACTACTGAAAACATCCTTCAATATCTCATGAGGCTTATATTTACAAATAAAAAATTTCTTAAATTGTTAAGTAATTAATTTATTCCTTACATTATCACCATAACCATACTAATTAACATCAAAAATGTTTGTCTGTACTAATGGCTTGAACGTAGCCAACGAAGACTTACCGCGTATTTAAATATTCATATACAACAACTAGATGGACTCTAACGTTAATTAAATGACCCGCATTTACTATACGCTTACTGCTCTTTAAAGGGTGAATTTTCAAACGAGCTAATGCAGTTTTACTCTCGCAGTTGCTAAGTTACAAAGCAAAAAGAACTTTACTATAGTGAAGAGGAGAATATTTACCTGTGGCTTGCAGCTTCCATACGAAGTCCAATCGATAGGTAGCTTCAGTTTGTTGTCCGTGAACGATGAGGGCGATTACAAAACCAACAAGAATGATGATGTTTGTGTATTGTTGACTCCAAGTTAATTCACTGGAAATAAATGTCAATAGAGGTAACATTCGAAAAAAAAACTTAAATCAAGCTTTATTTATAGGTAAATATATTGCAATTGTTTCGATTTACTTTACACGGGTGTACTTCTGGATATCACATTTAACTTGACATTCAACAATAATACATATTTGATGAATGTTTTTTTGATTTCACTTAATGTTCAGCTATTTAAATCTATATATAAATAGGTAAGACCATTTTCTCCTCTGTGCCTCAAGCGATTTTATTTATTATTGTTTTGCTTAGTAGCTATTGACGGCATTCAGTGAAGAATATATAAAGGATCTTTATTAAGAAATTAAAAGATAATTTATTAATAAAATCCAAGTAAAATGGCGCCACTATGAACCAGTAGCTTAAGCCTTAATCTAAATTTCAAAATTTGACAGCAGTCGACAGTAAAAACTCATTTGTGTACAACCGTGTAACGAAGTTTAAAATATTACTAAAATAATCAACAAAGATGTAAGCTCTAAAACCTTCTCTTCTATTCATTTATGATGTTACTTTTCTGCAAAAATGATGACGACAGCCAATACTAAAGTGACCAAATTGAACGTGTTTATAAGAAGGTTGCGCATTTACAGAAGAATCCAAATGAAAAGTTTTATGTAAGTAGAATAATTCTTTAGTGAATCTATAGCTAACATTTGATTTCCGAACCTCTCGAGTTGGGTATGTACATTCTTTCAGTCATGGATTTCTCACAAATTTAATGACAATTTACTAATATTTTGTAAAACCATATGCATCCATTATCAAAAGGTGATATGTAAATGTATTTTGAATTATTTATATTTATGCCATGTGCAGATGAAACTTGAGTAAGTATTTACAGTATTAGTAATAAAATAAGACCAATCATTTCCTGAAGTAAAATTTTCTTTTAGTCGTTTATTTTATTTTGTAGAAGAACCGTTTATAAAATTTTTTTTCTCTAGTTCTTAATCCGTCTTAATCTCATATCATTTGTGGTCGGATCTTTGAATATGTTTTCGCGTTTTTTGTCTCTCATTATATACAACTCTTAAGTATTGTCTTGGACAGGTTTTCTTCAGCAAGTTTTGAAATATCCCTGGGTTTTTTGCCTGTCTGGGTGATTTTAATAAGATAATAATCCTCTCTGCACATAACATGTTCAGACCATTCGATCTAAATTGCGTGGAATTTCTCAGGAATCGGATTCACTTTAAAACTGCATCAGACACAGATTTTGAAAATTTTGTAGGTCATTCTAAGTTGATAGGGCACACTTGACAAAGAATGACATTTCATATGTAACTGGAATTTACTCTCTGAACTATATTAGACTTACAAGAACGCAGTGTGTTTTGTGTATTTCTGACATTTGTCATTTATTTTAATATTTTTTTTAGTTTATGCCAAATGTGTCATACGAAATATATATAATTAAGCTTTAAGATTAAAAGAATATGTGCCTCGATTGTATTTTACGATTTTGAATCAAACCTGTTTGATAGGCATAATTGCCTTTTTAGACCAATCAATAGAGCAACAATTAACTGTTAATGTGTAAAAAATACTATCAGGATACCGACTGTGCCATCACATTAACAACGATTCGTAGCGATATGTTGCTACGTTTTCCACTCGTAACTGTGTTTTTTTACTTTGTTATAAACAATTGAAGCAAGAAAATTACTTTTTTTTCTTAGCATGTTTATAAAATCAAAACTAATAAACTAATCTCAATGGTGTCAACAGGTCAATTGTAAAGCATGAAAATACCAATGAAATGAGCTCAGGCTCGATCCGATTGGATCATTAGTAACAGGGAAATACAAAAAATACTGGAAAATGTAGCATTTAAAAAAAATCGAATCTTCGTCACTTTAGAAGCTGTAGAACTGGGCTTGTAAGAACGTAGTAATTTATATCTGTTTTATGTATGCCAAAACTAGGCGCTACCGGTTTATTAGTTTTTGGACAATTGTGATATAAAGTTTTTTGTTCCCTATTTCTGCTTTGTGCCTCCATGCGTCATAGATAATCAAATTTCAATTTTGAAAAAAGTTGTTGAAAGTAGAGGTGATATTCCACAAAGTCTCTATTCACATTTTTCACTAAATGTCTGTAAAATATCTGAAAAATATTAGCAAACATGACAAAAAATGGGCGAGCGTATGAATGTATCCAAGGAGTGGGGGAAGCACAGTTGTTGAGGGGAACCGATTAGTAATATGTAATAGAGGCAGGCTGCCTGTAATTTATAAATATTTTTATTACTTTTGTCAGAAACTAATTTAGATATTTTCAAGACTTTTTTACTTATTTAGTTCAGTGTTTGTTTCACTTTAATATAAACCTATTGCCTAAATTCTATAAAATATTATATAAATATATTAATAAACAAACAGTTCTCATTTGATATAATAAAAATAGAACAAATTGCTCGGTATATAACCTTTTTTAGCGATTAGATTCTTTCACCATCTGTCAGAGTGACAGTTACTATCGATAATAATTATTGTCAGCAGTTCCCCTCAACAACCGTGTTCCCCCCCACTACGCGAACACATTCATACGCTCACCAAATTTTGGTGATGTTTGCTAAAATTTTTCGTATGTTTCACAGACATTTAACGAAAAATGATAGGCGTTGTAGAATGATACCTCTACTTCCAATATCTCTATTCTGAATTGATATTTGACGATCCATGTTGCATGGAGGCGCACTGCAAGAATAGTGGACTAAAAACTTCATATCACAATTATTCGAAAACGAATAAACCAATACCGCCTGGTTTAGTCGTGCAAAAGGTAGATATCAATTACTATCAGTTCCCACAAGCCCAGTTCTACAACATCGATAGTGACGGAGTTATGATAATATAAAGGAAACCGCTAAATTTTCCAGTATTTTTTGATTTTCCGTGTTACTAAAGATCCTATCGGATCGACCCTGGGCTCATTTCATTGGTATTTTCATGCTTTACAGTTCAACTGTTGACACCATTGAGATTAGTTTATTATTTTTCATTTTAAAAACCTGCAACGAAAAAAAGTTCTACTACTGTCCGATTCGTTCAAAAGTTTATAAATTTTCAAAAAGCTATTAACGAAAAATTAGATGCCTAAGTCCTAACGATATTCTCCTCAGAGTTCGTTGAAAGAAATTTCGTCTTCCTAAGGCCATGAATGGAATAAACTTTCTCCTGACACGTCTGAGTCCAATCAAACTTTTATGCTAGACGAAAACTTTTCAAAATGCATTCAATAGCCATTTCGGCAGACGGAAATTACTTTCACCGAGATGGAAATCGAACTAATCTATTCTCGAAGAAAAAAAAAGTCGAGCACGTCGCGTGGTTTTCTTTTACCTGAGGAATTCATTCACGTAAGTGGTATGATTTATGGACGTTCGTTTGGAAATAATATCGAATCCTCGGCAAAATTCTCTGTTTGCGTGATGTGATTTGTGTGCAAAAGGGAAACAACGAGAGCATGTAGAACGGTCGGGTTGGTGGGCATTCCTGGCAATTCGCCAAAAAAACATTTGTTCGGTGTTCGAAGAATTCATTCACATTTATTTTCGAGCATGTAATCACAAAAAACTGTTTGTCTATTCAATTGGAAAGTTAAATTGCTTCGGGGGTGATTTATGAGAACGAATCTTACGATATAATTATTCTCTTGAATTTTATTCAACAGTCTGATCGGAAAAAGTAATACGGCGGAGTTGTGTCTGCAGACAGGCGATAGTCCAAGCAATGCCTTTAAAAAAGGCCTAATTAAAGTTAGTGTGCACTAAAATATTGCCAAGTTCTTGGGTTTCATTAGTGAATTTATCTGTACCCTGTATCCTGTTTATTTATAAAGCAAATCAGCCTAATTTGGAATAAAATGCTACAAGTTGAAAAAAAAATGTAATAGACCAATCAATAGAGATTTTTGCGTGCAAAAAATACTATCAGGATACTGCCTGTGCCATCACATTAAGAATGATTTGTAGTGATATTTTGCTACCTTTTCCACTCGCAACTATGGTTTTTTACTTTATTATAAACAATTGAAACAAAAAAATTCCGTTTTTTTTTCGTTGCATGTTTATAAAATGAAAAATAATAAACTAATCTCAATTGTGTCAACAGGTGAATTGTAAAGCATGGAAATACCAATGAAGCGAGCCCAGGATCGTTCCAATAAGATCTTTAGTAACAGGGAAAAACAAAAAATACCGGAAAATTTAGCGGTTTTCTTTACATTATCATAACTCCGTCACTATCGAAGTTGTAGAACTGGGATTATGGGAACTGACAGTAATTGATATCTACCTTATGCGTGACTAAACCAGGTGCTATAGGTTTATTAGTTTTTGAATAATTGCGATCTGAAGTTTTTAGTCCACTATTCTTGCAGTGTGTCTCCATGCGACATGGATCGTCAAATATCAATTCAGAATAGAGATGTTGAATTTTCATTAAATGTATGTGAAATATACGAAAAATGTTAGCAAAAATGACCAAAATTTGGTGAGCGTATGAATGTGTTCGATTAATGGGGAAAACACGGTTGTCGAGGGGAACTGCAAACAATAATTATTATCGATAGTAACTGTCACTCTGACAGATGGTGAAAGAATTTAATTGTTAAAAAAACTTCTATACAGAGTGATTTGTTCGATTTTATTATATCAAATGGGAACTGTTTGTTTATTAATATATTTACATGTAAATGGTTTCTCGGAAACGTTTTTGCTTTAATTTGTGAATTTTGGGTTTACGAAACATCGAAAGAGAGCGGTCATTAAAAAAGTTCTTACTTGTGAGGATTATAAATATTAAAACGATCTATGTATGTGCCTCTACTATATATTACTATACGCTTCCCCTCAACAACCGTGTTTCCCCCACTCCTTGGATACATTTATACGCTCGCCCATTTTTTGTCATTTTTGCTAACATTTTTCAGATATTTCACAGACATTTAGTGAAAAATGAGAATAGAGGCTTTGTAGAATGTCACCTCTACTTTCAACAACTTTTTTCAAAATTGAAATTTGATTATCTATGACGCATGGGGGCACAATGCAAAAATAGTGAACAGAAAACTTTATATCACAATTGTTCAAAAACTAATAAACCGGTAGCGCCTGGTTTTGGCATACATAAAATAGATGTAAATTACTATCATTCCTATAAGCCCAGTTCTACAGCTTCTAAAGTGATGAAGATACGATTTTAAACAAAAAAAGCTACATTTTTCAGTATTTTTTGTTTTTCCTTGTTACTAATGATCCAATCGGATCGAGCCTGGGCTCATTTCATTGATATTTTCATGCTTCACAATTGACCTGTTGACACCATTGAGATTGGTTTATTATTTTTGATTTTATAAACGTGCTGAGAAAAAAAAAACGTAATTTTCTTGCTTCAACTGTTTATAAGAAAGTAAAAAACCATAGTTGCGAGTGGAAAACATAGAAAAATATCGCTAGTCGGTATCCTGATAGTATTTTTTACACATTATCAGTTAATTTTTGCTCTATTGATTGGTTTATTAACTACAATATTCATCTATACTATACATAAAAATAAATCGCCTTCCTAAATTATCGATCAGTACAAACCACCCAGATTCTTCTGTTGATGTCCCTCTAATATTTTCGATATTATTTTGACCGCTCATAGGTGTTTCCTTTTTTAAGTATATAATACACATATTTGTACACAGGAAGACTAGTTGATAATATTGTAGAAATTTTTTCCTCTCCCTCTCAGAACATCTGTGAAGAAGACTTACTGTGAAACACAGCCAACGTAAAAAACAAACGGGCCACTTTTTCAAAATTACCCCTATTACAATTTGTTCCAGTACAATTATTAGTGACGCACCCTGGTAGGGATGGATACACGTAGAAGCCATATCCACTCGGCACCATTGGTATTTTTATTAAAGAGCTTGTCAATTAGGGGAATTTCTCCCTTATTTCTCGAGATGTCTCCCAAAGAGGATGCACTTATCTGCTCATTTCACTCAGATTTTTGACAAATTTACAAACAACTGCTATTACTTTTCAGACCGAATATATAGCTGCCTGAATACCAGTTTTTCTGCTACAAGATACGGCGTCATTTACGTAATGGTTTGGTACATGGAATTACTCTCAACTTCAATTAATCCTCTAAGTTCAAAAATTTTATTTCTGGACGATCTTGCCACAAGTTAGTCGTTAGTCGCTGTCAAAACCTCTATCTTATTCCTTATCATCAGGCAGATATCCAGTATTTCTTCTTTCAAGTCCGCTATTTATTAATCTATTTAATCAATTCCCATAACAAAGTCATGTGGTTATTGGAACTAGTTCTTCACCCACAAATATTAGCACGTTGTACCTCGAATCACACTTGAAATCATGTTGTCTATGGCATCCTCAGAATGCAATTTCAGTGGCTTGATCTTACTGGAGTTCTACTTCTGCCTCGCTGATATTCTCATTCATTTGTCTGTCATAACTTCACAGCTAGACTGTCTGCAGTTGACTGAATTTCGAATGCACTCAAAACCCAAGGTTTCACAATGGTTGCAGCAGAATTTGTGTTGAAAATCGTATGACTGTCTTGATTACCTCAAGTGCCTCTGTGATCGCAAATTTCCCATCAGGTGACTGTCCCCAGGGCCGGTAGATAGTTAACACAGAACAGACAAGGCAACTCTATTGCTCAGAAATGTCGTGTGCCCACAACCGGTAGGTACAGTCTAATTTGGTGAAACTGGACAGGTCTGCACTTTGTTGGCAAACATTATGTCAATCTGACAATACACTCTATCTCTAACGAAACATATCTCTTAGTTGGGGGGTTAGCCATTGGTCCCCTAGGTCCATAAAAACTGCAGTTAAACTTGTCTGATCATCTAAACATATTTATAGCTATATTTTTTTAGGCGCGTTCACCACGTATACGTCTTGCCAGCTGTATGTCCTTCGGCATGATGGTTAGGTACTCATTTTGTCCGGATAGCACATAAATTGGTAGCTTCGAAAACACCAACCAGATAAGCTTGGCTAGCTTCTTGCAAAGCCATTACTGTTGATCTCTGAAATCTTAATTTAGTTTTGAAATTCTGTGCGATTTCTCCAACAGACGGGCAGTATTCTAATCAACAATTCAGTACTTTTTTAGTAGCGACGACTTTCACGAAGAGCTACTGTGTCGCGTCTCCAACGATGTGGTTTTCTTTCACCGCCTGTAGCGGGCGCACTTTCACGTACTGCCTTTGCTGATAATTGTTTCCTAGGTGCTTTACCACTAGTCGATTTTCGTGCGGGTTGCTTAGTTTGGGCCATTTCGGTAAGATAAAGAAATTAATGTAAAGTATTCTACAGCACCACGACGATGACGTTCACACTAACACTGAGTTTATCCAAGTAATGCAGAGGAGCTACATTGCGCATCTGCATCAACCAATTTTGTCTTTCAAACATCGGTGGGAGTACTGATGGAAAAATACACAGAGGTGGAGAAAAATTTATTCATAGACGATCTGAAAAAACTCGAAAAAGCAAAAATACACCCAAAACGTGCATAAAGCTCGTAGAAAACATGTACATTCATGTCAATACCTCAGTTCGCAGCTCAACAGAATCCGGCTAACATTACCCTGTTTAAGTAGGGCCCTAATAGGGTACAGCTTCCAGCTTATCTTCAAGACTGTAAGGGAATACTAGACAAAGAGCATCTAGGGCGCTGTGTCTTGCCTGCTGATAACATTATTCTGGTAGCAAAATAGCTAGAGGAACAATGAATAAATGACGGTTTGACTACAAAGCAATGGTTTCAAGATCAATAAGATATTTTTTGGACAATAATGCATCTCTATCTCATTGTAGAATACATTTGTGTATCCCATGGTAACTAAATTTAAATACTTAGGCCATATTCTCCATGAAACTACCTCTTATAACCCCCAGGAGCGGATCCAAGGGGAGATGGTGATGAGGACGAACGTCCCCTTCGAGAGCCTCGAAGTTAGTGAATTTAAAACTGAAATGAAGGAATATAACTTCAAGAGCCTGAAAAAAGCAACTTTTGTGGGCTTAACCATTTTTAATTAGATTTAAAAAAATAAAGACACGCCATCCCCTCTATTTGGGATAATTTAGTACGAGACTCTTATCTGGATCCGCCCCTAGTAAACCCCACATCTATATTTTCATATGTGTTTCTTTTTTGATCAATTGTCACTCATATTTCGATTAAATAATTATATGACTGATTTTAATCGTGTTAATTACTTTAAAAATAATAATATTCTAGTAAGAAATTATGCGGCAATCGTGTTGAAAATACTACACTCCGATAGAAATCCTACGCAGTTTATACAAAGAAGCAGCGAAATATGTACGAGGGCTGTCTTTTATATTTGGGGATTGGACAAGCCTAGTGTTGCAATCTGACAACTGACAGCTCTATCGTAAAGTTTGACATTTTTGAGGTTATACGTACTCAGAACGTTTTGACATGTGTTGTTTACAGTAACGAATTTCATGAAGGTCGTCCAAAAACAGTTGTTGTTCCGGAAACCATTGATGCTGTGCGCGAACTGATATCGCAAGATCGTCATGTGACCTATCGTGAGATTGAGTCAATCTTACATATTAGTGGGACCAGCATACATTCAATATTGTATAAACATTTGAATGTCAAAAAAAATTGTTCGCGTTGGATCCCACACAAGTTGTCAATCGTTCAAAAAAAGGCTCGTGTCGATTGGTCGAAAGAAAAGCTCAAAAAATACGATCGCGGTGCTTCAAAACATGTTTATGACATAGTGACAGGTGATGAATCGTGGATTTACGCGTATGAGCCCGAAAGTAAACAGCAATTGACTGTATGGGTGTTTCAAGATGAGTCGAATCCAACAAAAGTTGTTCGCGCACGAAGCACTTCCAAGCAAATGATCGCCTGTTTTTTGGAAAAACTGGACATGTCGCAACCGTACCACTAGAACAACGCAGAAGAGTCAATTCTGAGTGGTACACAACCATTTGTTTGCCAGTTGTCTTCCAAGAAATGAGCAAAACCAACCGCCCAAGGAGGAATACTCTTCACCACGACAATGCGAGCTCTCACACATCGGCTCAAACTGCTTTTTTGACCACTCAAAACATCGATTTGATGAGTCATCAGCCGTATAGTCCTGACTTGTCACCAAATGACTTCTTTTTATTCCCGTACGTAAAAGACAAACTGAGAGGTCAAGCGGTTGCTGCGTTCAGAATGCATGTTTTGGAGATACCTCAATCAGAGTGGAAAAAGTGCTTCGGCAATTGGTTCAAACGCATGCAAAAGTGTATAGATCTTCATGGGGAATATTTTGAAAAACAGTAAAGCGATTTTCGATGATTATTATGTTTTTTGTTCTCTAATTCCGAAATATAAAAGACAGCCCTCCTAGTATACGCGGACATACAAGTATAAGAGAGTCGTAAGCAGTGGCATCATTGTATAGCGGTTTACATTGCCGGCAAACCAGCCGATTTTACTGGCAAAGCGCGCCAAAAGATGTTTCACATCTAAAATTGTTCTAAATTTATTTAAACAAAAAAATTGAGCAAATTGTGACCAAGTTGCACATGAGCAACATCTCGATTCTTATTCTGGCGCATTATAAAAAGGTGAGTATGCAAAAATCTAATGGAAATGACGACGTTTTCACCTTGTCTATCTGAATATGTCTTAATTAATATTATTTGGTTATAACGATCCGCAATAACAACGCAACGGCTTCCCTCATAGACTCTTAAACTAGTAACAACGGATATCTGTGAATCATTAATCTGTATGAAATGTCATGTTCGATAATAGTTTGAGAATGAGATCGTGTATGCTTACCTACCTGCTAGATTTGGAGAAGCACGAAATGGCATGCACTTCTTTGTTGTACGTGACATAGACGGCGAGGAAACCAGCCATTCCTCCAAGTAGGATGATTGTCTTCAACAAGGAGATAAGGATTTGATAAACGGCGCACGCTATCATGGATAGTAACACGAGCAGGAGGAGAAACTGCAAAAATGTAGTGCTGTCAATAACAAAATCGCATGAATTTGTCACAAATTCAAATTATTAACAAAATCAACTGTTATAAAATAATATAATACTTATAACAAATACAATTATTGAGTAAGTATATGTGATTTGCCATTGTAAAAGTGTTTACATTAAGAGCTGTCATTTATATCGGATAAAATACAGATTTCTTACTATAAACGTAACTATATTTGCAGTTCAAGCACAAGTTCTCCGTTTACTTGTAGAATACGATATTTCTTAAATGGCCGCTACGAATATCGTTATCGTTAGACGTACTGCATTACTCGGCCTTATTTTGGTAGCTCTATTTCGTGAATAACAGCCCAAATATTATTCTTATCACTTCAGTTGTTGGTGGATTATTGGCGTAAACTTTATTGTTTGTATAGCTTCATAGGAAAGAATCTAGTGGTGCTAAATCATACCACCTAGGCGGCCAGTTGATGTCTTCCCATAACTAAATTATACATCTGGAAATTCACTGACACAATACTGCATTTGGTTTCTCTGCTTGTGTGGCTTGTAGTTCAATCCTGCTAACAATAAACATCACTGACGTCCATCTCGTTCAATTTTGGCTAAAAAAGTCTTTAAACATCGTACAGTATTACAGTTGTAACAGTTTCACCTTCTTTGTTTTCGGAAAATAAGATGCACACCACAGACCTCACCAGACTGTAGCTTGGTCTTGATAAAGCAGTTTCTCTACAATTATTGGACGGTTTCTGTAGCTCCAGATTCGATTGTTTTGTTTATTCATGAGACCACCTAAATGGAAACAGGCCGGGTCGCTCAAAATGGTTTTGCTCGGTTTTGTTTTACTTAATAAAGATTTCAACCTTACTGTTGAGACGGTATTGAGTGTAAAAGTGTAAGTGTTTAGTGTTAAGGTACGAAATTTGGTGTTTTTACCTATAAAGTAGATTTTAAGGTACAACCAATGTAACCTTCCTCAAAAAGACGAAAGCCTTACTGGTGTGTAGAGGAAAATATGTAGACTAGAGTAGGGGGTTCCCATACTGTTACTGTTGGAGGCGCCAAGTATTTTATCACGGTGCCCTAGTTGTGAACAAAGCAACAAATACTTAATTACAAAGAACATAGAGTTATTGAAGAACGAAAACTAAGTACAATAGTAAATGTGAAAAGGACTAAATGTACACAAGCCTGATGGCTGGTAGTACAACTTCAGAGGGCTAGAAGGAATAAGAAATACGCGGACTATCGTCGTACAAAATAGTATCCCGAATGGAAATGTGGGAAACCATTTAAACTCTACCCACCAAAGGAGCAACATTTTATGAAATATGACATCTTGGAGCACGAACTAGAAGTTTCCAGTAATCAATAAGATCGTATAATAAAAATCATAACAGTCATTCAAAAAATGGCGAAGTCGCCAGGCTAGAGGATATTTCAGTAAAATTCAGATTCATTTTTCTAGCATGCCTGCTGTCTCAATATGATGCACACGAACTAGGAGCAGCTGTTTGTGAAGAACATGTTTCACAACAAGACACTTAGAGTCATTATCATAAGTAATACGATGGCGTTCTACTCAGTCAATAGATCAGAACATGTCATTCTTTATCTTTTTCCAAAGCCTACTTATTTCTTTGAGAAACATTAAAATGTGCGTTTTGTTAATTGTCAGGTAACAATTAATGTAGTTTTAGTTTTTTTTTTTAAACGGAAGTAAGATAAGAAAATAATTCGCCAGAAAAAATGTGTATATTCTGTGGCTTTGTTATAAAAAATGTGTGAATACCTACATTAAAAACACACTTCACAAATATAGTATATAAAATTGTGGTACGAGTATATATAAATGGATGTTGGCAGTTTTATATATCAAACGAGCTTCAAGTTATCCAACTGACTTCCATGATTTGGTAACAGAAATGAAGTTAAAACGTCAAGACTGGCGTGTATATATTCAGGGTGTTGCCTAAATGAATGCTGTTATTTAAAGCTTTAAAGATAAAAATTGTTGGTGGATTTTGAGAAAATAAACTTCAACAGAACGTCAGTCTCAAACGTTTGAGTTGTATGGGGTGGTAAATTTTTCACAAAAATATTTTGTTATCATATCTTACACATGTTCTAACCATAAAGCTGCATTTTTTGATAAATTATTTGTTATTTGTACCAGTGGCTTCTGTACGTGATTTGCATTGAATATTTTTCGTAAAAAAAGTGCACCACTGCTTTCTCTTAATATGAAAATTACATTTTAAATCCCCAATCATTTTTGGGCAATTTTGGTCACTTTGGTCAAATAGCTAAAAATCTAATGCGGTTACTGTTGTGTGGAAATCTAAATATAATTTATTTCAAGCTATTAACTTCGTTTTAGAGCAAATTTTAATTTATGAAATTAGTTACTGATTTTATTATAGGAACAAATAAAAAAAACTGTCAAGTGCCTATAATTTATATGAGTCTGCTGTTGTTTAGGGGTTTAACCCTGAAACAATGCGATTATTATTTTAAAATAAAGCAGTGGCGTAGCATTTTTTTTCCCAAAAAATATTCAATTCAAAATTTAAACGGATGTCACTGGTGGAAATAATAAAACTGACTATACAAGAAAAATGCACCATAATGAAATTGTTTTCGATTTACTTGATTATTATTTACCTAATTGTGCATGTTATGGCTGACCCAATGAAAGAACCCATTGTTAAGGGATACTACGCAGTTATTAAGATATTTTATTACATTGTACTTCATTTAACCTTATTTACTTGTCTAGCTGAACACCTGCAAAACTGCAACTAAGCGCTGCGTAGCGTCTCATATCAAAAGATTATAAATAGGAGATATTCATTAGCTCATTGCTCATTTTTGTTTGTAAGCTCATTATTGTTCATAAGTTCATTTAGATTGTGTTTGTTAGTCTTAACAATCGTTCTCAGCTCAAGCTTTGAAATTGTAAAACTAGTACTTAAGTGTTTCCATTCAAATCAGTGTCCTTTCCAGCTAATAAATAAATAGTTTTTTAAAAAAGGAGTTAATGAAAATAACCCCTAACACTGGCGCAGTCAGCACGGATGTAGTAAACTAATTTGGAAATTGACCAGCAAACGAAAAATCCAGAGACCTGAAATCAAACGAAAATTGATCAGTCCAGATTTCGAGCAGTCGACAACAAATTAGGTGACTTCTAAGCCTTTAACTACAAAAAGAGCCAAGACGACAAACAAATCTATTCCCCAAGGACAATAATCGAGGTGAGTCAAAGATTTCATTTTGCATGCATTGCTATATACATACACACATATTCCGTATCCTTACAATACATGAAAATTTGTATTTTTCTGTGTAAAACATTCCTTGAACATTTTCACTAAAAGAGATTGATATTGCCGAACGAAAATCGTCATTATTAAATCCGCGAGTTCTACTTCAAACGCAAATTGTTAGAGGACTTGAACAAATTAATTGAAGGTTTTTAATTGATTTGGAGTGAAAATAAAAATCATTTTTAACTTAAAAAAAAAAATCACTGTAACAGCACAAATATGAGCCAAGAAAATATCTATGAACCAGAGTATAGACTAAGCGAGTTATGCCAAATTATCCCCGAATACGACGGTGACTCAATATTACTTAATACGTTCTTAAGTTCGTGCGATGCAGCATTCGACGTTGCAAACGACCAGCAAGCGTATTTATTGACAATACATTTGAAAAATAAGCTTAAGGGAAGAGCATCACAATTAATAAATTCACGTGACCTCAAAACATGGGACAGTATAAAAACTATTCTTAAAACACATTTTGGAGATTCCCGCGATTTAACAAGTTTAATTTACGACCTTCAGCAAATTAAACAAAGCTCAAACGAAAACCCTCAAAATTACGTACATCGAATAAATGCACACCATTCGAAATTATATGCCGCGATAAACCAGCAGTTAACTCTCACCCGAGAACAAAAGGACGCCCAGCAAGCACTTGTTGACAAAGTAGCGTTGCAAACACTCTTAGTAGGGCTTGACCCGAAGATAGGTGCTATTGTACGAGCATCACGTCCCGCAAACCTTGCCGAGGCAGCAAATATAGTTAAGTCCGAATATCAGCTGAGCTACCTTGAACAACGAAAACCGAGTGTTAATTCCCCCAACATTAATAAAAATAAAAAATACTGTAACTATTGTAAAAAGTTAGGACATTTAATAAACGAATGCCGACAAAAACAAAATAACGAAAGATATAGAAATACCGGAATTTCTAATAATCAAAATCAATCTTATCAACGTAACTTTAATAATTTCCAAAGAAATGATAATACAGCTTATCATCCTCAACAAAGGTACGAAAATAATTACCACAGACGTGATAATACTGCTTATCACAGTCCGAGATTCGAAAATTCAAATCGCCCTCCGAGTAACCAAAATCGAAATTTTCAAAACGGATCACAAAGAAGCTACCATTTAAACGAGACGAGAGCGGAAACAGAGGCTGGCTCTTCTGCTCTAAAGGCTTCAACCAGCCAAACACAAAGTCAAAAACAATATCAAAAACGAGAAGAGAACCACAACGAAATGTAAAAATATCGCAAAATACGTTAAACGAAAACAATTTATTTTACACGAAATCGCGAAACGGAAAATTAAAATATCTTATAGACTCAGGAGCCGGGATATCGATCCTAAAACCACACTTATTTCCCCAAGATAAAATAAAATCAATTGACCCAATTAACGTACATGGTGTAACAAATGAACACTTTGAGATAACTCAATCAGTAAAAAATAATTTTTTCCCAAATGATGAGAACGGAGAAATGGAAGTTTATCTTTATGATTTACAAATGAATTTTGATGGTATATTAGGAATAGATTTCTTACAAAAATATGAGTGTGTTATTGATATTAAAAATCGTCAATTAATAACGAGAACAAAAACGGTACCATTATACAAAGAAAATGAAATTACGAATGAAATCATAATAGAGCCGCGAGTTGAGCAAATTTTTAAATTAAAGTGCGATCAAGTAAATCAAGAATTAATTTTAAATTCACAAGAAAAAGACGGTGTTGTAATCTCAAATTGCTTAATAAAAACCAATGAAAAAGGTGAATTCTACACTTCAATCTTAAACAAAACGGAAGAAACAAAAAACGTAATTTTTGAAAATTTAATTCTGGAACCCTTCATCGAAGACAAGAATGAAAACCAAAGACAAACTTCAGTGTTCAATATTAAAAAACAAAATCTCTTCACAAGACAACAACGAGTGGAAAAAGCACTACGAACTGAACATTTAAACGAAGAAGAAAAGGATGCCATAATCTCTTTATGCAGACGTTTCTCTGACATCTTTTATTTAGAAGGAGATGAACTATCTTTCACAAATAAAGTAAAACACAAGATCGACACAGAAGGAGCAAAGCCAATCTACACGAAGTCGTATAGATATCCATACATACACAAACAGGAAGTAAAAACGCAAATCAACAAAATGTTAGAACAAAATATTATACAACCTTCTTCATCGCCATGGTCTTCACCAGTATGGGTGGTACCAAAGAAAATGGATGCTAGCGGTAAACAAAAATGGAGACTAGTAATCGACTATCGGAAATTGAACGAAGTAACTATTGATGACAAATACCCGTTACCAAATATTAATGATCTTCTTGACAAATTAGGCAGATGTAACTACTTCACTACATTAGACTTAGCATCAGGTTTTCACCAGATAGAAATAAACCCTGCAGACGTTGAAAAAACAGCCTTTACTGTCGAAAACGGACACTATGAGTTCAAAAGAATGCCGTTTGGATTAAAGAACGCACCTGCAACTTTCCAACGCGTAATGGATAACGTATTAACAGGTATTCAAAATGAGAGAGCATTAATTTATATGGATGACATCATATCATTCGCATCATCATTACAAGAGCATGTCCAAAGATTAACAGAATTATTCCAAAGACTACGAGATGCAAACTTAAAGCTACAACCAGATAAATGCGAATTTTTGAAAAAGGAAGTATCTTACTTAGGACATATTGTCACAGAAAATGGAGTTAAACCAAATCCAGAAAAAATAAGAGCAGTTAAAGAATTTCCAACCCCAAAGAATCCCAAAGATGTTAAAAGCTTTCTAGGATTAGCAGGATATTATAGACGCTTTATCAAAGATTTTGCAAAAATAGTTAAACCACTGACACAACTGCTGAAGAAAGACGTGAAATTTGAATTCGATAACAATTGTATAGAAGCATTCGAAAAGCTAAAAGAAACATTAACGAACTATCCGATATTGCAGTACCCTGATTTCGAAAAGGAATTTATCATCACTACCGATGCAAGTAACTACGCAATTGGAGCAGTCTTATCACAAGGATCAATTGGAAAAGATTTACCAATCGCTTACGCATCAAGAACGCTAAACCAACATGAACAAAATTACTCTACTATTGAAAAGGAATTACTAGCAATAGTATGGGGAGTTCAACAATACAGGAATTACGTCTACGGACGAAGCTTCAAACTACTGACCGATCATCGCCCGATAACATGGCTTTTTAACGCTAAAGACCCAGGTTCAAGATTAGTCAGATGGAGACTGAAACTTGAAGAATACAACTATCAGATAATTTACAAACCAGGAAAGCAAAATTCAAATGCAGACGCTTTATCACGAATAAGGATTAACCATATCAAAAATTTCCCAAAAATACTCTACGGTAGTATAAAAGAAGAAGAAGAAGAAAACGAAGAAATAGCATCAGATACAGAAACGGAAATCGCATTCGAAACGATACAACATGAATGGAACAAAATTTACAAGAAAATAAATCTCTAATTGATTACTCAAAATGTACATCTTCAAACGAAAAATTCTTAGACAAAACCCAAAAGCATATCCTTTCATTTATAAAACCAGGTGAATTGACAGAATCCCAATTTAAAATAGTTGATGACATAATTGATACAAATACTTTATACGAAGAGCATAAGATAAATGTAGTCGCTTCAAAAGCACATGCTAAACGAAAATACTTTCTTATCACAATTCCGCAATTAAATCCAACACAAGCAATTTTTGAAATTATTTATTATAACAAAGAGACATTGTTAAGAAATACGAAATATTATATGGAAGAAACGAATAACTTACCAATTTTAGAAATCTTATCATTTATATTTTCTGATCAAGAAATCGAATTTATAACTTGTAACCCTAACATAATTACGCCTGACGAGGATCAAAGACAGATAATTATAGCAGAAAACCATACCGGAAAATTAAATATACATCGAGGTATTCATGAAACAATCGCAAGAATAAAAAGAAAATACCAATGGAAAAATTTGAATAAGGATGTAGAAAACTTTATACATAACTGTGAAACATGTAACAAAACCAAAGCTTGTAGAAAAAACTTAAGTAACCCTCTAGTAATAACAGAAACGCCAAAAACGCCATTTGAACGCATAAATCTAGATATTTTGGAAATTCCAGAGAAAAACTACATACTAGTAATAAGAGACGAATTCTCTAAGTTCACACAAGCATATCCTATTGAACACAAAACAGCCAAAAATGTAGTCAACACTTTGCTATTGTACTTTATGCATTTCGGAACCCCATTAAGAATTCATTGCGATCGAGGCAAAGAATTTGATAATCAATTGTTAAAAGATTTATGTACACTCTACAGTATCAGACTAACATTTTCATCAGTAAATCATCCTCAAAGCAACGGTTCTACAGAAAGATTCATGAGCACATTACTAGAAATGATTAGGACAACGGTAACAGAAAACCCAGAAGATCATCCTTTAACTTGTATACCTTACGCAGTAATTTGCTATAATAACTCAATAAACAGTACGCACGGTTTTTCACCATATGAATTACTATTTGGACATACAAACTCTAGACCCCCGGAAAAACTCTATAATCAAGAAGAATTAATTTCAAAATACGTAAGAGATTTAAACAATAAAATTTCATATTTTTACAAGATAGCCAGAGAAAGAACAATTTTAAAGAAACTTAAAGCAAAGGAAAGACATGATGAAAAATCTAAACCGCGAGAAAAACATTTGAATTAAATGACTTTGTATTCATTAAAGAATCCCAATAAAAAATAAATTAAGCAACAAATCTAATGGACCTTTTAAAGTAATCAGAATTCTTGACAACAATGCAATTAAATTAAAAGATATTGACACAAATCGAGAATTTACTATAAATTCGGATCAAATAAGCACAGTTGTAAAATAAAAAGAAAATTTTCTTTACAGATGCAGAACAATCACGTTCGTGTCACATTCGCAATATTACTCACAATTAGCATAGCAGTAAGTAACCCTAGTGATTATAAAGTAACTACACTAAATAATACTATAGGCATACAATATTACCACGAGTCAAATTTGAAAATCTCTAATGAAAATTGGAAACTAATAATCGTCAAAGATACCACAATTTTAACTAACTCTTACAAAAATGACATTAAAATTCTGAAAAACTTAAAATCTTTTGTTGAACAAGATAACGCTAGGATGCAAGCATTTCACTCAGAGGTAAAACCCCATATTACCATGTTAAACCAAATAATCAGGAATATCGAAAGAAAATTCCAAGAAATCGAAAATGACATTAACCCATATTCCTTACCCTTAAATAATACTCGAAAAAAAGAGGAGCATTTAATTTCTTAGGTTCCATTTGGAAAGCTATTACAGGCAATTTAGATAGCGAAGATGGTGAATACTATGATCAAATTATTCAACAAGTAGAAAATGATGAAAGAGCATTAGAAAATCTTATGAAAAACCAAATATCAGTTACTACTTCTGTTATTAAAAATTTTAATTACACTATAAGGAAACTCCAAATTGATGAACAAACATTCAATGATAACCTTCACGATATTGAAAACGCGATATACAACATTTCTGATAATCAAAATTTTTATGAATCAAAACTACATATAATAAATATTTGTGAACAATTGTTAGAATCATTAATTCTGATTGAAGGAGAGCTTAATGATTTAATAAACTCAATAACGTTCGCTAGATTAAAAAGTATACATCCATCAGTAATACAACCGGAAGATTTCATTTTTCAGCTAAGAATCATTTCAACGAGCCTTAGTACAAGTAATTTACCCTTATTGCCAACCACAGCAAACATCGCTAAATACTTTGATCTTATAGATTTACAAGCATATCAATCGAACAAAAAAATTGTTTTTATTTTACCAATACCCCTAGTTGAACCAGAAGAGTATAAATTACTTCATGTATATTCTTTACCCATATTCGACCCAAAAACAAAAATTTCCTATTTAATCCTAAATACCCATAAGTACGTAGCAATCAGTCGAGATGGTAATCTTTACTTCACACTTGAATCAACAGCAAAATGTAAACCAATAAATTCAGAAGATATGATCTGTTATAACCAAATAGCCTACCCCACAGACGAAAACGCACCCTGTGAAATTAAAGTTACGAAGTCCAGCAAAATCCCAGAAAATTGTGAAACAATACATGCCAATATTCAAGACTACAAAGTACAACTAACCGCAGAAAATGAATGGTTAATAGTAACCAGCAGCAGCATTCCAGTTAGCATTCAGTGCAAGGAAAAATCTACTAAAACGTTCAACATTCCGAAGAACTCAATCCTTAAGTTGCAACCCCACTGCATAGCATACGTTGGATCTGTACGTATCCAGTCCACAAAAGAATATTCATCGGAACAATCTAGTGCCATAGAGATGCCCATAATCCCAAGTGAGTGTTGTGAAACTGAAACCAGTAAAGTGAAACAGGTATTAAAACTGAAACCGTTAAAAATCCAAAAACAAAATTTAGATGAACTCAATATAGCCGAATATAAACTAAATCAATATTCCGAACAAATAGACACCATACTAAATCGCCCTTTTATACAAAAACACACACATTGGTTCACTATAGTGTGCATTGTTCTAATAAGTCTTATAATCCTAATTTTTATAATTTACAAATGTAGAAGGAAATGCAGCAGAGTATATCCAGCAATAATATACCCCAGTCCACAACAAGAAGAACCAGGACCATCCAGGAATATTTTCAGAAGATTCCAACCCAGAAGACGAAATTCTATTCGAGAAAATCCAATGTTGGAAATGAGAGAAAGTACCCCAATTTAAATGTTAAAATTTCAAATTTTGGACGATTTCCAAAATGTATGTCTTATGTCTTATATTTTATATCCTTAATATTAATCAACACATATACTAACATATTTAATCGAATATTTTGAACAATATCATTTATAACTATTTTAATATAACCATGAATTTACTAACCAAAATAATATTACAATTTTAATTATTTTTTAAAATTCGTGTCATTGGGAAGACAGCAAATTTTCTTAAAAAGGGGAGGAGTGTTATGGCTGACCCAATGAAAGAACCCATTGTTAAGGGATACTACGCAGTTATTAAGATATTTTATTACATTGTACTTCATTTAACCTTATTTACTTGTCTAGCTGAACACCTGCAAAACTGCAACTAAGCGCTGCGTAGCGTCTCATATCAAAAGATTATAAATAGGAGATATTCATTAGCTCATTGCTCATTTTTGTTTGTAAGCTCATTATTGTTCATAAGTTCATTTAGATTGTGTTTGTTAGTCTTAACAATCGTTCTCAGCTCAAGCTTTGAAATTGTAAAACTAGTACTTAAGTGTTTCCATTCAAATCAGTGTCCTTTCCAGCTAATAAATAAATAGTTTTTTAAAAAAGGAGTTAATGAAAATAACCCCTAACATGCATTTTGTTTTTTTATGTTGTTAAACACTTTGTTTTTATTTATTTTATTTTATTTGAATGTTTTTTACTTTGGTATCTTTTGCTCATATACGGTAGGTACTATGCAAAGTTTGTGTCCACTTTCAACACGCTCTTTCGAAAGCTCTTGCACGCAAAAGATTATTTATGGCAAATTACTAACAATAAAATTTAAATAGGATTCGATTAGGAAAAACCAATGGCTCGTATTTAGGTTAGAATATTGCTAGCTTATATGTAAAAAAAATAAAGATATTTCATTTTGAAGTTTTCGATGATTCTTTAGTCTTTGACTCCCAAATTCGACACTTACGTTCAATTGTAAGTTTTCACATTTGTATCAAGTTTTGTTTTGCAACATTAGAATCTTAAAACCAAAATTTAATGTACATCAAGTTGTACGACCCAAAACCACCGCTGTGAAGGAAGGGAGCAAAAAGGGGGTGAAAAATGTTAAAATCGACCTAAGAGTATTTTATGTTTTATTTTTCCACGTATTTGGGAGCAATTTAAAGTAAGTGAGTTTATTAGAGTAAGAATACAATGTGCACCAAGTATCACCATCCAAAACCACTCCTAAGTTCCTTAAAGGGGGTGAAAATCGCTGAAATAGATCTAAATGTATTCTACTTTTTGAGTTTGCATATATGTTTGGCGTAGTTTTACATAAATGAACTTTGAAGGGTAAGGAAGCGATGTAAACAAAGTTACAGCATCCAATCTGACCCCCAAGTACTTTAAAGGGGGTGAAAAGGGGTGAAAAACGGTAAAAAAGTTTAAGAACTACTCTTACTTCAAATCAACAAACCCTAAACTCACATATGCCGAATCCACGTATCTTAAACTCCAAGGTGAAATCCAACAATTCTAATCCCTCAATTAACATCTCATCGCATCTTATAAACTGTAATAACCTTACTTTTAGGGCTACCCAGAAACAACTACGTGGACGTAGTAAAGACTGTTTCCTTTGGGGTGCTTGATTAAAGTGAGGCCCCTTGCCTCTCACAAACCGGGGTGCTTTTTTAACGTGAGTCCCCTTGCCTCTCAGAAACCGGGGTGCTTTTTAACGTGAGTCCCCTTGCCTCATACAAACCGGGGTGCTTTTTTAACGTGAATCCCCTTGCCTCTCACAATCCGAGGTGCTTTTCAACGTTTGTCCCCGTATCTCTCACTATTTATCCTTATGAAATCTTTTTTCTTATTTTCTAAATTTCTCGTATTAGATCGTCTTTTATGTTGGATATGTTGGATTCAAATTGAAATATCTCAATGCAGAATTAAGCTATTTGAACAAACTCAACGGCATTTGAAAGATCAAAACTTACACTTTGAGGTGTCATCTGTTCTTTTTTTTAGAAGAAAGAATATCGCGAGACTACATAACCTCAAATATAGCCGAAAATCGCATTTTTTGCGCTTTGAGGTTAAGAAATCTCAAAATTCTGACGTGATAGAGTACTTTGGATCCTGGATTCGGATTCTACATGAAAAATTACTTCGGAAATGACCCTTCACTTCCTTAGAACAATTCAAACATCTTTTTTGCAGACCTGTGTTATTTCACTGGAAATATTCACCGAATGGCAAGCGACGAGGACGAGCGATACCACAGATCGAGCGATACTGCATTAGAGTTATAATCCGAGTGATTTCCTAGCGAATCGAGAAGTACTTTTCTGCAATTCGGCAGATAAAAGATGTAAATACTGTATTTTTAGGATATGGTGCAAGTATTGCAATAGGAAGTAATTTGATGAATTAGCTGCTAATGTGGATTAAGGAACATTATACTGTTCTTTGAATTATTAATAACAGTTCGTTCACAATAAAATTAAATTAAACAAATATTTAAGAAAAATTTAATAGTATAATTTTCCTAAATTTAAATGTTCACACACAGGGCAACCGCTGACACGTAGCAAAGATTACAGATCTGATAATAAAACAAGCGAGTATCGTTAGAAGCATAAACGTAACATTCGAGTGATGGATCATTCGAATGATTATTTGATTATTAAAATCACTCGAGTTGTAATAATGGATTATTAATGTCATTCGATTATGTCCATCACAAGATAGGACAACACCAGGTATTGTGCGGCGGCACGCAGTTAGCCAATTCACTGCTTTGTGTAGAATTAAGTCGCCAGCTGTGGTCACCGGCTGTGGTCGCCGGTAGAACAATCACGATCTCAGGACGATACGACTATACGAGGATTATGAGGGTCCGTGTGGCGTTCAGGCAGCGACTCAATTCATTGCTTTGCGGAGAAATAAGTCGCCGGTAATATCAGTGAAAATCTCAAACACCGGTCAAAGTCACCCGTAGAGAAATATAGCCCATTAATAATTAGAACATACTCCTTGATGTAGCGAAAACGTATCACAGATATTTATAAAAATTAACCAAAGATTTACCACCTTTAAGTATCAGCATTCAATTAGGAAAAAACAACCCCATATTTCTTTAAAAAAAATTTAAAAACCAAAAAGTTGGTAATAAGTTTGAAATTAAATTGAGAGTGGTTCTTGAAAAACTGTCTCAGCTGTTCTAATGTAAAATTTTATTAGGAACATAAAAACTATTAGCAACGGGTAAATTCACTAAACAACCGCTAACGCGATATCGTTTTTCGATCCCCCTCGATTGACTAGTTCCACTTATTCAATTTCCGTCAACATGTTTTATCACTTAGGACCGCGATGATTCCACCAATGTTTACCCAACTGAAATTTTAAATCACCTCAGACAGGCATCGTCGAATTTAAATTCCTGAGGCCACCTCAATCCTGACAACCTTTGGATAACAAAACACTTTCGCAAAAATAAAATAAAAAAGTACTTTTGTATTTCCGAGAAACTTCGAAAAACTAAAATGAATTTTCTACGGCTCACTGAATAATGCTATAACTTCATTTGTGAGTAGGAAATTTTTATAACTCCGTTTTTCCTTAGAACATAGCAAACGAGCAAATTGTTTGTTAATAAAAGTTAGAGTTAACCTTGAAACTCGGAAGTTTTGTGTCTACTTACGTCAACTAAATAATAATGTTTACAGTCTTGTGTTTCAACAAGTACTTCGTGCAGTTTTCACCATCGAATGTTCTGTTCAGACATTGAATTTCGTAGGGAAGAGACAACTGAAAAAAATTGATTATATTAAAATTAAGCGTTCAAAGGCGATCTAGTTCAATCTTAGAAATAAATTTATTACAATTATAAATTGGTTCAAACACCTGTTCGAGATTTCACTCAGTTGAGTGAAGCGCAACTGATGAAGGTTCTCGACTAGAAACAATTCGAGAGATTCTTCCTCACAGTTATTCTGAGAGAAAGAGATGTCTACTGACAAATTGTCAGTGTCAAATTTTTTGACAAACAACAAATTCAACATCAAAGCGAAAATTTTTTAGAAAAAACCTCGAAAACAACACTAAACAATTGACAACGACTCCAGACTTGGAGTTGAAACGTCTCCATACACAGATAAGTATTACATAATATACAATACATTACTTATATACAGGAATACTGGTTGATCATTTTGTAGACATCTCTTTCTCTCAGAATAACTGTGAAGGAGAATCTCTGTACAGACAGTCAGTAATCCGCGCAATTTTACGAAATTGCCTTACTACACTTTGTTCTACATATACAATTTTTAAATACTTATGTGTTGCAGGAAAAAATTTGGAGGAGAGAAAACCCAATGAACAGACAAAATAATTCAAGACCTCCTCAACAAACTTTTCGAAATTATTTGTCAACTAAGTCATAATAGACTTTGAAACATTTGGTTTTCTTTCAATATACGTCGTTTTATTTCGATTGTGGCTTTATTGCCCAAAAAAACGTAAAAGTAATCAAAAATATGCCACAAAGAACGTTTAAAAGACAATAAAAGACCAACTAAAATATCTTGGTATTACAATTGATTTATACTAACGCCGGGCTGTTCAGATAAATAACATGACAAATAACACCGTGTAGTGTCATTTCAATTTTAATTCCTGCATATTGTTCTAAAAGACGAATTTAACAATATTATATGGACTGTAAGTTCAAAACTCCCCGGAAATGCCAGCAAGATCATCCAACCTAACGCCCTTGACTTTTTATGGGATATCTAAAAAGTTAGACGTAGCATAGTGGAAGAGTAGGAGCGGATTACACTAGAGACCCTTCAAAAAATGTGGGAGGAATTCGAGCTGCGACTTTACCATTGCCATACCAACAATGGCGGACATTTTGAACATCTCTTTAAGTTCAAGGTACTAACGCTAATACAATTTTAATAATGTAAATGCAATGTAAATAATAATTATTTTAATTTTAAAGTTTAAAATGGCATTACTCTGATATTAAAAAATGATGTGTCTAAACATTGGTAAAAAATAGACCTTTAAAAAGAGGTATCACATGATACCCCTTTGTATTTAAACTTGTAGAAGTGATATTTACCCCAGCTTAAGGGGGAAAACTGTAAATATAAATTAACGTGTTTTTGTGTCTGTTTCATTTAGAGATATTTTAAAAGTTATTTTGGGTGGCTAGTTTCGAAACTCCATAGTAGAAATATGCATTCGATATGGATATTGGTATGAAACTCGAGAGAAAAAAAATTACAAAAAATTAGAGGTTATGCTAAGGGGAATTTTAAAATTATGTTCAAATTTTCGGATAATCTTTTTAAAGAAATCTCATTACTGAAATATATGCTTTTGAAAATATCATTTATTCTTACAAAAATAAAAGTATACTTTAAAACATTAAATATAGTGACGTATATAAAATATTAAAATTCCATTTGCAATTAAATCCGACAAATAGATTATCTGTTTGTGTAGCATCTTATTTAAACACCTGACAGACGAAAATTATATATTAACTACAAATTCCATAGACTCACCGAAGAAGTATATTTCAAAATTGTACTACAAACGAGGAAAGGAAAATTTCATATCTTATTTCAAAATACATTCCACACAATCCAATAACTTGAAATATATACTCAGTAACTTACGTAAGAGGAATTTTGACGTTTTACAGTTAAATGAAGGAGTTTACACAGTATTTTCCTGGATTTTAAATGGTGACCTTCAATTTGTTATCGGCCATTACCGTAAAGAACATATGAAGCCAAAGGTCATCTTATCAAGCAGACTTTAAATATATTCAGTTATTTGTGAGTATACCTCAATACCATACCTTTTAAATTTTTGATCTTGAAAGAACTTTCAACTGAAATTTCTTAGTTGGTTCAAAGTCATATCTGAACGTGAGGTTTTGTGCTCTTTCTATATCGGCCAATAAAATATGGTTTTTCAATTAAGGTCATGTCCAGGGTCAAATTTAAAGTCATCTTTAAATAGTCAGAAAAAAATTTGCACCTTAAATTTTCAGTTGAGCGTTTTGGCACTTTTTGGATACCCTGTAAGAAAATAGTCAGGCCAGTAATAAAAAAAATATGCTTATTTCACTAAGAGGGTTAATATCAACAAAACGACCCAGAATTACTGAGGCCAATAAAAATTATTATAGAAATCATTGCATGCAAATAATTTTGTTTCATAATATTTTTTATTTCATATAATATTGAAACTTTAGCATATGAATTTGACGATAATTGAAATATCCAACATTTGTTTATGTTGATATCCCAGGCAATCGTATCATTTTCAATAAATCATCACATTAAAATGATTAATGCATTTAAATTAATATTATACCAATGCACATATTTCAATATTTCAGTAGAAGAAAAACATGTGTTTAATTATTGTTTAGTTTATACCGTTGTCAGTATTAGTAAATGTTGTATATTTTTTGCATATTTCGATAATTTATTCTTCACATTCTGACCTCATGATATTGCAAGTGAGAAGAATTCTTGAAGGTTATCAGATTCTATTTCTACAACAGGAAGTATTCCAGCATTTAATATTGTTACTGGACTTTCGAAATATCTCAGAACCTTGTCCTCTTTCGACTTTTGTTGGAAAACGTATTATTTGTTTTAAAATCGAGTAACATATCTTTGTTTAGATATCTCAGAATTGTTTAATAATGTCTCATTCAATTGTTTTCGAACTTAGATCTTTGAAATTTTGTTTTAAGATATGGGCTATGGGGAAATATAGTTTCATGAAAACAGGGACCGATGTTGGTTTTTGCATAAATTGACTTAAATCAAGTAGTTTAAAAAAAATCCTGTATATTAAATTTGACAGTTCTTTGGAGTCGTTTTAATGAACTGTAAGGAAATAAATTTTAAATGGCTGCCTAGAAGGTTTTTGTAAATTCATCGATAACCGGATGAGTTTTATTAATTGCAATTATATTTCGAAAACTTTGAACTTGCCACAATAATGGAATGGTAAAAAATTACGAAAGTACGTCATATTTTTTAAAAACCAACAAAAGGTGAGTGAATCCCTAATGTTTAACACAAATTTAGTTTTAGTAAAAATGTCTATAAATTTCGATTTTAAATGATAAACCTTCAATAGAAAACATCTATATAAACGTCTGTCACGATTTGGATAATAAATAAGGACCATATCAATTTAAGGCTCTTTTGAACACCCATTGATTTGAATAGATTTGTATCACCAGACTGTAAGAGATTGGTGATAATTATTAACAAAAACTAATATACAAAAATACAAACAACTAGTCGTATTTTGACGTTTCAATAGCTAGTTAGAAACACCAGTATTCTTGTATTTTTTACAAAACCTATTTCGATTTTTTTATCAGTAGTACGAACAGTACAAGGTTAACCCTTATCTAGAACATTTAAATTTCGAACAGATTGTTGAGGAGGTTTTGAATTATTTTGTCTGTTCATTGGGGTTACTGACTGTCCGTACAGAAATTCTTCCTCACAGTTATTCTGAGAGATGTCTTAAAATGATCAACCAGTATTCCTGTATATAAATAGTGTATGGTATATTGTGTTATACTTATCTGTTTGGGTTTGGAGACGTTTCAACTCCGACTCTGGAGTCGTTGTCAATCGTTTTGTTAAGTATTTCGAGGTTTTTTTCAAAAATTTTTCGCTCTGATGTAGATTTTGTTGTTTGCTGACTGCTTTAATTTGTTCTTTAAAGAAGCCAGCTGTATAATGATAAACAACACGGAAATCGGAGCCCCTTCAATCGACCTTCATTTGAACTGGATAGATCTATTGCTAGAAGAGAAAAAAAATGGTACCCTCAGTATCAAGTGATCGGGAAATGACATATTGTCACTGTCAAAATTTTTTGACAAACAACAAAATCCACACATCAGAGCGAAACTTAAAAAAAAACCTCGAAATACTCTATATAAAACAATTGACAACGACTCCAGAGTCGGAGTTGAAACGTCTCCAAACAGATAAGTACGAGGGTGAATCAAATATGAACCGGACTTTTGTTTTAAAAATTTATTGGTACGATCAATACAAATTTTAATACATATTATTTTTCTACATAGTCTCCTCTCTTATGTATACATTTTTCCCACCGAATCGGAAGTTTTTTAATACCTTTCTCAAAGAATGAAACTGGTCGTGTCGATAACAATTGCGCACAAACGTTTCTACACTTCATTGTCCTCAAAGTGGTGTGCCTCCCAGTTCTTCTTTAAGTGGCCCAAACATGTGGTAGTCACATGGCGACAAATCAGGACTGTAAGGCGGGTGTTCAAGGGTTTCCCAATGCATTTTATTCAATTTCTTTGAGTCAATGCAGCTGTATGTGGCCGAGCGTTGTCATGCAACAGAATCACACTTCGGATAGACATGTCCCGCCTCTTTTGCCGCTAGACAAGTTTCACTTGTTGGAGTAGTTCGCAGTAATACTCAGCATTAATTGTACGGCGTTCGTGCAGAAAATCGATCAGCAGTACGCCTTCAATCAGCTCACGAATTGCGTAGATATTCGCCTCATGATGCTTGTTGTAGGACGGCGTGCATGAGGCTCATTTTCCACTGTCTCTTAGCCATCTGAAAACTTTTTGTGCCAGTCGTACACTTGGGTCCTTGAAAGTGTTTCACTGCCAAACTGTGCAGATAGTCGACGCAAAATTTCAGACGGTCTAACGCCCTCCCCGCGCCAAAAAATTGATAACAACACGTTGCGCAACAGACGTATGCACCTCTTGCTTGACATGATGCTACTAAATCGCATCGACTACGCCTCGCCAAACCGACGAACTCACTTCTTCTTAACATTCCTACCTAAAAATATATCGAGACGTAACGCCACTCGAATTACCTACAGTGCGAAAAACAGAAAAGTCCGGTTCATATTTGATTCACCCTCGTATAACACAATCTACCATATATATTGATATACAGGAATATTGGTTGATCATTTTAAGACATCTCTCAGAATAACTGTGAGGAAGAATTTCTGTACGGACAGTCAGTAATCTGTTGCAGGAAAACATTTTGAGGAGAGAAAACCCCAATGAACAGACAAAAATATAACATGAACTCCATATGTTTATTTTTATTTAAT